>VXBT01007381.1:231448-241505 GCA_013400235.1 Oriolus oriolus | reverse complement strand
CCCATCCCATCCCATCCCATCCCATCCCATCCCAATCCCATCCCATCCCAATCCCAACCGGATCCGATTTGACCCCATCCCATCACTGATGCTGAGTCCCCTGGGAGTGGGGGACACGTGTGCGGAGACCGCAGTGCTGCGGCCCCTTTGCAGCCCGCAAACCGTGCTCGTTCAGCTCTTTCAAGGACCAGAATAACACAGGAACGGATTGCAAGTGCCATCTATAGCCCAATCCAGCTCCTCTGCTGAAATTCCCGTCGTGACATCGCTGCCCTGTCCACAGGTCTCATCCGTGGAGGGGTGGCAGCTGTGCAAGCTGAGCAATCCTACTCTTCAACTCTTTGGATACAGGACTGAGCTCCCTCTCCCTGCTCATTGCAGGATACCGAGTGGGAATTGTATATTAAAAAGCCATAACTCTACCCAGGTACCAAATGTTTGTGGAGTTACACTTACAGATGAAAGCTTTGCTCTTAATACTCAACTTCTATGAAATTATATATGCATATATATTTTTTTTCATAAAACAGAGTTGTGTTTTATGAAACACAGAGGGTGGAGTTTGTTTTCAGTTTTTAACTGAAAGCCAATTCAGTTCATGATTTTCAATAAACAGTTAAGAGTCAGCCTTCATTCTGAGACAGCCACATCTAATCTCAGATGTCTCCTGTTCTATTTCTCCTGTGGCTCCACAACTTAAATCTTAGAGATATAAGTTGAGATATAAGATATATGACAATTGCAGGTGCAGATATACCCGGTGAGAGTCCATCATGAAAGAGTAAAAACTGGCACTGATATCCTTGCACTGCACAACAAAATTTATGCACAATTTATATATTTTTCTGCTAATGTCTAATTCTTTTTAATCTTGTCAGTCAGATCCCAGTCTCCATGGCCACTGACAGATCCAACACTGACACATCTGTGACAGTATCTGGCCATAACACTTGTTGCCAAAAAACATGGCAATGGCTGAGCAGGACAAACACCTTGTTCAGAAAATGGAAACAGCTGGATGTTGTGCAGAGAAATAAATTAGTTGTGGGTGGTATAACTGGTGTTGTTTTGTATGGTTTGCATTCTGAGGACTGATGTGTTCTGCCTCTAATAATTTCCTTGTATGCCAAAGATACCAACTTGTTAATCTGATTTAAAACCGCACATGGGCTTCTCTTCACATCACAGCTGAAATTCTGCTTGCAGAGTATTTAATGTGGATATATGAATGCCTAAATTCTTCCTCTGAGCTGCTAGATGCAAAGCTGCATGAGTTAATCATTTGCTCTGTGCTCAGTGCAGATGGTTTTGAACAGCTACAGAACTTCTCTTTCACTGGACGAGTCATTTCTCCCATTGCTGAGTAACAAATCTGATATTTTGCCATGAATCCTGAAAAGGCTTGAGATGGCTCTGAGCCACCAGTTACTCATGAGCTACAAAATGAAGGGCAAATGGGTGAATATGGGTAGTCACAAACAATATCTGACCTCTGACTCCATGTCTTTCTTCACCTGCACTGATTTTCACGCTAAAATGTTTTTGGCTGTATTAAAAATGTATGTCTGGATTAATCAAACAAGCCCCACCCCAGCTCCTTTTGAAGCATTCTTTTCAGTTGCCTTATTTCCCAAGGGATATATTAATAAGATTCCTGCAAACTCCCAGATGCATTTGTTGAATGAGGGATGAATTTAACCATCTGCATGTTTCCACCTGGAAGAATTCCCAGACTATTACAGGGAAAATTCTTCCCTACACTGACCAGAAAAGGAGGATTTCTGTTTCTCCACTATTACTGCCTCATCCAAGAAATGAAGTTGGCTGTGTTTACTTTCCTCAAACTTTTGTGTATTCCTAAGTGAACATTATTGCTTTTTATGTTTTTCTCCATTTCAAATTAGCCCTGGGAATCAACGGAGTAAATGAAGAGCTGCTGCACGTGCTTTTGTGAACAGAAATGTCCAGTAAGTGGCACTGCAGGACCAGGAATTCCAAACCCTGGGTTAAAAGCAGTGCAGTCAGAGTGAAGGCAAACGTGGGAGATGACAAGACTTTTCTGCTCCATGAAAAAAGTAGTTGTAGAGCAAGGGGAATGATGTGGCGACGTTCCCGAAGGCACGTGCAAGGATCTGGGGTGTCTTCAGAGGCTGGCTCTGGAATGTGATGCCAGGAACTGGCCTTGGCACCAAGCTGGCTGTTATCAGGGGTTTTCCAGAAGAAATCAGCAACATTTCTGGGAAATATTCATTAGCTCTCGATGGGAGGTGCCTGTGAAGGCTTTGTGCTGGGTTTTGCTATCAGGAGCGGAACGCTGGGCGAGGTGAACCACGTGTATCCAGCATTTCCTGTGGTTTCCTGACGTAATGCACATTAATTTTACGTAGAAGATCCAAACTCCAGACTGGGACATCAGTACAGTCTGAGGGAGTTCAAGGATTGTTTTTGTAAATGAGCCAGCGATTTCTGCGAGTGTGTCTCAGTACACCAGAAACCACCACCCTGTTTTCCCAGTCTCAGCTGATAAGGAATAAACTATTATCTTGGGAAATTTGATCAAACAGGCAAGTAACACAACATTTTTTGGCAGTATAAATTGTAACGAAACTCTTACATAAGCTGATAGAGTGTTACTTACAAAATCACTTCAATGCTTTGGCTCCATCTGCAATATTTGAACTCAGTTGTAGGTTACTCATGCTCTACTGTGCCAAGCTAAATTAATGCATACTCAATTTTCCTCTTTCTCTAGACGCAGTTATGTCAGATAAGAATGGAAGGGAATGAAGATGAAAAGCCAATCTGCATTTAGAAGGGACATAAAGCTGTGTTTAAAGGGATAAACCAGCCTATCAAGGGGATTAGGAAGCCATTTCCTCTATGATGTGGCTATTTTATAAATGTCTCGTGTGGGATCATTGCTGCCATGGAAAATCCGTGTCAGCTGCTGTTGGCAGCAAGACCCTTGACCAGGCAGAGTGATCTGGGATGTCAAAATACACCTGTGGGGCAAGAGGAGGTGTAGGAACATCCCACAGGACACAGGGTCTCACAACTCCTTCAAACAGACCTGACATTTTATTTTCATCAGCGTCTAGGGACTAGATATTGATTAATCCTTTACTTTCACCCCTGAGCCTTTCCCATGGCTTTATAAAATAGTTAAAAAGATGAGATCGAGGTGTGCCAGCACAACAATGACAAAATATGCCATATATGACAAAAGCAGGACACCACGGGACAACTGGGAATGTCATTTGGCATGTCACAACACACAGCAGCACAACCAGCATGGAACAACACTTGACACCGTGCCACAACCTGAAAGCTGACAGAAGTGCCTAGAGAGCAGTGAGAGATTCATGGCAGCAGGAAATTCATGGAAAGGTATGGAAAATATCTAGAAAAACACAGGAAAGTCCTAGAAAATGACACATAACTCGTGGAAAAATTATGGGAAGTCCTTAGAAAGGAAAATTTAGTTCTTAGAAAGTTGTGGGAGAACCCCAGGAAAGCAAAATGTGAGTTTCTGAGAAAATTGGCAACAAATTCCCAGAAAGGTGGAGGGAACTTCATATGAAGTGAGGAGTAATCACTATAAAGCAGTGGAGGAATCCTAGAAAGAAATACACAATTCTTAGAAAGCTGTGGGAAATTTCTAAAGAGCAGAAGGGAACTTCGGGAAAGCAGAAGGGAATTCTTATAAATAGTACACAATTACTAGAAAGCACCAGGGAACTTTCTACTGACATGGAACTTGTACCTGGAAGACATCCCTGGTTTTAGCCTCTCCTGAATGGAGAGGACTGGTTTGATGGGCTGAGGAAGAGGCTCTGGATGCCTGTGTTGGTGGAGCTGAGCCCTGACTAGCTTTGAGGGAAGGGACCAGGGAGAACTGGCTGCCTTGGAAGGCCCCTGACCTTGGGACAGATGTTGACAAGTGGATAATGAAGCTCAGGGAACATTTCCAGCCTGGGAAAGTACAGCCTGTTAGAGACTGTCTCAGCAACAGGGCAGGGAAAAGCCAAGGACATCAAAGCACGATGCAAAGGGGGAGAAGTTACTCATGTTAGGGGGGAAGAAACAGTCCTGTCTGATGTGGTGGGACAGGCATGGAGGCTGGGACAGGATAACAGATCCAGGTGAGCAAGGGGGAGAGTGGATTTGGGATAACATCATAGTTTGGGGTAGTTGGATCACAGGGTTTTTCAAAATGAGAATGAAAGTTACGTCAGGAGGAGTGGAACAGCCCAAGGTTTAGACCTTGGTACAGATTCTTGTTTGGAATATTGTTCCAGTGTTTTATTGAACTTGGTGGGATGTTTCTGACTGCTATCAAACCCAGACTGTGTGATCTGACTTTGACAAGCAGCCTTGGAGAAGAGTTTAACCCCAGAACCTGAAGGTGGAATTGCAACATCGCAATGGCAGCAGGGCTGTCTGGGGAGCTGCAGATGGGAAGATGCTGCCTGAGACAGCAGAGCTGCAGGACTGGCACATTTGGAGTGCTCAGGTCATTGCTGGACTGCTGCTTGACCCTGGCTGCTGTAGCTGGACCTGCTGTGCTCCGTGGGCACCGTGGGGCTGCTCTGCTCCCCTTGCAGAGGGCCCCGGCTGGGCTCCTGGAGCTCCCTGTGGTGCAGCTTTGAAATGCTGCTGCCAGTCTTCACTACGAGCAAGAAGTGATGCTTCTGAGTTTTTGGTAAGTATTAGTTTAATTATCTTTAATTCAAGGATTTGTAGCCTGCCCAGTGGCAGGGCTGTGGAGCCCGACCATGCTGGATGTGTAATAATGTGGATTTAATGGCCAGATATAGGGCAAACTATTGTCCACTTGCTGTAGGTACCAAGGACACTCTTCATCATCACATATTCTGCACCAGAAACCCACAAAAATCTGCTGTTAAACAGTTCTTCTGTTAAACCTTTCTTCTCCATCCATCAGTTGGGGCTGGGCTGGAATATGGGCAAGGATCTATTTGATGCTGGCACGCAGCTCAGGAGTAAATCTGTAAGAGCAGCTTAGGAGGGAGAGTGCCACCTACCAAGCCATCTGCTGAGAAAACTGTATTATCTGCAGTCTCATCCACTGCTGCTAGAAATCACTGTCACACACATTGCTGAAGAGTTTTGCTGCTAATATATCTATTTGTATTCTTTTTCTCCATCCCCTCAGAATTAATTATTCCTCAGATTAATTTCATTCTAATGAATCATTCGGTATTGCTGGCTTTATTTCATCTCTGAGATATTAATTAGTGTGTCAAAGCCATCTTTATCATGAAAAGTGCTGTCATTTTCTCCGTGACTTTTCTTTTGATTCACATATTCATTTTTCTTTTTTTCTGAGGGTCTAAAATGTCCATCCAGTGTGGAGTGAAAGAAAAAGTTAAAGCTGTACAGTAGTAAAAAATATGCATATGCAGATAAAGCCTAAATTGGGAGGCAATGGCCCAGTCTGTATTTTTGTGCTGACTTACTACTTTAGGAGCCATTTGATGTAGTAGGTCCTTAGCAATCAGCTGTGTAGGGTTTTTATTTACATAGATTAAAGTGTAAAACTCCAAAGTACATCCAGTGTCTACTTGTCAGTGAAATGATCAGAAATTTTGAGGTATTCTGTATTTGTTGGTGTAGATTAGGTTGGAAAGAAGGAGTCCTGTTGGTTTGCTGTGGATTTCCTGGCACTGTTCTGCTGTGCCGCAGGGATGAGGCAGTCGGAGGATGCATTTTCCTTTCCTTAGAGCTCTCCTCTCAGCTATAATTTATTCTCATCATCCTCTGCAGTTTGGCTCTCTACCCACTCTGGAGGGAAGTGTTGGCAGGGCAGTAATCCCTCTCCTGCCCCATATCTCTGGCAGATGGAAATCCCAGAAAGAGAAGGGGGGAAATTTTAGGTTTCCCTGCTCACACGATTTCCAGGGTGATTTAAGATGCAGTAAATGGCCTTTGGATTGACAGAGCAGGTCGAGCTGCAAGAGGAAGGTCACTCCAAGTATTCCTTGTGGGAAACTCTTCTTTCTCTGGTCCTGTGGGAGTGAGTGGGTGGAACTGGAAAAACCCCATAAAAAGTCACTGCATGAGCTCTGCGGATTAAATAACACAGTTACTGGCAGCATCACACTGAGTTTAAATTACCCACAGCTCCTGGGGCTGGGGACTGTGCAGGTGACAGCTTCTGCTCGGATCCCTGGCAGCAGGTTTGGTACTTCTCTTTCTTTCCTGTCTTCCTCATTTCTCCAAAAAGAGCCATTTTGTTCTAAAATCTGGGGAGGTTCCAGCTGAAACCTGCTCCGGGGAGATGCAGAGAGGGATCACTGGTGAGGGAGGAGAGGGGAGCAGAGCCTGAATGGGCTCTGAGCAGGAGGGGGCCGGGAGGGGAACATGGAACAACCCGATGATGGTTTTCCAGCACTCCTAAAGCCTGGGTGTGACACGAAGCTGCCTCTTGAGAGGCTGCTGCCTGACCTCCCCCAGCAGAAATCCTTTCTGCAGTCTCCGTCTGCTGTGGCCCAGGGGTGGAGTTGGGCTCTCGTGGCTCGGAGTGGGTCCGTGCTGATGCATCAGTGCCTGCGAGGGGAGATGCCAGGGGAGCAGCAGTGCCTGGTCCTGCCTGCTGAGCACCCTGCAGCCAGCACACGAGCTCCAGATCCCGGGAAGCAGCAGCACTGCACAGCAAATCCTTGCCATTTATACCCTCCTGCACTACGCTCTGTGTCCAGCCTGAATGAGCCCCCTCAAACGAGTCATTTAAATTCAGACTTTCAGACGTGGTGTTTCTCTCTGGGCTTTTTGGATTTTCCATTTCCCTGCCAGTGTTCAAATTTCCTCACGTACTTCACCAGTGACCTGATACCCCGGGGTGCTCTGTGGCTGCCTTTGGAAAAATACTTCTCAAGTCAACCTGCACAAGGGCAGTGATGTGCTTTTTGAGATCAGCCCTGCTGAATCTACCAGGCAAGGAGGGCCAGCTGCAGTGACTATAATCTACGGGCAAAAAAAGAGTACCCACATTCAAATACTGAATATTTAGGCCTCTTGTTGTCAGCGTTTGGGGACTAGAAATAATTTCTCTCACTGATCCTTTCTCCCTGCTGATGGATCTTTATCACTCAAGAGTGAGCCTGAGATCCTCGGAGATGTTAGCAATGGTTTTTTCCTGCTGCCACTCTTTGCTCTGTGCTTTTGTAGTCTCTGCTGTGGTTTTCCTCATGGAATGCACAATATGGTAATATCAATTTAAACAATGTGCTTCACTGATCTTCAAAAGACTTCAGAGCTGTTTGATTTCCAGGAACCCTTGACTTTTCCAAGAAGGTTACATTGAGGCTAAATTTATCTCGGCTTATTAGCATAACCAGTTATTTACAAATCTGACAGCTCTTTTAGACATTATTTCTGATAATATGCCTCAGCTGATTTCATGTTTAGTAAATCTCATGCTTGCAGACACAAAAAGTCATCTTGAGGGTGATGTGAGTACAGTTTGTATCCATGTACTGTAATATATTTTGTAAATTCAGATGCCACTCTCCAGATCTAGTGTGTGCGCTATTTTGTAGGTTAAAACATGTTCATCTCTGAATGCAAGATCTGGGCTTGGTTCAACTCGGACTTGGTCTTCCAGGAGCTGATGGATGAAGATAATTTGGATCAACGTGCTACTCAGTATTTATATTTTCAAATCTTCATACGGACCAAGTAGGGCCTTCTCCAACCAGAGTCTTCTGGGAGGAGCAGGTGGGAATAGAGGCACAAAAGCTTTCCTTTGCTGGGCGTTGCTTTGATTCCAGCAGCAGTCAGCAGTGACTGAAAAGCATTAAATAAAAGTAAGCAGCTGTTTTATGTGGGTACCTAGGGAGAATTTAACAAGCTCTGTGCTTGTTTCTGAATCTCCAGGAAACACCTGCACCATCATCCTGTGGCTGGCAGTTTCAGGCAAGTCCAGAGCTGGACCAGAGCTGATCCTGCTCGCACTGGCTTGGGGCAGCTTGGCCAGAGAGCAGCAAAAGGAAAAATGACCCAACACTTGTGTAACTAGCTCCCAGAGTCGTGGCAATCTGCTGCCTAATGCCACCATTAAATTTACCCAAATAATAATAGGGGTTTAGTGGATTTCACTTTTGTTCCTCACCTGGGTATGAGTGTTAAGTCATGAAAGTTTTAAAAGCTCATAAATTAGCTGAAGTGACAAATGAGTGCAGCAGGGTGCCCTGCTGGTGTCTGAAACTGCTGAAAGGGCTTTGCAGTCAGGGCTGAGCCAGACCTCGCGTTCATCGCTGGACTAGTCACACAAACTTGGAGAAGAGACAGGAGGGAGGCTCTGGCTTCTGAAACTGATGCTTGAATTGCCAAAAAAAAAAAAAAAAAGGGCTGTGAGAGTCTTACAGGGTGCTGTGAGTAGTAATCCAAAAGGCTCCTTTTAATGTCAGATCCAAATGAAACCCTCACTCGTATGAGCGCAGCATTAGGTTCTTCCAATGCTCAATCCAGCCTCTTCCCCAGGAAAGGCCACTCCCTGGTAAAAATGAACTGAAAAGAAGAGTTTGCTGGATGAGCTGATAAGCAGATGCTTGAGAGCAGACTTCTCTGCAATGTGTACCTCAGCGTTTTCTCCCCAATACGCCTCAAAATTTTTGCTTTTTGTGCGATTGCAAGTTGTGATTTCTCCTGGAATAATCCAGGATGACTGGGGTCGAAAGTCATTTTAGGAGAGCCTCTGGAAGTTGTTGCAAATAAAATCAAGTGTGCTCAGTGGCTTCTTATGCAGGCAATGTTCCCCTCAACCCAGGGTTTCTACAGAAAAACAGGAATGTGCTACCTTTGCAGAAAATACTTATCATGCACTAAACCTCACCTGTGTGGAGCTTTAAGAACAGGAGACAAAAGAAAAAGGATCTTGAAAATAGAAAAAGAAAACTCGCAGTGGGTTTCATTAGAGATCTCGATTACCAAACAGCACAGGATTCATTTTCTTGTCTATTTTCACCCTCCTCTGGGGATGAATGATGATTAAAGGACAGGATAATAAGCAGGGGGAGGGCGGGATGAGAACTTGGTGAGAAGCAGTTAAAATTTATAAAAAAAGAAAGAGAAGGGGAAAGGAAAACAAGTGTTTCAGTTAACTAGTCAAGGTTAGCTTAGCACTCTATCTGCTTTAAGTGACATTATGAGATATTATAGATGGCTCAAAAGCAACTTCCCAAGCGCTGGACCCCACAGAATTTATGTTGACAACTTAGTGACAGTATTTGTTCTTCTTGGAGGTTTTTAAACCTCCCTGTGATGTCTTTCATATTTATTTTCTGTTTTTTTTGGGGGGTAAGATTCCTATGCAAAGGTTGCAAATCAGCATGTTCATCTTTCCCTGCCTGTTGCAGCTAAGGTAAGCAAGAAGAAACCCTTTTGTAGGAAGAAGGATTTGAGGAACAACCGCTCCGGTTTTGGTGCTCACTACCGAACGGGGAAAGTGTTTGCCAAGAGGTTTTGGAGGGAGCCGCGGGTCTGCTCGGACGGGCTTTCCCTGCCCTCCGGGGTGCCCGCTCGGGGCTCCGCCGGCTCCGCACTGTTCGTCCCTCTCCGTGCCCTCGCCGGAGCCCGCACCACTCACTCGAGATGCGGGAGCCTGTCCGTGGCTTTTCCCCGCTCCCTGCCCGCAGGATGGCGATGCCGGCCGCGGTGTCAGCCGGGCTGCGAGCGGTGTGGGACGCGTGCGGTCGCTGCCTCCTGTCCGTGCCCAGTCCCGGCGGGGCCGCGGCCGCCCAGGAGAGGGAGCCCGGTGGCCGCGGCTGCGCCGGGAGCCGGGGGCTGCGCCAGGCGGGGGGCGGCGCGCACGGAGCGCTGCCCGGCCGAGCCCCCAGCCCCGGCCCCTGCCCCGCCGTGCCGGGAGCTGCTGCCGGCGTGCCCGGGGCTATCGCCGCTCCCTCGGCTGGCGGTACCTCGCCCCGCGGCCCCTCCCGAGCATCGCCCATCGCGGAGGCGCGGGGCCGGTACTCACTGTCCGCGTCAGCGCACCGAGCGCGGCTCGCAGCGCCCCGCGCGTCCCGCAGCTCGGGCA
>VXBT01007381.1:120126-231420 GCA_013400235.1 Oriolus oriolus | reverse complement strand
CTCTCGCCCCGGCTCTCCGGGACGTTATTCCCCAGGAAGGCAGGGAAAGCTGCCCAGAAGAAGCGACGCCCGACCGAAGATGTTAGAGGAGGAGAAGGGGGGTGGCTTTTTGCCCGCCGCGTGCCTCCATGCCTGTCATTCCCTTGTCTTAATCCTTTAGGAAGGAGTCGCCAGGCAGACAGAGCGTTCCTGGAGGGGCGATGCTGCCGAGCCCTGCCCCGGGCAGAAGGAAGCCGAGAGATGCGCGGCCCGGGGCGGGCTGCGGGAGAGTGTGAGGAGCTGCCTCCGCCTGCGCCTTTCCGAGAGGGAAGAAGCATGGTAAGAGCTGGACCCGATCCCTGGAGCGCAGCCCCGCTGAGCAGGAGGTGGGATTATTCCGGAGGAGTTATGGAGAGCTATAACCTGGCAGCGGAGTGTTAAAGCCACTTGTCCCTGCTGGAAGAGGAACTCACTGCGGGCATCGCCGGCGTCGTGGCCGAGGGAAGGTCACTGGGGTTCTTCTTCTCTCGGCTCTTTCTTCATCCGGCAAACGACAGAAGAAAAAACTGGCAATCACTGGCTCTTGCCAGTGTTGGGAATACCGTGCCTTTTGCCTGGGATGATTTGCCCTGATGTGCCGCTTCAACGGGATGTACAAAGTGCGACTGGGACTGCTCCGGCCAACAAAGTTTGCAGAGTGATCAGCAGGGGCCGTGGGATGGAGGGAGCTGGGCACACACCAGCGGGGTCCGTCACGCACGGTCCGACGGCACAGACCTGCTGCTCCCTTGAAAACTAACTCCTGATGGTCCAACTCTTACTTCTCCCCTGCCAATTTACACTTTCAGGGAAAAAAAACCCCACACACGATGCAATGCAGTGTTCCTGTGTTGGTTTTGTATATAAGATTTGCTATGCAATTCCAAAACTAAAACAGGAGGAGAGACGGCCCTGCATCCCAGAGCAAACAGGGAATCAGAGGTGAAAGGTAGGAGCCAGCATTTCTTGTTTAAGTCAAACTAAATAACCTGACCTACTTTTTACTGAAAACCTTTAAACACACCTACTGTATGTTTATTTATTTTGCCTTGGAAATGTAAAACAGTTTGAAACAAAGTGAAGATTTGCTTTCTGATACTGCCGAGAAAAAGAGAACTGGTGCATTTCGTAGCAGGAATGTACTGAGGAGGAAGGATGGAGTGTTTCATCAGCGAGACATTTAGGGAAGTAGAGAAAAGGCACCTTGTCTAATACGCTTCAGTAAATATGAAGGGCTGGTGCAGTGGACACTGGAAACACTCGATCAATAGTCTATTTAAGAGGGAATAGATGCAAGCATGGAAAAGTGATTGCTTTGCTGTGTGTGGGGTGTGTTTGCAGAGGACAGCAGCAGAACATTTACAGGTGAGCTGTCTGAGTTAGGCTACTCCATGCCGGGGTGGTGCAGTGTGTTTCTGAAGGGATTGCTAAAACCCCCTGTTTGTAGGGTTGACTGCGTTTGTGCATTTTCAGTTCCTGCTCATAGAGCTTTTGGGATGTTGTTCAGGATGATTCAAAGAGGGTGAGGTCCGTCCGGGGGCGAAGGGACTGTAGGAAAGGACCTTTGGTCTGTTTGGTGATGAGTAATTAATGGACGTCTGATGTCTCTGATCTCTGCAAGGAGAGGGGTTGATGTCGTCATGAAAATCATGATATGATTTTCCCTCAGGAGAAACTATGACTTGGAACGAGACCACTATGGACGGGGAAGGGTTGCTGGTTGAAAGGGACTCCTCTTCCTTTCGGATCCTCACGGGCTGCTTCCTCTCGCTCCTGATCCTCTCCACGCTGCTGGGAAACACTCTGGTCTGCGCAGCTGTCATTAGGTTTCGCCACCTCAGGTCCAAGGTGACCAACTTCTTTGTCATCTCCTTGGCCGTGTCAGATCTCTTAGTGGCAGTTTTGGTCATGCCTTGGAAAGCTGTGGCCGAGATCGCCGGTTTCTGGCCTTTTGGTTCCTTTTGCAACATCTGGGTGGCCTTTGATATTATGTGCTCAACAGCCTCCATCTTAAACCTCTGTGTCATTAGCGTGGACAGATACTGGGCCATCTCCAGCCCATTTAGGTACGAGAGGAAAATGACCCCCAAGGCAGCCTTCATCATGATCAGCGTGGCGTGGACTTTGTCCGTGTTGATCTCCTTCATCCCAGTGCAGCTGAACTGGCACAAGGCTACGACCACAAGCTTTTCGGACTTCAATGCCAGCTTACAAGGTGAAAGCATGGACAACTGTGATTCTAGCCTAAACAGGATGTATGCCATCTCCTCTTCTCTCATTAGCTTCTATATCCCTGTGGCCATCATGATAGTGACCTACACCAGGATATACAGGATTGCTCAGAAGCAGATCCGGCGCATCTCGGCTCTGGAGAGAGCAGCAGTGCACGCCAAGAACTGCCAGAACCCGGGTGGCAACAGGAGCAGCATGGACTGCCAGCAGCCAGAGAGCAACTTCAAAATGTCCTTCAAGAGGGAAACGAAGGTGTTGAAGACTCTCTCGGTGATCATGGGGGTGTTTGTGTGCTGCTGGTTGCCATTCTTTGTGTTGAACTGCATGATTCCCTTCTGCGAGCCGACCCATCCGTCCAAGGGAGCTGAGGCTTTCTGCATTAATTCCACCACCTTTGACGTTTTTATATGGTTTGGATGGGCAAATTCTTCCCTCAACCCCATCATTTATGCCTTCAACGCTGATTTCCGCAAGGCATTCTCCACCCTGCTGGGCTGCTACAGGCTCTGTCCCATGTCTGGCAATGCCATCGAGACTGTCAGCATTAACAACAACGGGGCAGTGGTTTTTTCCAGCCAACACGAGCCCAAAGGGTCCAGCCCCAAAGAGTCAAATCTGGTTTATCTGATTCCACACGCAATTATCTGCCCGGAAGAAGAACCTCTTAAAAAGGAAGAAGAGGGTGAACTGTCAAAGACCTTGGAGAAAATGTCTCCAGCACTGTCGGGTATCTTGGATTATGAAGCTGATGTTTCTTTGGAAAAGATCAATCCCATTACACAGAATGGGCAGCATAAAACCTGAACAGTAAGGTTTACTCAGCAAGACCTAATGGTGTATATTGTACTGATCTTTTTTGGGGAAAAAAGAAGATAGATGAGATTTTTTGGTAAGAACTTAAGCTCTAAGGGAGAAAAATGCACATTTACACCAAGCCCAGAATTGATTTTCCTGGCATTCAGAGCAAATTTAAGATTTCGAAAATAAACAGAAAAAGATACTGGAAATTGGTTATAAAAAAGGATGTTAAACTGTACTGTTCATACAGAGGAAAATCTACAAATTTAGATACAGTGCAGTTACAAAGAAAATGTTGCTTCTTCTCTGTACAGAGAAACCAATTTCTAGCCAAAAGTGAGGCAAAAGATAAATGTTGAGTATTTGAAGATTAATGTTTACTAGAAGTTAAAAGATTGCTGTGTCTTGTGATAGTGGGTGTTAACAGGTCCTAATTAAAGACTGAGGGATTGTAAAGGTAGGTAGATGCCTTCTTAAAATTATTTCTGACAAATAATTGAGCCTTATAATGAGAATGGTTATTTTTAAAGATTTGGGAGGTAATATGTTGATACTGGTTTTATTTATTTATTGTTTTAAATTGATATTTTTCATATGTTATAACAGATCTAGCTTTATTTATGTTATTTAAGATGTCTAAATAATGGGATATTTTTGGAGTGTCATACCTGCATTTTGACCAGTCAACCAGTCAGCACTTTATTACAAGCTCTGATAGTCTGGAGAGCTGGTGAGGGGAATGGAGGAATGTTCAGAAGCTCAGCAAGAAATGAAGGAGTCAACAAAACTGATGCTGTGTGGAGTTTGTTTGCTTGTGGGCTTTTTTTATTTTTAAGTGGGATTTCTTTCAAAAGATAGGACCAGAGTTGACTGAGTTGCGAATTCTCTTCCCTTATAGAAATAAAAGAAATTGCTGCTATTTATTTTTAAAAAGTTTCATGTTACAGAGACTTTGCTAGAATGTCAAGTTTGTGGATCTGTAAATACCTTAAATATGATGACGACCTTAAGAAGAATCCAGTTTGGGAAGGAAAGCTTCTTAGATAACAATTCTTAGTATATAGTGTTTTGTATTTATGTAAGATAAACGGCTTTCTCAGACTTTTCTTATTTCAAGTCTTGGATATCTTTTCTGAACAAACACACTGGGTTATAAAGGTGGGAAGGATGCCAAAACCTCGTTATCAGCGGTGTTCCTGCAGGAGCACCCGGACCCTGCTGTCTGTCTGCTCCTCTGTCACAGTCAGAATTAAAACCTGAGGTACCTGGTGCTTTACTCTGGGAGCTGGGAGGACATTACAGGTTAGTGATTGCCATGTCAATACTCCAATCAATAAGGAATAGTGCCTCATTACTGTTTTGGATTAAAACACTTCTAAATACTGATGGAACTGCAGCCTCCATCTCAAAATCCTCCCGTGAACTCCAAAAAAGTTGCCAATGTTTAATTAAGAAATCCTGCTACTTTTGCACTGTCCTTCCCTGCTGCTTTCCCTCTGTAATGCCAAAAGGAATCAGTGAGCATTAGCAACAGGAACATTGGGTGTTAATATTCAGCAGCATTCAAAGGAATCTATTTCTTTTCTGAATGGGAGAAAATACCCTTTGGAGCAACTTTTTCATAACATATATCAAAGAAAAATGTGTTGTCAGGAAAAGAGAACTGAGAGGAAAAAAAAATTTAAAGTCTAACAAACTATATACATCCTGCATCAGGTCTGTGTATTTATGTATTGTGAATGTTTTCATAATTTTATTGCCTGTATGCTGCTTTCATACATATAATAAAATTATTTTGTGAACAGAAGGTCAAATAAAGCAATCTACATTGCATTTATTAAATACATGCTGTTTTTTGGCAGTTGTATTGATCGTGTTAAAGGGAAGGACGGTTCCTTTATTTTCCCATTTGCCCTTATTTGGGCTCACACCCATGAGGCAGATGGGAATTTCTGTTAGAAGCAGAGGAAAACCTCCTTACTGGAGACCACTGAGCCCTTGCTCTAAACTAGGGTTTGAAAGCAGTAAAAGCAGTTTGTAAACAGCCACTCTCTGCTTTAAATGTGTAAGGCTCGACCTACTGGTGACTTTTATTTCAAAGATTATTTTTTGCGTTGATGTAACAGCGTAGTGAATTTGGTTTATAGCATGTTTTTATTGTTGTTTTTCCTTTTCCTTTTCCTTTTCCTTTTCCTTTTCCTTTTCCTTTTTCTTTTTTTCCTCCCAAGCTGTGGAGTACTTCTCAAAGCCTGATACAGCCCCACTGCTGGTGTCTGTTTTTTGGGAGAAAATGAATCATTTCAGCAGCGAGGTGATGCTGGGTGCAGCTGAGGATCCCTCTGTTCCTGGCAGCCCTTTGCTTTTGCCTCTGTCAGCAGATTCATTTTGAAATGAAGGAACAAATCTACCTGGTCACTTCTGCCTCGAGCAACACCAGCATGACCAGTCCAGCATCTGGGACTGGGGCTGGTGCAGGAGCTGTGGGAATGTCCAGGTCCCCCTCCCTGGCTGCTCCTGGGGGTCAGTGAAGCAGCAGGTCTGAGGCAAACAGGGCATTGTGGCCGCCTCCAACCTGTTTTGGCTCCTTTGGGAAACTTTCCTAATGCCTGATTTTTTTGGGGTACTTTTGAGGAATTACTTCATTTCTGAAAAAGTTCACAGGCCAAAGAGGAAGTTCTGTGGTTTCTCACTTATTCTCGAAACTCCCAGCAGTGTGATATAAAAGCAAAATACAAAATACTATTTAAAGAGATTGTGTAAAGCAAGGTGCTGTTTTTGCATGAGTTCATAGAGGATGGTTTCTATTCTGTAATAAATGGTTGCTCTGCTTGACCAGGAGCTGTCACAGAACCTCCCTCCTTGTGGAAGGATCTGAGTTTCAGGGGGCTCTGTGAAGTTTGGTGAAATGCTGCTGCTGTTGCTGCTGGGAGTGTCCCCTGGGTGTGAGAGGCTGGGGAGACATTTGCATGACTTTATTTTATTGTTTTATCTCTCATTTGATTTAACTAATTTTTGCTTCTGACTCCTTTTCCTTCCAATCATTTTAAAACAACATGAATCAGCCTTGATCTGCATTTACCAACATACCCCATTTACCCTTTGTTTTCCAGCCTTCCCAGCAAGTTCCTCTACCTGTCCTCTCTGCCTTTCCTCCCATTGCCGTCTGACCCTTTCTGTCGCCTTGTTTGGCTTTATTTACCCCGATAACCCTTTGCTTGGAAGAAAGTCCAAATTAAAATCCTTCCCCCCTTCCCACAGCCTGCTCCCAGAATTGCCTCTCTTACCTGTTGCAGAGTCTGGACACCAATCTCAGGGGTGACTAGAAGGGACTACAGCAGGCACCTGCTCACTGCTACTCTATTTATGTGCTGAATTAATTGCTCAGGAGCTGCATTCATCACCTGCTGTGCGCCTGCTCCAAACCAGGGGTGTGCTGGAACTCCTGGTCACACCAATGTCAGGGTGCACCCCGGGGGCTGGAGGAGTGCCAGGCCCTCGCTGGGCTCTCTGCAGCTGGTAGCAGGGAGCTGACTGATGAGGTTTGGCTGGAGTAGCCTGTGAGTAGCCTGTGAGTAGCCTGGGAGGAGCGCTGGCTGTTCCACCCTGGCAGGCGGCTGCTGCTCTGGAGGATGAGCAGCACAAACTCATTTCTGAGTGTCTTCCCTGAGACAGCTTTGGCCACTTTGGTGGAAAACCGCCCCAGGAAGGTCTTTTCTCACCGTGTGTTGCCATGAGTGGCTGGGCAGAGGCAGAGCCACAGAGGAGCAGTGAAGTGCCAGGACACTGGGATGTCACTGCTCCCACCAGGACGGTCCCCACCTCTACCCCGGGGGCATCAGGCACTTTTCTCCCTGCCCTACTCATGCTTTTCTCCCTGCCCTGCCCACACTTTTCTCCCTGCCTTGCTCCCCTCCAGCAGCGTTTTCCTCTGCAGAGTGAGCTTTGCTGTGTCCCTTTCCCATGACAGGACGTGAATGAAAGGTTACCCAGATAACCCAAGGAACCTTTTTCTCTGGCATTGCTTCCTCGTGACTGAAGGTATTTTTCTGCTTGTGGGTGGAAGAGGTTAATAATTCACCTGACGGCCTTGATGAAGGAGCTGTTTGCAACGAATGAGCCACAATCAGCAGATTAAATCTGAATACATTTCTCCACTTCCCTTGTCAAGCATTTTATGCTGATTTGCGTTTCTAACTTAAAACAGCATACAAAAGATAGAGGATGAAAGAGGAAATGCCTTTGCTGAGGTACAGGTTTAATGACACAGTTATTGGGAGCCAATCCTGGAATTTTTTCACATCAATAGCTTTCAGAAGCAACCAAATCTGATTGAAATTTCAAAAATGTGCTGTGATTAGTATCTTGAAAGGCAAATTATTCCAGTAATTATTTTGGTTTCTAGTGGAATGATAGGAGAGTGTTCCTAGCGATGAACACGTGGCCTATGTGGCCACACAACAAATGTGACTTAGACAAGGAACACTGTGGTATTTATTTCATAGCTTTTAAAAGGTGGAAACACAAATCCAATTTGTTCTTGCACTGGTCTGTTGCAGTAGAGGTGGTCTGTGAACAAGTGTTGGGCTCCAATCTTGGATCAGGTGATGATCCCATCTTTGAGAGAGAGTCTGACGCTCCTGCCACAACCCAGATCACAGAGCTGGGGTTGCACTGTGACACGAGCCTTTCCCGAGGGATCTGCCAAGCCCTGTGCTGGCCCTGCCCAGCCACCACTGCCAGCATCTTGCTGCAGATGTCATTTTGGGGCTGATACTGTAAATCGAGTATACAGTGGTTGCATAACAGCTGTTTTCAGGTTGGTTGCTGTTACAGTCACGGTCAGAATGCAACAGCGAGTTTCTGCCATGCTTTTAAAATTTGATTTCTAGGAAACAGCTCTGGGCAATGCTACAGGAGAAAGCTGCTGGCCCTGCTGTGCTGGTGGCCACTGCTTTTCTATTCCTATTGCATTTCCCTTTTGGTCGTGCCAGGCTCTTCCTCCCTTTTTCAAGGAGGGGTGTTCCTGTTGGTTTTTTGGTGAAGGAGTTTCCTCAGTGCCTGGGTGAAGGATGGCAGGAGGTGCAAATCCTGGTACCTGCCACCCAGAGCTGAGCCACACACTTGGACCCACCAGAATAACGTGATTTGTTGTCAGTGGCCTGGCTTTAGTTCCTGTCCCTCCAGGCGGGGTTGGCTTCACCCAGGATGGAAATGGGACCAAAGGGATACCCTGGGTCTGGCTCGTTATCGCCCTGTGGAGCTGCTGAAATGGATGATTTGGGGTCAAAGAGGCATAAAAGTGAAAGGGACTCCAGGGCTGGCTGCAGGGGAGCGGGGCTGGGGTGGTGGCACTGGGCAAACCCCGTGCCCGGGTGCCCTGCCACGACCCTGGGCACCCAGAGAGGGGTGAGGGAAGATTCCAGGTCCAGGCCAGACCCAAGGACCAAACCAGCTCCCAGTCCCTGCATCACCACAGGAACAGCCTCCAAAGTTGCATTTTTCCTGTTTGAATAGTTCCTACCCAACAGGAATAAACTGTTTGTGGGTTATTTTAAAAAATGACAGAAAACTCCAATCAAACCAAACCATCAGAAAAAGTGTTGTTTGTATCTATAATTTTTTTACATTTTCAAAATTATTTTCTTTGTTTTTGATGTACTTAACCGTACAGTTTGCAGTGTGAGATTTTTTAAAACTCAGATCTCTGGTTTGAACATACTGACAAGGAAGTTAAACATTAAAAATAAAATGAAACAAGTTAATATGACTTGCATTAAACAATTGGATTGGTAAAAACCTTCTCCTGCTCCCATCCCTTGATTTTCAGATAACAAAATTCTATTAATTTCACCTTTTCCTAAGACAAAATAATTTTTTTAAGATCTTGAAAGAAGAGTATGAGGGTGTCACAGTGGTGGCAGAGACGGAGAGAAAACGTGACACAGATTTTCGGTGTTCAGGAAGAAAATGCAATTATTTATTAATATACAGACAGGTTTGTAAGAGTTACTTTGTTTGAAGTTTACTTTGAACAGAAAAGGTTATTGGATCTCTGATCAACCACCCCTCAGGGTGATTGGTTAATGCAGAAGACACCTCTTTCTAAATATTTCTCCAGGCCATATCAAAACAATTTTACAACAGCTTGCACGTGTGAGATAGGAAATTTAGTTTACAAAGAACGGTTGGCTTTGTTTTTAAATAGCTTGCCTGGGAACAGAAGAATTCTCATGAAACACTAGGAAAGCAGGATTTAGGAAAACCAGGATTTTTACAAAATGCTGAGAAAGCTGAGAATTTCCTCTGCTAAAAGTTTTTTAATAACCACCTGAGGGAAATATTTGCTTCCCATATTGTCCTTCCAGTGATGCAAGCAGAGGAATCAAACATTTCACTGACCTTTGCCACCATTGCAAAGTTTCTCTTTATTTCAGAGGGAATTATGGATTCAGACACCCAGGCATTCCCCTCTGCTTTCATTTTATTTCTCTGTTAATAAAGGAGTTCTCAGTGGTGCCAAGTCCTTAATGATTTGGATGCCACTCTGTGTCAGTACCAATAATCTATTTTCATGTGTTCATACACAGCATCCATCATCCTCAATTCAAGGATTCATGGAGCATGTGGAAGGGACAAGTGGTGAAGTTAAATGAGAATTTCTTTGTTACAGAAGCAGGAGATGAACCAGGGCAGCATCACCTGCATTAAAAGGACAAACCTGTCAGGACTGACAGCACTTTGTGCCAGAGAGATGAAATGTTAAAAAAATAATTGTGAAAACACACTTTGAAATTGCATGGCAAAAGTGTTTTAAATAAGAATAAAAAAAGATTTAATGATGCTGTTATGCACTTTTTCACTTTCTTGTTTACTAAGCTTTTGTGGCTATTTCTGTAATGATTTCAGAGTCGTAAATGGGACCATCCAGTTTCCTTCTCTTTGCTCTTCAGTGCTTGTATCAGACTTTGATATGGATTTGTGTTCTCAGCTAAAGAAACTCTGCTCCTGACACTTCCTGGAACCCTGGACCCCACCAGGTCTGTTGGGATGTGGGACAACAGCAAAAGGAATCCCCTGGAAACAGCTGTTTTTGAACAGTGGGAAATTATTTTTCAGCAAAAAAACGGCATTTTCTATTGGTATCTTTTTTGTAAGTCCAAAACCTAATCCATTTTCATATTTTTCTGGATTTATTTGCAAACAGTTTGAGTTAATTTTCTCAAAAGCAAGATTTACGGCTTAAAGAACAGCAGTATTTTTAAAGTGAGAAAGATTATAATAGTTAAAATTTCAGAAAAAAATGAGACATCATTACAATCCTTATAAAGTAGAACATTTTCAGTGCATTTTGTTGATGTATGGCAATCTTCAAAAAAGAGAACAATTTCTGATGAGAACAGTTTAATGCAGAAACTTCCAGTTGTATTTCTCACTTGCTTGAGAGGATAAAATACAGTGATAGGGAGCTTTAGGATAACATGTGGCTGGAGTAAAAGCCTTTCTAGAAAACAGTGTAGGCAGTCACATTTAGACATTTAGTAATTTCATTTGTGCTTTTTAGTTCCCCTCGTTGTAAAATACTGATCATATTTTAAAAAATTCATTAAAGGATTATGTGAAGGTAACTTTCATTATAATAAGTGTAATTAACTGGCCTTTTGCTGGGAGTCTCAGTGGACTTTTACCCCTCTAAGTGGCATTTTTGTACCCAGGCTACAGCACAGGAATTCCTGCCCTTTGTGGCTGTCTTGCTGCTTTTCAGCAGGAGCAAATTCCTTCTTCCCCCTTCCCTGTCTTTTATGCATATTCACTCCTTCAGCCTCTTCATCCTTTACTTATTAGGATAAAGTAAATTGTAGGAATGTGATTTAAACATGATTTTAACAGCATGTTTGCAGCCCAGCCAGCCACGGTCTGAGCTGCGCTCTGGCCCTTGGGACATCCCTGGCCCTCACCCCCGTGCGTGGATGCAGCATCCCGGGGATCCTCTTTGTCGGGATCTCCCCACTCACATCCTGAGGTGAACGCTGCACATTTTGGGGTGGGATGGGGAAAGTGCCCTCAGTGAATTGACTGAGGCATTCTCAAAATAAGGCCGAAAAGCCGATGAACTTGGTTAGTGACTAAACTTATCCCCTGGAATGCTGCTCTCCGGTGCTTCCAAGCATCTGCCCTTCCCGGCTCAAAAACCACTTGCAGAAGTTGATTTTGGTTTGCAGCATTTACCCAGCTCTGATGTGCAAACACCCTCGATTTTGACATGTGGTTGAAGTGAAGACCTGGCTGCACGACAAAAGCAGAGAGAATATAAAGTTATCAATCCTGACACCCAGGAGAAGAACCCATCAGCGAAGGGCTGGATCCCCACCCCGCTGGCAGGGATGTAAACCGGGGAAAACACACGGAGACTGTGCTGAGCGTGAGCGAGGAGCCCCAGCAGGATCTCAGCCGTGGCAGTGCCCATCCATTCCCACTCCAGGAACAACACCACGGAGGGAACACTTTGCACACCACAGGCTGCAATCAATGCAGCGTTCAATATTCCCTTCTCAAAGTGCCTGGTGATTCCTCTCCACATCCATTTGCTGCCTGGGCTCAAAGTTAAGTGTAGGAAAGAGTCACCAGTAAAAGCCTCTGGAGTTTATAGTTCAGCTGGAGGGGAAGCGTGGGGTGTCTGAGGAGAAAATACACTTTTCCCTAAAATGAAAGAGCTTCACTGCTGCTTTAGTTTATTATTTAATTTTTTATTCTATTCTGTTTTATAGTGTGATTTTATTTTACTGCTTTCCCTTGCTCAGGACTGATACAAAATCATTCCTGAATGCTAATTTCCTCTGTGCCTTATGTAATATTTTTAAACTATGAACACTTGCAGATAATGAAGGCCAGCTCACTTGTTAGGGTGAGCAAACACAATGCTCTAGAAACAATGCCCAGGGAAACCTGGAGTCACTGAGCTGAAGAGAAAGGTAATATTAGGAAGGAGGACCTTCCTCTCTGAGAAGCTGTTTCTGCCCTGGGAAGTGAGGATTTCCCTTGCTTGGACTGAATATCTTGTTTTATTACAAAGGACTCCCTTAATTTGCATTGTCTTGTAACATTGCTTCTTTTATTAGCAGTGAGTCCATGTTTAGTTGTATCCATAACTCAAGGGCACTAAACTGACTGTAATTGTTTCAACAGTTGAATTAATCAAAATGCTCCTTGTATTTTAATTCCTTAAGGAAAATAAGAGGATGCCATGTAATGCTGCAGAGTAATTTCTCAGTGTTTAAGCTCCTTCTCAGGCACTTGTGGGTCACAGCCTGCACCGATGTGTGGGCACAGCTCAGGTTGTTGCTGGTATGGACAGTCCATGGAAAAGCTACAGAGGAAAAATATACAAATTAATAGGCCTTATGGTCACCACAGACAGGTCAGGGGATATTCACAGTGCGTAGAGTTCAATACTGTGATTTCTGTGATTGTTATTCAAGCCAGCACCCTGTGAGGAACTCGGTTCCCGCTCGTTCCCGCAGGCTCAGGGTGTGATGCCATTTCATACTTTAATTCCAGCTTGTTCCAATCTATCACATCTGTCTCAGTGGGAAGCTGAGATGGGAGGAACATCCACGAGGAGGTTTAAGTGTTGCTTTCAGAGAGTCATTATCATTTGTCAGTCTTGGAGGAGCTGCTGTTATCACACAGGGCCTGGATTTGTGGGGTTGGGAGACACTGAGTTCGGTTTGGTCTGAGGGTCATTGTAACACTCCCCAGTTTATCTTCATTACAGCTGTCACGTTGTGCCCCTTGCTTTTTACAAGGGGGAACAGTTTTAAATGAAAAGAGAGGAGTTTTAGATTAAGTGTTAGGAAGAACTTGTTCCCTGTGAGGGTGGGGAGGCCCTGGCACAGGGTGCCCGGAGAAGCTGTGGCTGCCTCAGCCCTGGGAGTGCTCAAGGCCACGTTGGATGGGGTTTGGAGCAGCCTGGGATAGTGGAAGGTGTCCCTGCCCGTGGCAGGGGGTGGAATGAGATGAACTTTCATGTCCCTTCGAACCCAAACCAGTCTGTGATACGCTGGCACCCCAAACAGCTTCTGTTTCCTCTGTTCCTTCCTGAAATCAGCCTCTCCCATGAAAAAAAGAAAAAAAAAAGAATTGCCTGCAGCAATCCTTCAACAGATTCTTGGGACAGGGTCAGCTAGTCCTGAATGCTCCTTTTGAGTAGATGGAGACATCCCCACCCACACAGCTGGTGTGCGAGGGCTGGAGTGTGGGTGCTACCAGAGCAACCTCCCCGTGGTCCCTCCCGTCTGGGAGTTCCAGGGGCAGCTCCTGTCCCTGGCAAGAAACCATTGCTCTGAGCTGCTGAGAGATTAACGAGGCTGCCCGGGTGCATCTTGGGTGGGCAGCGATATTTAAAGAAACGTGGTGATTTCGGGAGACAAATGTTGCTGATCCACTCCCACGGACTCGACAGCTGCCCTGGGGATGCTCAGCAAGAGCTGCCTCCCTCAGCACAGGGCCCTGATGGAGAGGGCACCCACATCCCCTGCCCCCAAAGGCTGCCCAGACTCCCTCCCTGTTATCTCCCTGTGTGCAGCTCAGGAGCTGCATGCTGGGATTTCAGTGGAAGCCTTGGTTTTATTCATTCTGCAGCCAAAATTAGGCCAGCAGTGCTGCCAAGAGGCACACTTTTTTTGGTTTGATACCGTGGAGAATGCATTTTTAATGCTCTAAGTGCTGTTCTCTGCCATTGGGCTCCCATGTGATGCAGAGCTGCAGTCAGTGCCCTGCAGTAAAACAACATTTTCTTCCAAGCAGGACAGAGAAAAATATAGCAAATAATATTTTTTCATTAAGACTGGAAAATATGACTTTTAACTGGCCAGCTTCTGACCTTCCTCAGATCTCAGCTGCCAAGTAATAATTCTGTCTTGTGAGGCTAAAACTGGAGTAAGAACAATTTTCTAATCAAAACCAATATTTACCACTGCAGGAAAATTTGTGTGTCTAGACACGGGCACCAACGTTTCAGTTAATATTGAGAAACATTATTTCATTTTCTTTCATTGTGATCATGCTGCGAACTACTCCCTAACTGGAGAAAAGACTTGTGATTAAATGTGCAGGGTTCAGAAATCTGAATTCTGAACTGGGCAGAGGAGTTTCAATACTGAAAACCACCCTCCAAAAAATCCCAGATTTCCTCCCCACCAATGCAGAACTCGCTGTGAGATGGAAACAAACATATTTGATTCTGAGACATCTGTGGTTCCTTTCAGTGTTACCTATGAAGGTGAGAGATTTTCTGATTGATTTCCTGGTCGCAGCTAGAAAGGTCAATCATGAGCCAAAGAATTAATGAGTCACCTGAAACAGAGCCACATAAAATTAGGATGTTTACTGGAGGACGAGTTAAGCAAGATGTAAGCAGTAAAAATGTTCGCTTTATTGTGCTTTTCGTTCTCCTCAGCCACGAGCAGGGGGAGGGAGCCAGATCTGGCCGTGCCACTGCTGTGCCACAGCACACTGACACTGAAATGCACAATTCCCAAGCTCCTGTCTCGTGGCGAGGGCTGGGAGCAGCTCTGCCGTGTGGGATCGGTGTGGAGAGCATCTGGTTAACCTGGCTGTGTCATTTGGAGCTGGATTAGAAACGAGCTCAGGCAATCCCTGCTCTGCCCGGGAGCACTTTCTAATCAGCGATTTTAGGGAAAGAGACGGTGCCAGATGAGCAGCTACTTAATTTCTGGTGCATCTTAGAATATGCAGAAGGCAGGGTGCATGATTTTGAGGGTCTGGACAACTGGTCTCTGTCTGGATTAATGCAAAAGATGTTTCAGGAGAGAAATGCAGAGGAATGAAGCCTCTTGAGCTCTGAGGAATCTCAGATTTTCACAGTCTGAGTTTATTGTGTTTTCCATGTGAGGGCATGGTTACATATCTGCATTTGATTGAGACAGGAGCCTCTGTCTTAGGGAAATTGTACATTTGAAATTCTCCCATCAAGCAAAATGCAATTGGCATTCTTCCCCTGTTTCCTGCTTAGCAGAAGAAACATTCCCTCCTGTGGGGATGCATTAGCAGGGAAGAGGCTGCACACACGGGGAAGAAATGCTGGAGTCACTCGGGGACAAATGTTGATCTATTACAGCTGAATAAACCCACAGTAATATAATTTACTCCCTGGGATTTGCATTAGATTTATCCTGGCATATATGAGATCGCAGAGTCCCCCTGCTGATTAGCAAAATGTGATTGGGGAGAGGCCCAGACCACCTTAAGACTCTCTGATCTTTCCCTCAGAAGACCCTTTTTTTCAGTCACTTATCTCTTTGCTGAGCCTCAGCCTTTGGAGAGAGATTTTTTCTATGCTGGATCTGTGCCTCAGGCAAACCTACAAACTTTTATAGTGTCAGTCACAGCAGTGAAGTCAATGCAGCGTAAGAGAACAGGAGGAAAGGAAAGTTGTGTTTCCCACACGAAAATTCGGGGCTGTCGTGAGGGGAAGCTCGAGGGCTGCCGTGTTTTGGAGCAAAGGCAGACAGGTGCCTGGGTCTAGAGGTGCCTTCTGTTGGATTTTGCTCTTCCATCGGGGAAAAGTACACCTGAACTTCAGGAATTTAGGTGTCCCTGAAACCACCTCAACTCGTGTGTGCTCGGGAGTGTATGGGCACCTCACAAAAAACCTCACTGCAGCACCAGCTGTGCTCCTTCTCCTTCCACCTGGATCCCGGCTCACTTCCACTGAGCTTTTCAGCTTCACCTGAGACAAGGTCTCCAATTTTAACGATTTATTATTAGACAAAACCAAAGAGGGAGAGGTTTTATTTGTGTTTTTTGGGTCTTTGATAAAAGGGATACACCAGAATGTGAGGAAGGGAAGATATTGCTGATCACCTGCTTCCGTGCGTGTGTTTAATGAACAGCTGTGTGCCCAAGGTGATTCCAGCACTGCCATCCAGGAGCAGAGATCAGCAGGAGTTTTCCTTATTAAAGCTGGCACAGCTTGAGAGGACTTAAGCAACAGGAATAAAAAGGAAAACGAGCAGCTGGAGGTTCGACTCACTCTGAGGCAAAAGACGGGAAAGAGACACGAGGGATTCGGTGAATTTGCAGAAAAAAAGAAGTCGTGTCCCACTCATAACGTGCTGCTGACAGCACAGAGTGGTGCTGGGGAGTTGCTGCTCCCACTTGTGATGCCCAGACCTGACTCCAGAAGGTTTCCTTGGGCAGAATCGTGGGGGAAAACAATCCCCACAAGGCTGTCAGCCCGCACTGCTGGAATTCACACCAATTTTGCCTCGTACTAACAACACACCCAACTCGTGTTCCCAGCCCACCGTGAGGAGAGTTTCTGCTGTCTGGCTTTAGGCCTCACACAGGCAGGAATTGAAGCAGGAATGTGAAGCAGGGGTTGCTGGCAGCAGCTTTGCAGGATTGCATCGTCATGCAGAATGTTGTACGTTTAAAATACTCTGTGGTATGAAGGCACAAAATCTGCCCTGTATGTTCATCTCTCTGAACAGGAGTTTTGATGATGGGTACTGTACAAAGTGGTCTGAAATAGAAGCAAGCTGCGTTCTGGCTCTGTGTTCCAATTAGACGTGGCATTTTTGAGGTACTAAAATGAGCGTGGAAAGGGGTAAAGAATTGTTTAAGTTATTTTTTATGCCTATAGGCATCATAGTTACTTTTTTTCCCCTTAACTGACTGAAAAAACCCACTTGCATGACCCTGTTTTCCTAATGGTCCCACCAGCTTTCCAAACCCAAGCTTAAAGAAAGCAATTAAATTGCTGATATTTATCTGAGCCTAAAAAAGCAGAATCCCTTACAATTCTTGTGTCACCAGAATTGAGAGGCAGCAAAAACATGGCAGCTCCATAATTTGGTTTTGCTGACATGCTCAGGCAACGAGCGTGACATCTTGCAGGATCAAAGAAAGATTTTTATTCCCAAAACGGAACGACAAATCCAGAGCTCCTTTACACGATTCATTTCCATTTCAAGTATCTGGGGCTTTTGATGGAGCTGATGGAAGAGAGAGAGACAGGACGTGCTTAGGTCGAGGATCTGAGTTTGTCAGATCACAGAATCACAGATCACAAATCACAGAATGAGCTGAGCTGGAAGGGACCCACAAGGATCAAGTCCAACTCTTAGCCTTGCACTGGACAGCCCAATAAATTCCACCATGTGTCTGAGAACATTGAGTTCTTTTGTCTCTAGATCCTAAAAGTATTTCTTCTGTTCTACTGATGTGTTTTACTTTCTTCCTGACCAATTTCCCCAGTGTTTGAATATTTCTACAGAGAAGAGAGAAAGCCTGGAAGATCTACTCCACTGCCACATGTGCAGGATGACCTCACGTAACAGTCTGACCACCCCAGACATGATTTTCTCCTTTAGGCTAATGCTGGCTTGCTTATTTAACCCT
The DNA here is from genome assembly GCA_013400235.1 of Oriolus oriolus. Classification (NCBI taxonomy): domain Eukaryota; kingdom Metazoa; phylum Chordata; class Aves; order Passeriformes; family Corvidae; genus Oriolus; species Oriolus oriolus. The sequence continues at coordinate 213,951 of VXBT01007381.1, read as the reverse complement.
ACAGCTCGTGGAAAGCTTGGGCAAGGAGAAGAAAAACCCATCCAGGCTGATGGAAAAGCTGCAGTCTCAAAAGGAGAGGAGGAGAAGCGAGAGGACTCTGTGGGAGCATTTCCCATCGGCTGGGGTGGATTTCTGAGTCCCGCCCTGACCTGTGGGCAAGGCTGTGACCGCTGTGGAATATCCCCCTCCTGGGTGATTTGGGTGCAGCACAAACCCTTGGACCCCTCCCTGGCCCTTCCAGCAGCAGGCACAGCCCTGGGGTTGTTTGTCCCTTGCTGTCCTGCCTGTGCTGGGAGCTTTACGTGCCTTGGGCAGAGCCGACAGACAGCTCCAGATGGTTGGGATGGTACCTTCCCGAAGAGTCAAATCATGATTAAAAAAAGCCACATGAGTGGTTTTGAAAGCAATAAGGTAATGTTGCCGTAGCACGAGGGACCTGGGGTCGGAAAAGCAATCACTTTTGGATAAGTCATTCAACCATTTAACCTTCTTAGCATCTGAGAAATCCCCTGTAATGGGCTCGTGGTTATTTAGTACCTCCCCCATCTGTGAGGCAGACACTAATATTGTAATTGTTTTATTCCTCTTCATTCTGCTGTCGTTTAACCACTGTTTTCTCTGCTAGAGGATAATAAAGCTGATGTGAGTTTTACTGGGCTCTGATACATTGCTCTCTAAATGAGAGGAGATAACTTCAGCTGAATGTCAGGCTCCAGTGAAGGAAGAAATGAACATGAAAAGCAAATAGCCCCTTGAAAGAATAGTTCCAAAATCAGAATTTATAAGTGCACAGTGCCTGCCCATTTTTCACCAGTGTTTTGTTACAGTCACAGTGAATTAAATTGTCACAGCTCCATTGGCTTTAATAGCACTGCACTTAAAACTGGCACCTTGTGTTGAAAAGCTGTGGAATGAATGATATTTAAATATGGCTGTGAATATCAAGAAATTGCAGAAGAGAACCTTTTTGCTGAGGACCTTGAGCTTGCTGCCACATCTCCTGGCACTCTTCACCTCTTTTCCTAAAAAAGAGAAAATCTGATGAGAGCTTGCTCCGTTGCCCACCTCCCTGTGCTGACAGCATTGCCTTCTCTTCCATATTGTATTTTTAAATTAATTTACTGTCTTTTAACAGCATTGCTACAGCTTGTGGGTGGGAATGAGGAGAAAGCCCCAGCCTGGGCCTTGGAGACTGGTTTTGCTGCTGTGGCTCCATTTCTCTTCTGCTCCTCTCCTGCTCCCGCCATGGCCCAGGGAATGCTCAGGAAGGGTTGCTCTCAGTTAATGCAAAAAGGCTGCATGGGCAGCAGTGTATTCAGAATTTCAGCCTGTATTTTCACTTTTCTTGTTCCACTTTTGTATGCCCTAGCACCCTGAACTTGCCTAACAGGATATGTCTGCACCTCTAAATTTAGCTTGAACTATCTTTCACCTTACTCTATTTTATCCATTATTCAGATAGCAATAGATAACTCTTCAGGGGCTTTAAAAAAATGAAGAAAACCAAATTCTCTGATTGGAATCAGATTGGAATTGCTTGTTGTCTGTTTATCTCTTCAAGCAATGGCTGTTTTCAGATTTGAAATATAAATCTTAGCATAACACATGTGGACTAAGGTAAAGGCCTAAAGAAAAAGGAGAGCAGCTTGTGGCTGGGCACAAGCAATAAAGCAAATTTCAAACTGAGCATCATATTTTCTGTCCTGTGCTTCTGCCCTTCACTCATGCTGTGATCTGTCCTGGGGGCTGAGTGCTCTGGCTGAGAGCTCGAATAACCACAGAAGGGAGTATTTCACCACGGGACAGTCCAGGATCTCTGTCCTGAGATGGATTTAAGGAGCTTAGCTAGGGCCACGGGCTTGATTTGTCTCCAAAATACTCTTCTGAAGCCTTTTCCTCAGCTGGTGCAGCAACCACTCCTGATGGATGGCTGTCTTCAGGCAGGACCACGAGCTTGAAAAGCAAACTAGGATGTGTGCTGGAAGATACACTGAACAAAACCAGCAATTTGTCTCTGGAACAATTTGGTGTTTGCAGTGAAGTCCACTTTGTCCTGGAAATCAGAGTAAAAGACAGGAAAGGAAGCTGGAGAGGGACTCATTATTAGGAACTGTAGTGATAGCACAAGGAGTGATGGGTTCAAACTGAAAGAGGGGAAATTTAGGCTAGATGTAAAAAGAAAAATTCTTCCCTGTGAGGGTGGGGAGGCCCTGGCACAGGGTGCCCAGAGAAGCTGTGGCTGCCCCTGGATCCCTGGAAGTGTCCAAGGCCAGGTTAGACGGGAACCTGGGATAGGGGAAGGTGTCCCTTCCCATGGCAGGGGGTGGAATGGGATGGGCTTTAAAGTCCTTTAGAACCCAAACTGTGCTGGGGTCCTAATAATGGAGGAGAGTTTCCTTTTGTGTGTGTAGACACACGATGGGGCTCAGAGCGTTTGCTGAAAATGCAGGAAATAGCAACATGCAGTGAAGGAATTCAGCAGAAAGAGAGAAGTGGATCAAGACAAAAAAAGTTACAAAATTTTCCAAAAGGGGTCACGGGCAGTGAATCTTTACAGTCTTGTGGAGAGAAATTAGGAAATGGCCTGAACGCAAAGAAGTCCAAGGCGGTGATGTGTGAGTCACAGGCTCAACCTCAAGCCCGAGAGGTAGAAAGTGAGCTCAGAGTTTCAGCCATCCTCTCCAGGCAGGAGTGAGTCAGGCAAGGAGACATTTGATGATGCTCATTCCAGAGAGGAACTGGAAAATTTGCAGCAGGGAGAGGAGCAGCAGCCGTGTGAGCTGGGGGAGCTCAGCCTGCGGCTGCTCACCGAGGGGAGCTGCAGAGGGCTGAGGGCAGAGCTCTCCGCCGTGCTCTCATTAGCAGGGCTGGGATGAAATCCTCATCCGGATGGAACTCCTGTTGCTCTGGCCCTACAATGTCGTTTAGCCTATTGTGTAAATAATTAAAAAAAAGGAGCATTCTCGTGTCTTATTACTTGATCCGTGCTCTGCTCTGGATCTTTTGGTGTTGATTGAGAGCTGATTTAGTGTGTGGCTCTCTCAGATTTGGTGCTGGAGATGCACAGCGGGAGAGCAGAGAGGGGCACGGGAGCAGCTGGCTCTGGAGATGCGCCTGGGGCAGCCCCTCAGAGGTGGGCAAGTGCTGCTGCTCTGCCCCTGGGACCTGCCTGGTGCTGCACAGAGGAGGCTGGGGGTGGGTTGGTGTGCAGGAGCTGTTATGCCCATCCTTTGGGAAAGACTGGAATAGAGGAGGCTGCTTTGGGAAAAGAAAGGTTTGGAGATGAGCACAGTGAGCTCTCGCAGGCTCAACACCTCCCTGGTGGGGTGAAAAGGAGAGCTCCAGGCTAAAGGAGTCAGATGGGGCTCCCCACGAAGGTTTAGAAGTGCCCTCTGCAGTTTGAAGGGGACAAAGTCACACAGCCCCGGTGCAGCAGGGTGCACAGGGAATGTGCCTCTGTCCCTGGCAGCGTCAGCCCCCAGACTCTGAGGCTGGGTAGGCAGAGTTCTGCAAGGGCTTCAAATGAAACAAACGCCTCTGTCTCAGCTCCTGTTTGATCCCAGGGCTCTGTGCTTGCTGGTCACAGCATGGGGAGGTCCAGCCTCACCTCTGAAGGCAGCAACTTGCCCTTCCCCTTCTCCAGAGCTGTTAGGTCCAAGCAGCACCAGAGGTACATCAATGCGTAACCCCTGAGATGACTTGTTAACACACGGAGCAAATCCTTCAACCCAAACCACTTTCAGAATTTTCCCCCATGTCAAAAGCCTTTTAAAGTAAAGGTTTTATTTCCTTTTCCTTCTTTCTTTTTTTTCCCTTTCTCTCTTTTAAGTGCCTCAAACATGCTACATTGCATAACTCCTGCTACTTTTTTCAAATATTAAAAGCCACCAGGCAAAGTGATGCTGGTGAGTTGGGACTGGAGAGAGAATTAGGTTCTGAATTAGGTGATCCCAGGGCTGGGAGGTTGATGTCCCACCCTGGGGTTCCAGCAGCAAGAGATGCTCTCTCTTGGGCGCTGAACCTCAACCCCCTGGTGCTGTAGGAGCTGAGGCCTTTTCTGCTCCTTCCATATCTGCTCCTTCCTCCCCTTTGATAAGGACACATCAAACACAGCTGGATGGGCTGTGTGGCCTCAGCAATCAGTGGTTTTCCTGTGACACAAGCAAAGCAACCACAGAAAGCATCATTTCCTATGTATGCTACCCTTACCTCTTTGGAATTTTTTGTGAGATTCCAGGCTCTGAGTCTGGATAAGGATCTCCTCCCACAGAAAATTTAAACATAAATGATTTGATTATAGAAGCACGAATTCTTATTTAGTGTGAATATTCTCCTGAAATAGAAGAGAGAATTACAAAACCTTTTGTCTTACAAAATGAAGCTCTTTTCTCAAAAGAAGAAAGGCTCAGGACTGTTTTTTTTTAAAGTATGTCATGGAAAGCATGTGGAATGCATACAGAAAAATGTAAAGTACCTGAAATATGAGCCTTTTTGAATGCCCTGAAAACAGAGAGCGGGGCTGGTTTTGTGAGATTTTCAGTTGGAAGGTGATATTTTCCAAGCAAGGCTTTCACAGGACATTTTCTAACCTGTTTGTGTGTCAGCGTGGCTTTTTGCCCAGAGCACAAAATTCAAAGCTGTATCAAGCAAAAGTAAAACCTCCAGAAGTTTAATATATATTTAAAAATAAAGTGAAAGAGCCAAAACTGAATAGTGAAAGAAGGAAAATCTTGCAGTTTCAGAGTAGCATAAGATTAGGGTAGATTTTACCCTGTTAGATAACACCTGGGTTATTCATACACCAAATATAAAAGGTGGGCTATTTTAGAGGTAACCTGAAGGCTTTTTAGTGACAGTTTCTTTCAGCCCCTTTCTGAACAACAGCATCTCCCCAGTTCAGCTCCTTTGCTTATGTTGCCCAAATCCATTAAGCTTTATCAGCCAGACCTTTGCTTTTCTACCCCAGAGCTCTGCTGCGCACGCACAGCTTCTCCCCCCATCCCTTCCCTGCCAGGGAGATTTAAACCATCTGGATCTCCCTTTTCCACGAGGGAGCTCTGCTGCTGTGCTCGGCGTGCTAACAGGGGCAGTTTGGCAGGACATTTCCCCTGGAAGCTCCCCTTGTCAGACGGGGAATCGTCCCCTCTGCAGGGCTCCAGGAGCTCTGTGGCAGCGCCGCATCCCCGACCTCTGCCACGCACAGGCTTCTCCCGTTAAATTAATGCCCAGGGTTTGCTTTAATTGTCTTAACAAACCCAGGGAGCTGCCTCTGACTGCTCTGCTCAGCGAGGACACGGCAGCATCCAGCCACAGCCCCATCCCTCCTCAGGTTATGTTCCAAGGCTGATTGAGGTATTTGTTGAGGAGGACTCAGCTCAGACAAAGGACAGGGCTTTTAGTGACATTGATCATTAAAATCCGGACAAGGAACAGCCCTGTCAGGGCTGATTTATTTCTAAAAAACCCAGTGATTCCTGAATGTATTGAGTGCAATTTTGTCCTCTTTAACTGAAAAACCAGTATCAAAATATGTTTTTTTTTTTTTTTCAGAACATCTTGAGGACAAATTGCACTGTAATACACTTTTTTTTTTATTGTACTTTTCAGCACAGTTTTCTAAGAAACTGTCTAAAAAATCATCCTTTTATCCACCAGCTCCCTGCAACCCCTCCTGGGCTGAAATAACAGTCTTTTACAGTGTACATAATTCACTGCAAACCAGCTTGGGGCAAGAAGGGAGGAAATATGCTGTATCTATTACCTTTGAAGGAGAATTTTAGGCAGAAGGCAGCTAATTGCTCAAACAAATATTCAACAGAACGGGAGAAATTCTTCATAGCAATTGTTGGATCTTTTTTATTTTCTTGAATTTAATTGCTGGATTTTTACTCAGCAGCGAGAGCCAGATCTTTGCTTTTCTGTTTTGCTCACATAAAGAAGCCCAACACCGCCTGCCACTAAGATAAAGTGCGTGACTGTCACTAATTTAAGCAGTGAGCAACAGCACAGAGTTTACCCTTCCTAAACTGCAGCTCCATGAATTTTCTTTAGAGGTCTGGGATCCGTGACAGATCCAGCAGGATCCTGCATGAGCTGTGGGATACAAAGGAATCAGAGCCTGTTGTAGGCAGTGTGTGTGAGTTTGTAATCAAATATTCAGGGCTGCCAATAATGAGTGATGCCAGCCATGGCAGTGATGTTACTGCAGTGACAGTGTAGAAATGAGTCCCACCATCTTACACGTACAAATTCAAGCTAAGCTGCATCCTAACAACTTCCACGAGGATGCTTTGATGCATATTTTATTTTTTCCACTAAATAAATGACACGCACTCTGCTGCCTGCAGTTCCCCAGCTCTCCCCGCGAAGGCTTGAAGGATGTCATTTCTCAGAGAGCTCTCCTGAGCAAGTCAACACACAAATGAAGCCTGAATTTAATATGTCAACAGACTTGCTGGGATGGGTGGTTTGCAGGGAATAACAGTTCTGTGGGAGAGGAGTCACGGAGCAGGAAGATGCCATCCTGTGAGCAGTTCATGGTGAGTGTTTGGATGTGTTCCCCAGCAGCACCCCTGGGACTGAGCCGTGAGGTTTTCATTGCTGTCCATGGCTCTGGTGTGCCCAACCCACTGGGCCACACTCTCCAGGCACCCTGACTGCAGAGAACTGCCCAGACATTTGGGAATTGCCACTGTCCTGTTATCAACCTCCCATGCCTGGCCATCCTCTGGTTTTATATTTCCAGTTGATTCACCTCTGATTTACACCACTGTGTCTCTGAAGCCTGCTAGGGATTTCCTTGCAAAGAAAGAGCCTTGCTCCACATCTGTCACCTGACATGAGCTGACAGAGGGGACCTCATACTCACCACCTGCAGCTCCCCAGAAGATGGATTTGCACAGACACTGAGTGCACCCCTTTCCTTGCAGAAATACTGTGTGGCCAACACGAATTACGTAGCGAACTTGCTCTTTTATCTCACCTTTAGTCAATGCTTCTAGAGAAAGGAGGGATCATTGCTGTAAGTGGCTGTGTTCATAACCAGCCTGCCCTGTGCAGAGTGATGCTGTCAGATTTCAATATTGCTGCATATATTGATTTTGCACATTTTATTTTTAAGGCAAAGTGCAGCCAAAAATGTTTCAAGAATGAAATGTTTCTGCTGCAGAGGAACCAGCTGGCTGGGGCAAGGCAGCTCCTGGGAGCCACCCTGGTGTGAGGGCTCGTGGTGAGGCTCGACAAGTGGGGTGCAGGATGGGGGAATCAGGAATTCCAGCCATGGCCATGAGGATGCCAACAGGCTCTGACCTCCTGGTTTGATTTGCAGTTGCCCCATCACTTTTCTGGGCTCTGGACTGCAGCAGACCCTGTCTGTGGCCACTGGACTCTCTCAGCTCTTGCCAAGGTACTGGGAGGCTGCATCTCCTCGAGCTGGGGGTGCTGCCCTGTTGTCACCCTTGGTCCTGTTTCCCTGTCCCCTGCAGAACAATCGGCTCTGTCCCCTCCTTGGCTCTGCCATCCCCACTCTGTCTGCAGCCGGTGCAGCAATGAACCATCAAATCCTGGGCCAGCAAGGGAACAACAACAACAACAACAACAACAACAACAACAACAACAATCTTTGTTTTCCAAATGCACCGTTCCTCTAAGTGCAACTTTCTCCTCTGCACATATGGCTGGAAGAGATGGGCACAGAAATTTATGAGAAAGCACAGGTTAGAAATGTGTTGGTCCTGAAACGTGTTAGCCAGTTCATAGCCAGGAAAGAGGAAATCTACAGCCCTTGTCTTGGTGACAGTGTTCCTGGCAAGGAAAAAAAAAGTGCATCAAAAATGCTGTTTTTAAAATCTGCCCCTGTGAAAAGGAGATGCAGAGCAAGCACACACCTACAAAACTGGGAAAATGTGATTTTTTTTTTTTTTTTTTGGGCTTTGGGAAACTTAACACCTTGTCCAAAGCATTTGGATGTCCCCGTTTCATCCAGAGTGTGTTGCGTGGCTGGGTGATCTGGCAGCACACAAATGTGCTGTCAGGGACATGGGAGCACTGCAGAAGGTGCTTACAGAGGGTCTGGGAGCACACAAATATGCTGTCAGGGACATGGGAGCATTGCCTGAGGTGGCAGAAGGTGCTTACAGAGGGTCTGGGAGCAATAATTCGGGATAGACTCAGGAAACAGCTCTGGCCAGGCTGCAGGGGATGGAGGCTCTTCCCCTAGAGCTGCTTAACTGTGATTAGACAAGTTAACAAGGCAGGAGAAATGAGGCCTTGGTCTGTGATTTTCTATGCTTTGCACCTCTGGGAGATATAAAAATAACCTGTGCTTTGCCAGCGGGCAAGAGAGAGGGAAGATGCTTCAGTATGAGATTGGAATATAAAGGGCGAGTGAGGAAACAGAGCTGTGAAAAGCGGGGGGAGCAAAGAGGGCACTGATGTGATGGGTTTTGGTTGGAGATGGGGAAAAGAAATCTCATGGAAAATTGTTCCAGGTAAAAATGTCGTCTTCTTCTGCACCAGCAGTTCTGAGCGAGTCTCTGGCTGTTTTGAAGAAACCAAAATAGGTTTCTTCTTCCGTATCTTTTCCTTTGACATGCCAGCCTAAGGCTTAGAAGATTTTCATGAAGGCCTTTGCTCCAGGGGAGGCTGGAAGGCTGATGGCAGACCCTCCTCCTCCTCCTCCTCACACCCCAGCCTTCCTCCCCCCGCTGCCAGCTCCTCTCCCTCCCCAGGGCTTGTCAGCTCCCTTCCCTCCCCACGGGCAGAGTGTGAGATTGAGCAGAGCCTTCCAGGCAAGCAGCCCAGGAAATGTCACAGAAGAACACCAACATTTTTCCCGGCAGAGCTGAACATTTCAGGCAATGTTGCAAGAAAAGAACCAAAACCACCTCGAACCCAGCAAACCATGAGAATGATTTGCTCAAAAGAGAGAATTCTTGACCCAGTGGAGGCTGGCGGGTGAAATGGTGTGAGGGGGTGGTTGGTCCCTTTTCATGCCATCTTTCCCTTTTTTTCATTAGTGCCTATCTGTCTGTTCCCTCAAGCAATGGAAATTTTTATCTTGAGTGAAACTTGATAATGGCAAGAAAAAAAAAAGAAAGTGAAAACAATGTAAGAAAAATGCTCCACCATCACTGTCAGAAATGTTTCACTTTTTTTTCCCCAAGGCCACCACAAATCCACTTTTTACATTCGCTTTTGAAACATCTGCATTCAGAAACTGCTTCAGCTCAGCTCTGTCATTTCAGCTATTATGTGCAAATCATCGCTTAAAATGTTAACATAAACTAACTTTAAAAAAAAAAATTATCATAGTTAGAACTTTTTTTTCCTGGAATTTATACATGGATTCTTTATTTTGGGAAGAAGTGAGCATGATGGAAAGGCACAAAGCCTGATCAGTGAGCAGGGGGTCAGAAACTTCTCCATGTGCTGTGTTACCTGATCAAAGGGATGCTGGGAGGTGGGAAGTTGCTGGCAGTAGAGAATAATTTCACAAAACATTCACTTAAGGCACAGTCATTGAGAATGAAAATTTTGACAAGAATTTCAAAGGAATTTGAGGCTTATAGGAACATCGAGAATATTTAGTTTTTGTTATTGATCATAAGTGGAAGTTTGGAAAAGCCTCTCAACTTTGTGCCTTTCATTGCTCGTGACCCAGTGGTTTTCAAACACTAAGGCACTGCCCGAGTCATAAACTGACATTAAATCCAGGTGGATTCTGTCTGGAAGTCCTTTCTGTACAATTTTCAGATAATTTGAAAAAATGTTTTTCAAGTAATGAATAAACACAATAAAGAGATGATCTGGCCACTTACACTCAGAGGTGATGGTCCTCACGTCCTGTCACTGCACCTCTCGTGTTCTCACTGACCCTGGTGAATAATTGAGCTTTGAAAATTGCAAGCTTCTGGAAAAACTTGAGATTTTAGATGGGGCAAGATCCTGAGCATCCCAGTCTGCTTTTGCTTTCATCAGAGCTAAAGCAGAAGGTGCTGGAGGAGCAGAATTGGCCCAGCCTTGGCTTGGAGGGTGGATCCTTCTGTATCCTCACCAATGTGTGTCCTTGAGTATCTGAAGCCTCACTGCTCATTAAAGTAGTAGCAAACACGTACTGAAAATTTGGGTGGCATCAATACACTTATTTTTGTAGCTCAAACTCGATTATCACTCGTTACAAACAAGCTCCCAACTTCATATACCTAATGTAAGTGAAAACGAAACCATCTGTTGAATGGCTTCCCACTACGGAATAACAGATGCATGAAACATGTGCCATAAACAGTGCTGGTGGCTTTGAACCTCCTGTGGGAGGCCAGATTGTTTTCAATCTCCTCCCACAGTGATTGATTACCCTGTGGGTACTGCTCAAGTGCCCTGTCCCTGTTCCACTTTCTGTCAAGCATGAGGCAAAATTGAAGAGCTGCTGGGAAAAAAGCGAAATTTTGGACTGGGAAAAATTCAGAGTGTGCCAGTCTGTTTTTACTGTCATTAAAAATAAAGCAGGAGGTGCTGGAGGAGCAGCATCGCCCCAGCTTGGTTTGGAGGGCGGATCCTTGGAAGGAGGTGATCCTGCCCCTCTACTCTGCTCTCCTAAGAACCCATCTGGAATATTGAGCACAGTTCTGGTGCCCCCAGCATGAGAAGGATGTGGAGCTGTTGGAACAAGTCCAGAGGTGTCCATGGAGTTGATGAGAGGATTGGAGCCCCTCCTCTGTGGGGATGGGCTGAGAAGGTTGGGGCTGTTCAGCCTGGAGAAGAAAAGGTTCTGTGGAGACCTCACAGCCCCTTCCAGTGTCTGAAGCGGCTGCAAGGAAGCGGGAGAGGGACAGTTCTTCAGGAACTGGAGTGACAGGACAGGGGAATGGCTTCCCACTGTAGGAGGAGAAATTTAGGTTGGATATACAGAAGAAATTGTTCCCTGTGAGGGTGGGGAGGTCCTGGCACAGGGTGCCCAGAGAAGCTGTGGCTGCCCCATCCCTGGAGGTGTCCAAGGCCAGGTTGGATGTGCATCAGCATAACACAGGTTTGTTCAGCCACAGTTCTGAGAAGCCTCCACAAAGGTACGGGCAGGACAATCTTATAATATTTTTTAAAATTATTGTTATTTATTTACTCACAGCTAGACCTGTACTTTGATTTAACCTCCTTCTCTTCTGACTTTGTCCTGGAATTTCTCCAGCTGACACCTGCCATATTTTGGAAGAGTTTTTGTTTCTACTGCTTGAACTGAAATGCCCATCAGATAAATCACCTTTGGAGGTGTGAGTACAAACCACAGCATTTCAGGATTATTTTAGCTGCTCTGCTTGCCCTTTCCCTTCATTGATAACATATGGTGGAGAGGATAGAGAGCAAACAACCTCTGGTTCATCTCAGTTGAGTTTTAACTCTCTCACTATCTTGCACAATCGACCCTTGAAGAAATTTAGTTTGATGACAATTTGTGGTGGGATAGACAAGTATTTCTCAAGAGCTCCATAACAGGAATTTTTGGAACGTACATCACTTCTCCAATCCTCTCATCCTTTCTTCTGCCCCTTTCTTCCTCAGTGAAAATGCTGTTTGCTGCAAATCATTTATTTTCACTATCTGCAGACATGCAGAAATGCCCATAATATTTATTTTAAAGAAAATCTTAGGTTTTTTAAAATATGTGAATACATGTAAGTGAGTTCTTTGAAGATCATTTTTTGTCTGCTGAGGCTCAAAAAACCCACTGAATATTTATAACAGCCACCACAACAAAAGGAAAGGAGAAAGATATCAAGTGTAGTCTAGAGCGACTGCTTTAAAAAGATCTCCATCTCTTTGGTAAATGACTTTGAATGCAGTTGTCAAAGAAACCTTTGGGAGTTAGGTGTTCAAATTCCATTAAACTTCATAAGAACATAACAATCTATCCCCTTGCTCTCCTAAATAGACCCAAGATAGATTCTGAATATTGTTACAGAAAGAAGTGTTTAGAAATTAGTGATCCGCACCTCTTTTAAAAATACAGGATAATTGGATTTCCTCCTCATGGGGAATATCAGTTGTAGCTTTGGTTTGCAATGGAGAGCTCTGTGAAACATGACAACGCCACCTCTGTTCCCACCTGCAGATTCTGTTTGGGAAGAATTTAAGGATTTTTGCATGGGGCCAGGGTTCCGAATGGACCTCAAGCCCAGCTGAAAGGCAGAGGAGAGCAGAGGGGCTGCAGTGTGGCCAGGGTCCATCAGAGGTCTCAGCTGCCTGGCTTGGGAAATAGGGGAGGGAAGGACGTGGGGGTGACCAGATGGGAAAAAAATGCAAATTTAGGTGATGCCAGGCAATGGATGTGGTGAAAGCCAACCTTGGGTCTCACTGCCATGATCATTTTGGGATAAATCGCAGCCTGAAAAGACCGAGTCATCACACCTGTATAAGAATCTGTCCTTGTTCAGGTGTCACGTTGGCAGGACCAGGCCTGCAGTTTGCTCCTGATCCTGAGCTCACCCAAAGGAATGAAGTGACTTTCTGAATGGAGCTTGTCATGGTGCCAGCTCATCAGCCTGGCTAAATTCATTCATTAATTATGTTACAAATACAATTTGGATGGAATCAAAACCAAGGGAATTAGGTTTGGATTGAAAAACTGCCTCCCACTTGACCCTTTTACAGTGCATTCATGAGTTTGTTTCATTTAGGGGTGATTCCTTCCTTTAAAACGTATTTAAGTTAATTTCTAAATGCAATGTTTTTCATATTAAAAACCCCTCAGGCTTTTCTTTAGAGAAATGTCAGAACCAATTTTTTCTTGAGTTTTGAAATTTCTGTCTCTGGTTTTCTCAGCCAAACCAATGAATTTTCCTCTCAGACTTGTGAGCGCTTTCAGTTGATGTAAATGAAGAATTTTTTCTTTGACTTGCTTTAGTGCTGAGTGGCAGATCTTGTACAACATGGTCTTAATCTGATGGGTTGGGCAATTACCAGTTCATACTTTTACCTTTCACGGTCCCACATGGAATTTGGCAAAGTTAGGAAAAAAATAAATCAAGGAAATGGCTGATAGCAAACAAGAGGCAATACCAAGCACCAGTCCCCTCACGAAACGTTGACCTCTCCATGAGCCTTGGTGGATGATGCTCTGGAGATGCTCTTTGTCAGGGCTGACTAGCTGAGACAAAATGTTATGTGTCATAGTCATCCAAGATGAAACAAAATAAATCCTTCTCTGCTGTTTAGTTGACTTCTGTTTTGCTTGTTCTCATCATTTTGTGACAAATTACATGATGCCAGACATTTCTGTCAAAGCTCTGTACTTCCAGTTGTGCACATATATCAGTTTTGGCTTCCTAATAGTCCTCTGACCTTTGTGGCTGCACAGAATAAACAAACAAGATCTCCAAAAGCTCAGGATTACATATATTTATAATACATATATATAGATGATAACAGAACAATTGTATTAATCTGCTCTTTTGGACTTGCACAAGGCTGGTGTTTGAAATCCTGAGAGCTGTGTCCCCTGGTACTTTCAAACCAGGATTTAAATTTTCTCTGTGATCAGCTTTGTACCACATATTAAAAGAATCTGAATACTTTCCCATTAAACTTGAGGGAAACTTTGAAAACCAATTTAGTGGAAGTTCTAAACTTTAGATTAAAATATTTCATATTCCAAAAGTGCATTCTCTGAAAAATTATTCCTCAATTTGGAAAGGGAGCAGGAGCTGTCTCCTACTTGACTTTCTGTAGGTCTGTCCTCATGTAACAGACATTTTCCTTCTCACAAGTACAAATTACTTCTTTTTCATCCTTTCCTCTTCACCCCTGTCACTGAATTCATTATTCATTTTACTGACACATCCACTAAATGAGCTGAGCCCTCTTATGATTAGCTTCAAAATATGCTAATCAAAAAGCCTACAGTATAAATATTTAAATTTCAGATTTTAGTAAACCTACCTTATCAAAAGTAAAAGGAAAGAAAATGAAGCAACAGAGCCCATGTATTATGTATACTATTATTACAGGGATGTATGAGAAAGCCTCCACAGAAAAGCCTCAATTTTTAAATTCACTTTTTTAAAAATAAGGGTCCTGTTGAGAAATGTTCTCGCTGTGAGTAGGTAGGCAGCCTGTACCTACGCAGGGATGGTAATGAGATGGAGCCTCGTCATTCTGCCAGGCAGCATCGCTGTCCATCGATCCATCTGATCAGCTGGAACCAGCCCAGCAATACTTCCACACCGAACTGTCAATTCCTTTAAAAATGTACTTCATTGCATCTGCCTTTGGGTGACTCTCACCATAAGCTCACAGTTTTGCAGAATCATTTAGGACGGAGAAAACAGTTAAGATAATTGAGTCCAAGCACCTTGTCAAGGACGCCAGAGCACTGAGTGCCACGTCCAGGCCTTCCGTGGACACCTCCAGGGATGGGGGCTCCAAACCTCCCTGGGCAGCCCCTGCCAAGGCCTGAGCACCCTTTCCATGGGGAAATTCCTGCTGATGTCCAACCTGAGCCTCCCCTGGCCCAGCCTGAGGCCGTTCCCTCTCCTCCTGTCCCTGTTCCCTGGGAGCAGAGCCCGACCCCCCCGGCTGCCCCCTCCTGTCAGGGAGTTGTGGAGACTGAGAAAGTCTTCCTAAGTTTCCTCTTTTCCAGGCTAAACAACCCCAGCTCCCTCAGCCACTTCTCATATGATTCACAACTGAACTGGGTCTGCTCCATTCAGGAAGGACCAGAGCCAGTTTAATACCCATGAGCCGCTTCAGAGTGTCTGTGGGTCAGGGTGGAAGGGCTAAAACCTTCCAGGGAGCCAGAGAAAAGCTTCCACAGAAGGGAAAGAGAAACAAACACGTCCCAAAACACCCTCCTAAAGATGCTTATCTTGGCCTTCACCTGCTGATTGTGCTGGGAGGAAATGCTGCTCCCCCAGCCTTGTGTGCACACTTTAAAAAGTACTGGATAGGGGAGGAAAGTCTCTGCTGAAAAGATGCAGCCTTCAGTGTGTTTGGTTGGTTGGTTTTGCCTCCAGAACTTCCCACACTTCAATATTCAAATGTCCATTGATTCAACAATCCATGACCTACAGTTTTTGTTCGTAGGGTGTTTTGTCAGCTCAGTTGTTGCTCAATTTATGTTTTTCACATCATCAATAAACATAAATCCCTTTGGCCTGTGGGTGAGAAGAGACTAATTCTGAACCTGTGTTTAATCTCATCTTTTGCAGTTCCAAAAAGTTTGGGGTCTTCATGCACGGCTGTTTTTGAATAGACGGAAAAGGGGAAGGAGATGATGCCAAAACGATTCAATATTTCTCCTAAATCAAAAAGACAAAATTTCTATAGGAAGAGGAGTTCTGTGTCCCTTGCTGTTGGTGAACAGATGGAAAATGTATCTAGCAGAGGTTTCACTTCCATCAGATGATTTCCTTAGGAACTGCCATTACTGTGCAGATTAATATTCTTTGATACTGTGCATTTTTTATATGTGACGTCAAAGGTTCCTGCATATCTGCTTGAAATTGCTGAAAGCTTTAAAAGGAAACCAAAACCCACTCTGATTTTATTTTCCAGAAGTATTTCTACAACCAAGAGCTGTGTTTTAAATGCCACTAAGCAGCTGGTTCAACCCAGAAACACGATATGCATTGTGTTATTACTGCTTTGTTTCTTCCAGTAATATTCTTACTGGTATAAATCTTTCCAGAGCACACGAGAGAGCGAAGAACCCCACATCCCTACCAACCTGAAATAAAAATATGCACAGTATGAAAGTACCAGTGATCAATAATTCCCAAACTGGCTTCCATCAGCAGCTATCCAAACTTACCAGACTGCCCGAGGACAATTTCCTGCAGAAAACCCAGCCTGAACCAAGCGATTACGTGAACGAGTGATGATAATGCGCTTTGAAAGTTAAGCCAGGGGTGATTAAATGTCTGTGGGTAATAAACAGAATTAAAAGTATTTAGGAAACAAAGCACGGCTCCAAACACAACCAGAGCATAGCGTATCATTAGTGGTTGTAGGCAAAAAAACCCCATTCATTTGTGGGACAAGATAATGGTTGCATGTGAGAATCTGTCCTGTTTTCTCCACTCTTTAGAATGCCTGCCCGTAAGCTGAGTGCTGCTATCAGCATTTAACATGCTCGATGATACATTTGTATATTTCATAAATCCAAGCTGCTTCCATGCCCTCAAAAGACTCTTTGGCAAGTGCTGTTTAAAAAGGGATAGTTCAACATGGAGAAAATCTGGCTCTTGGCAAAATGAGCTTCCCCCTGCGCCACATGGATGGATCACGGTGAAATTTGGGAGAAGCCAGTGGGAGCTGGAACTAGAAGATATCAGTTCACATTTTGATCCATTCACTTGCATTCTATTTCCAGACAATAAAGGATAATAATTCAAGATTTAAACTTTGATGGCTTCAATTGCTTAGCAACAGATTCACCAAACTCAAATTGTTTCAGCTCTGAAATTCAAAGAACTTTTGGGATCTGGAAGACAAATGACACATTCATCTGCCTAATTTCATGATTTCTTTTGCCTTAATTGCAAGATAGCAAAGAGGTAAAATCCACTACAAGCAGTCATGGTAGGCTGTAAAAAGTGAAGTGATTTGACCTTTAATAAGCTATTAGTAAAAACATTTCTATTTTGAAATATAAATGTATCAGGAAATAATCTTCAGAGCCTGGTGTAGCCATGCAGAGCGCAAGGTTTGAACCAACAGGTCCGTATTGTTGTCAAACAGATTTCCTGATTAGTGTTGAAAAAAATAACGAAAAAATTCTATTTTGTGCCACTAGATAGAGTCAGTTGGAGCCTGGGGATTTTTGCTATAAATATTGACACGCCCCCGCAATCACTTTTCTGACTCATTCGCTTTCTCTTTCCTGTTCCCCTCTTTGGCTTCGGTTTCCACGCTAACGTTACACTTCTTACTCACCAAGTGTTGCAGTCACTGCTGCCTTCAGCACAGCGTTAAAAGCCTTCCTTGCAAACCCGTGGAGGGAAAGCACAGTCTGACAGATCACCTTTTATTTATCCTGCCTGCTTGGGAAGCCACCTGCCTTGGAAAGCCAGGCTTGTGCGGAGGCAGCACCTGAGCTGCAAGGCTGGGGAGCAGCTCCCCTCCCTCCTAACGTGGAGATTTGGTTGGCATCGGGTTTGTTGGGAGATTTCCCCTTCCCTCTGCTCCTCCTGTCCCTCCACAGCCTTGTGCAAGTGCTGTTGGAATGGCCAGATGGAAAGATTTCCACATGGCACAGTTTGCCTTTTCTTCCTCTCTGAAACAGGATGCTCTAAAAAGTAAATCCCAAAGAAGCCACCAGAGCTTTCCCACAGGTGCTGGAACAGGATAAAGCGCTGTGGAAAATACATTTTTAAATGTAAATTCAGTGACTAAAGGCTGAGCCAGCTGAGGCGTGGAAAGGTGTGACCAATTCTTTGGATAAAGGCATGCATGGATCTCACAGGGTGCTGTGGCTGATCCCTGGTGACGTTTGGAGGCCTGCAAAACCAGTGGCCACTCACTTCTCTTTTCCAGCTTTAAATTTGCCCTGCAGGTTTCTGAGGTGCTTCAGCTAAAATCAGCATTTTGTGGGAGGTGCGAATTACCAGCTTTGGCTTTCTGCCTTCCTTCCAGTCTGATTCCAGGTTTGCTGAGGCAAATTCTTTTCACTTCTGTGCAGAAGAACTGGGTTCTTCACCAGTTTTCAACCAGGACAATGTTGTCACCTTGCATCTAAAAATACTTTGTTTTATTAATAACATTTTTGATGGACCTTCTTCAAGGAAACCCCAGGTTCCCTGTATCACCTTTTATTTTCCTTTCATTCATCAGCCATGTAACTTCACTGGACTAAATAAGCAGCATTCTCCAACAAACAGCTGTTGCGTTCCATTTGTAACTCATTGTGGTTTTCTGGTAGTTTTATTATTTTCTCTCTTTCTATATTTTCAATCAACTTTTTTGTAAACTAATTCAAACTCCGAGGTTAAAAATTCCTGTAATCAAGGTCCTGCCCTTCAAAAGAAAGTTCCAGCTCTTGTGTGCAGTCTCCAGTTTCAGCATTTTTACTGACATTGCCATTAACTCCTTTTCAAGATCCTTCAGATCTCTTGCATGAATAATCTCTGGTCTAATGATCCCTGTCTGGTCTTTAACCAATTTATGCCCCAGGCCTTTTTCAGTTTATTACCTTGCTTCAATTGCTTTAGTCAACCATTTATCTCTGCTAGTGAAGTGACTCTTTAATTCTATATTCTGGATTAGGAAGAAATCTGTCACTATAAGACACCGGTGGCACAGGTTGCCCAGAGAAGCTGTGGCTGCCCCTGGATCCCTGGAAGTGCCCAAGGCCAGGCTGGACGGGGCTTGGAGCAACCTGGGATAGTGGAAGGTGTCCCTGCCCATGGCAGGGGGTGGAACTGGATGGGCTTTAAGATCCCTTCCAACCCAAACCATTCCATGATTCAATTTGTAAATAAAAAGAAAGGATGGCTTTGTTTTGTACTGAGGTGTTATTGTCTGTTCTTGGAATTTAAAAAAGAGCTTAAAAATAAAGCAAGAGCCTCTCCAAAATGAGATGTTAAGATATTCAAACACAGCTGACAATCGAATCAACCACTCTTAGTCTTGAAAGCAAGCAAGGTTTCCTTCCCAAAAATGTGGCTGTAGAGATGGAGTCACTGCAGGCTGTGCTGGGTCAGGCTTGTGAATTTTTTTTTCTAGTTTTACCATTGCCCCTTGATCCCTGGCTTCAGGTGAACTTGTGACAAACTTGTTGCTCTGCGCTGAACACCACTCCTGCCCTACTCTAATTGCTTTATCATTAATTATCCTTCCTCCTGATACCTAATCTAAACCTGCTCCCTGTCAGTGTGAAGCGATTCTCCCTTGTCCTGTCACTCCAGACCCTTGTAAAGTCCCTCTCCATCTTTCTTTTAGCTCCTTCAGGCACTGGAAGGCCACATTTAGGTCACCCCAAAGCTACTCCAGCCTGAACAAACCCAATTCTCCCAACTTTTCCTCATAGGAGAGGTGCTCCATGATCCCCCTTGGGCTGTGAGCACCCAAACACACAGAGCGACAGAGTCTGCCCCAGCCTGACCAGTGGCTGCTCATCCCCTCCTCCGGGGGCATCTCTGCAGGGAGAGCAGCACATCCAAAATCTGCTGCTCCCCAGGCAAGGCAGAGATCAGGCAGGAAAGGGAGGAAACCAGAGGACATCTGGGCACGTGCCTGCCCTCCTCCTGCCTTTGTTTTCCCTGCTCCTTGGCTATAAATAGCGATGCCAATCTCCAGAGCTGTCAATCCAACGTCCTCCGCCCTCACGAAGGTAACGTTTAAAAAGTGACACAGACTGAACATGTAAAATGCTCTTTAATTTTCATGTAAATTCCATCTCTGCTCTCCTGAGTCTGGAGGTGTCCAAAATTTGAGAAGCAGAAAATAGAAGACTTTAAAATGAAACATGGAGCTACTTGCCAGCTTCCCTGCATGAAAAGCATTTAAATGTGCAGCGTTCTGAGTCTTTAAATACCATGAACTGGGCTTTATATTCTCATTTCTTTTTCATGCTCTGCTCGTGATTTGGGTGTCAGTGAGTTGAGCTGTTTGTTGTCTGAGCACTTTTGCTTTCTGTTTTGCAGAGTGAGTGTTATCCTTGTACCAAGCAGCTCTACCATTCTCTGTGTTTGCTGACTGATCATTTAATTACTGGTCCTGGCCCTCAGCTCACTGGGTTGTGCCACACTGGTTACTGTGAAGGTGGTGAGGCCCTGGCACAGGTTTTCCAGAGAAATTGTGAATTCCCCATCCCTGGAAGTGTCCAAGGCCAGGTTGGGTGGAGCTCTGAGCAACCTGATCTAGTGGAAGGTGTCCCTGCCCATGGTGAAGGGCTGGAATGAAGTGATCTTTAAGATCCCTCCCAACCAAAACCATTGCGGGATCCTCTGCCACCCAGATGAGGTCTGAACTGGAAAAAATTGCTGAAATTGTTTTAAAGTGCTTATTTTGATGTTTTTTTAAGAGAACAGGCACTAGGTACTGTAGGACATGAAGATGAAAATCAGCTGATGTCCCTTTTCCGTCCGTCTGTGTCGCAGCTCCGATCCTGTCCTCTGCCTGTCTCATCTCAGCTGGCATGGCTGCAGCAAAACTGCTGTTCCTGGGAGGACGACTTGGAGGAGATACAAGGGATCTCAGCAGGGTTTAGCACTTGATTCACATATTTCTGGTTAAAAAGAAAAAATAGTTGCACCAGAGTGCAAAAAGATCAAGGCAGAGCCAGGCCGTGAGTGCCTGCAGGCAGAGCAGCAGAGACGTGCCAGACTTATTAGAGGTCCCTCTCAGGTTTCTAAAAAGGAAGATGAAAACCCATCCTTTTATCATCCCTGAATTATTTTTTTTTTTAATCCTGAAAGATCCCCTGCTGTGCACACACACACCCTTTGGGTCCACTGGCAAACCGGGTTATGAACAGAGTGCCCCAAATTACCCTTAATTTTTGCTCCTGGCTTAGAGAAATATTGAAATAAGATTAAGGCTGCATCCAGTCAATTTGGGATCAGCTTCATTTTTGAATAATGGAAGGTGAAACTATTTATGTGTGCTCAGAAGACTGAAACAAAGGGGTGGGGTAGTCTAAGCCTTGTGTTTGATTGTGGGATACACCAGGGAACAGGGAGATAAAGCAGGACTGTGCAGGGTGATGTGTTTTCCCCCTGTTCTTCAGCATTTGAATACAGAAGCAATCTTCTCTTGGAAGTTTATTCCTGGTTTTTCAGTGAGACAGGGAGGATGTGGGAATTTTGGTGTGACAGGGCAGCTTTGGGGCTGTTACAGCGGCAAAGCGAGGCTGATGAATCCATTCAGAGAGATTATTCCAACCTTTCTCCAAGGACAGCTGATGTGCAGCTTCTTTTCTATGTCCTGCTCAATACTGGGGGACTCCTCTGAGGTTTTCAAGTTACCTAAAGGGGCTTTGAAATGAAAAGGTGTTGCAGTGAAATTTGTCTTTTTTCTGGCCGCAAACTGCGAGCAAGAAGCTTACCTCAAAGCTCTGGGTTTTCTGGTCTTTGCCTACATGAATCAAATGATTTCTGGAAGCAGGTTGGGTTTGTGACACCCTGTAATGATCCTTAACTGATGTATGATATCAGGTGGTAAAACACTGCTCTTCTTACCACACATTATGCTCATGTAGTGTATTTTTCTCATTTAAATGGATTTATAAATATGCAGAAAAGCTTTCCTGGGGAATATCATACCGTCCTAATTTTACTTTTGTTGAATGATGTCCAATCTCTGCTTAAAATTCCCTGTTCTGATGAGTATTCCAGCTGGCAAACTAGAGCAGTCAGAGTAAATTCATTTCAAAGTGCAAATTAATATTTGCCAAGATGCACTCACTCTCTTTGCAGCATTCAATCAGCTCTCCCTGAAGCACAATGGGTGGAGAGAGTGAAATGGATGAGATACCTATTCCAATTCACATTAATGTTACTAATGGGAGCCGTAAATGAGAGTTGGATCAGGCGCTAGATGAATTCATATGTCTCTCTAGTACTTAATTAATCAGTCAGTATATCAGTAATTATGAATACAGCACTTCTGATCTTCAGGAAAAGCTCATCCCCCTCCCAGAAGCCATGCACAGATCTGATTTTCATGGCTGAGAAGTGAACATTTATGAGTTGCTCACTACAGTTCTGTTTGGTTTGTGGGTTTTTTGTGTTGTTTGGCGTTTCTCTTTTGTTTTGTTTCGTGGTTTTGTTTTTCCCAACTGAAAACTTTCTTGCTTTTTTTCTGGTTTTACTAAAAGAACATTTTCATAGAAAGCACATATCCCTACTGGAGAATTTATGTGGAAACAGCTTTTTAATCACCTTTTGTCAGAACTGTTTAAGATATAATCCAACCATTTGCTGAATTTGTACGTGTCGTGAATCACTAGAAATGTTTGTGTCCAGATGTTTTGAGATTGCACTAATTTATGATATTTAAGACTGATTTTTGTGCTGGTATTTAATCAGATTCTTTAGTGGGAGATTTCAAAATTAGTGACAGAGTCATTACAAAGAAATTGTTAATGTTTTTTTTTGATTTGGGGGTAACAATCAGCTTTACCTGTTTTACTGGATGAAGAAGAGAAATGAGTCCACAGTACAACGTGTTTGAATCCTGACGTCTCTTCCATTTCAGGTGCTTACTTATGTTGGGGCTCATCTGGAGAAAGAATAGCCCAAAACACTGATATTTGGAATTATCCTTGAAATTAAGAGGCAAAGGCAGTGCAGGAACCTGCCAGTACTGTGGGAGCGGGACCTGTGAAAAAGTAATGTGGCCAACAAGGGCACGAGGAAAACATTTGGGTTTCAGCCCAGAAGCTGCTGAGGTGCTTCAGTCCCACTGGTGGCTCTGGGGACTGGGTGAACTTCAGCTTTGGAGGACTCAAAACAAGATTTGTCTTGGGGGGATCTTGGACTTGAAGCAAACTTTGTGTCTGGTGCTTTGGCTTTCTGGACTGTGGTGATTGCATTGAGAACGCTGAGGGAGGTAGGAATGAAGAAGATGGGCAGCTTGGAATTGCTTCTTTTTCTTGGACAGAGGTTGGGAATGGAGCAAATGAGTCTGAAGTCAAGATGGAAAAAAATAATCTGTGGAACTGATGGTCTTTTCAGCTTTTAAGTCCGTGTCTTCTCATGTGCACCTTCACCAAGACATCAAACCACAAAAACCCTGAATGCAGCAAAGCCAAGATAATTAATTTGTGGGGTTTTTCTTCCGTGGTGTGAGATTGTGGGGTGATTTTTAACAATGGCTTGATCTTGGTTGATTTATTCTGCAGATCTGTGCTGGTCTTTGTTGTAGTGGGGTTTAAATCAAGAGCAAGAAGCCCAGGAAGGAGTGGATTACAGTGTATTGGATTAAACTCAGAGCTTGTCATCAGTAACTCTCTCTTTTGTGGGTGATTAGCTGAGAATTAAATCACCCATGTGGATAATTTGAATAAACATTCTGGGAGCTGGCAAACTGACGTTTTTGGTTTGGCATTATTTTTTCCTTTCGTTTTGTTCTCTCTTTTCTAACTTTAGCATGCATTATTCACTTACAAAGATGGCTGTATTTTCAGTATAAAATTTATATTTTCTAAAAAAAGGGGAAAAAATTCAAAAATTTGTTTCATTTGAAAACTGGCGTATTAGCTGTTTTTTTTCCTAAACCTTCTGCAGAGTCAGCTCAGTTTCAAACTTTTAAAGTGTATTAAAAAGATTGATTTTGAGGAGGCTAAAAGGATATATATATTTATTTATCTATCTATCTGTCTATCTATCTATCTATCTATCTGTCTATCTATCTATCTATCTATCTATCTATCTATCTATCTATCTATCTCCTCCCTCAATTTCCATCTGTACTGAGTTTAAGGTAGACTTGCATTAGGTAGCAGATTTCCACACACCAGAAACCTGCCTCATGGGCCATTCTCTTTCTATAAATATTGAAGATCATCCTGAGTTTAAACTGGAGAGCACAAAGCTTTCCCAAGGTGATAACATGGTGCCCTTGGATTGCTCCGTGGGTTGCGTGGGGATGTGGGGGCTCTAAAATATTCTCCTGAAGCCATCCTAGTCAAGCTGGACAGTTAAACACGGCAGTCAGAGTTTTCTTTCCTCTTTCTTTACATCCTTGGCGGCCTTTTGTGGTTGTAGTGACGTGAAATAAATCATCCCCCTCAGCCTGACGAGGAGCAGCTCATTCCTGTGGTTGTTACGCCCCTGATCAGGAGGCTGAGGGCTGGATTTTAGGATTTTAGCCATCTTCCTGTGTATTTCTGTTCAAGTTGCTGGGACAGAGAGGGTGCATCGCTACAGGGAAGGTCACAAGCAGCTGAGACTGAGGGCACAGTCCTGCTCTTGCTCCTGGCTGAGCTGGACTCAAGGATTTTGTGGCTCCAGTGCCCCAGTGGTGGGACTGGTCTCCGGATGGTTCCCAGCACGGAGAAAAGGGGATCTTATCCACTCTGGTTGGCCCAGGCAGCCTGAGCAGAGCCTGGCGTGGAGCAGTCCCTCTCCAGCTCTGTGGGAACGCTCTCAGCTGACACTGGGAACGTTCAATCGATATTTTCCCAGCGACAGCTTGAATTTCAGTGGGTCGGCGATGCGAGCTGTGGGGGATGCAGCAGCGCTCCTGACCCCGGAGGACCTTGCTCTTGTGAGCAGTTAACAACCATTTAATGACTGAGTGGTTCTGATGCTCCACTGATGCTCCTTCCCTCGCTCCCTTGTAGCTGGCCTTTTCCAGCTCCTTGAGCTTGTTCACTGCCTGCCCCGAGCCGAGAGCTTTGCCATTTTAATGAGAAAGGGATGGCTCGCTAGACTCGGGCATGAAGATATTTATTTGCATTGTACGTGCGGGCTGGAAGGAAATCCTTTTAATTAAAGACCTGAGAGGTCAGAGGAGATACATGGGATGAATGAGCCCAACTCATTTTTTATCAGTATATGTATGAATGTGCGTGGATTCGACGAACTGGTGAAAGCACAGGACGTGTAATTCATGCAGTGAGAATTTAAATCAGGGAAAGGAAAATCCAGGGAGGGTTTTCTGCCTAAATAATCAAAGTGAGAACAGAGCAGAGATCAATTAAAAAAGCCCACACATGGCCAGACCCCCTTGTGTTAAAAACACCTCCAGAA
Organism: Oriolus oriolus; assembly: GCA_013400235.1. Lineage (NCBI taxonomy): Eukaryota > Metazoa > Chordata > Aves > Passeriformes > Corvidae > Oriolus > Oriolus oriolus. The sequence goes on along the minus strand of VXBT01007381.1, from coordinate 189,268 downwards.
TCACTGTTCGCTCATCCAAGAGAATTGGATCTCTGTGGATAAGTGTTTAAATAGTTTTAGAATATTTTTAATATATATACTAAATACAACAAATAAGAGGAAGAAGAGGAAGACATAGTTACAGAAATATATGGTAGATAGTGCAAGGTTCTATTTACAAACTAATGATTTTGGATTTGGTTATTTTGGAACCACCAAACCTCAATGGGATTTCAGTAATGAGGGATTCAACACGTCTCAGGGTCTGGGGGCCTCTCCGACACTATGAAGAAAAAAATTTGCAGTTGTAAAAAAAGCATTCCAATATAAGAAAGACAAGGAAGAACCAGCAATTTTAGTAAAGTTAAATACAAGACTAATTTATAATTTAATAATTTATTTGGTTTTTAATAAATTTTGTTTCTGCAATGGAAAGTTCAGGTTCCTTCAGCTCATCACCTTCTGACACCAGATGCCACACAGTGCATCAAGGTAGGACACGTCTGATCACAGTGGAGAAGTGGCAATGGAGGGAGAAATCCCAGAAGTGGCCCTGAAGCCTCCCTGCAATCCAGGATTTCAGCCTTGGAACAGCAGAGCATCTGTTTGCAAACATCCCTGTGTTCAACTCAGAGATGAAGCACTGGGAAATCCTGACTGCAGGGAATCCCCAACCACCCATTAAACAATTAACATCTCGATTCGGAGCTGTACTGAGAGAGGAAAGCTCCCTTCTGGAGTGTAACCTGGGTATCTTTTTAACAGTGCTGGTTTTGGTCATCTCTGCTTTAGGAAGACTGTGCTTGGGGGTAGCCCTCCAGGGTTCCTCCCATGATTCAGATAATCTGTATTATTTATTCCCTTGTTTCTGTGACTTCTCATTCCCACACACTTATTTCATTTCACTTATTTCACTGCCATTTTGGCCCCAGATCTATTCTGGCGTGGGTATTTTCTTTCAGTACAACCATCACGGTACAGATTTCTGGATCAACAGAAGTTTGGCCCATCTTTCACCACTGCCTGAAAACTCTTCAGCTTCTTCACATTCCTCTCAAAATACTAAGTGGGTTTTTGGTGTCCAGCCCCCTTTCTTGCCTTCAGTGAATGTGCTCTGTTGACTCAGCAGAGTCTGCAGCCTTTCCCTGGGGGCTCTGGAAGGCCCCTCTTCCATGTGCTTGGAGCATCCCGCTCTGCAGAGGCTGAGCCTGCTGGCCTTGGTGCTGCACTGGGGGCATGCTTTGCTTCTTTCCTTTATTCCCATGGAATTAAAAGTGCTTTGCATCACAAATAATGACTAGGTAGGGCAGGGTAGCAAGTTAAAAATAAGCTGTGACATGCTTCAAGCATTCCTTCACGTCTGCTTAGGTCTGATTGCTGAGCTGCTGCAGTGACCACTGTCACCAACATTTCCCTGCATCAGGAGAAGAGTGAATGCAGCATCTTCCTGACTGCTGGGCTCCAGGACTGGAGCTGCAGAGGAAAATGCAAAGCTGCACTATCTCAGCCATGGCACATGATGAGAAATGATCTCTATTGGCAAATCCAGCTTTAGAACCCTGTCCCAAAATCATTGCTCCATTATTTAGAGGGCGTGGGTGGAGCAGGCTGATTGCAGCCACTGCTATTACCCTATTACTGATGCTCTAAAAGTCTTGGAAGGAGACAAGCTGAAGTTGTTCAGTTATTAATAGAGATATTATATTTTATTCATTTTGAATGAAAAAAACATAGGGTGTCATATAAGATTCCCTGAAGTTGAAGGGCGACATGTTTTCAGTGCATGGAATCGTTGGGGAGAAGTCGAGTGAATGACATTAAAAACCTCGATTCTGAGGGAACCTTTTTCTACAAATCTTTCAGTGGTCTCCTCACAGCTCCAGCCAACCACAACAGCTGCTCTGCAGGTCCCCTCTTCTTTGTGGGGACTTGTGCAAGTGTTCCTGCACCCCATTTACCGTACAAGTGATTTGAGCACAGCCCTGCACCTCTGCACTGCGGAAACAGCGCAGTGGGATCGTGATTTCTGTCCTGCCTCTTGCCAGGATGTACCAAAGGAAGCCAAAAATTACAGGGCTGAGTTTTTGGGCACACATTTTGCCTTTGGTTTAGGTCAAAGCTCTGAACTGTGCCAGCATAGGCTGCAGGAGGAAAAGAGTAGCACAGACTTTTCTGTCCAAGCTGCAGGATAGGATGGGCTGGTCTGTGTGAGTGTGGGGACAGAGTCCCTCTGGCGTGTCCATGAATTCCCCCTTGTCCACAGGCATGGAGAACTCAGCTGCTGAGTAACTGCACTGGTCTGACTTTGGGTGAAGCCTGCTCAGGACTGACAGCTTGGATGGAGCAGATTCCCACAGCCCTGGAACAAACTTTCAGCTCCTGTTAATGCTCAGGGTCTGTGACAAGTGTGGAGCACTTGGGGGTTGACACCTATTCAGTGCTGGTTAATCTTGAATTTGTCCCATTAAAATACAATCGTGCTGTCATTTCAAATGGGGCTGTTTCCTGTACAAACATGCACAGAACTGAAAGTCCCACCTTTTTTTTTATTCCACTCCAGCTGCCTGGAGGAGATAAGTCCTATCAATATCTCCATTCCATGCTTTCTGTCTCCCAGAGGCAGGAATCCAGTACACAGATATCACTGAGCCATCCTCCTGTTAATGAGTGGGTGGATATAAATGTGGCTCTATGGACAGATGCATATTTGTAATTCCCCTTTACAGATTTCATAAAGGTGAATTTGCAGGTTTCCTCCCCTGCCATTTTTGTAACCATCAGTGGTTTTGCTGCTCGTTTGCATTTTCAGCCTAGCCAAAACTGTCCCAATTTCCCATTTATTGGTTCCTGAGGGATAATCCAGTAAACATATTTTTCCTAAATGCTAAAGCTAAACTGCATCTTGCAGGGAAAATAAATTGTGTCATCAGGTAAGATGCTGATACCAAAAATAACTTCAAAAACAGTTGGCAAGCAAAGAAATAATGTCTGTTGAACTTCCAACCCGTGTCTCAAACAGAAGTTTTGCTATGGGATTATTCAGAAAGAATAAACACGTAGGAAAGGAAATGCCAAACCCAAAAAGTTACAGGGCACACACGCTTTTAAATTCATGGGGACTCCAGAAATTTACAATAAACCCCAACCTTTTCCAAAGACCTGCTTCAGGTCCCTGATAATTGTTAATGGAAGTTTGCTGGTGGGGCTTGGCTCCTGTTCTCCCAGCCATATGCGGGCTCTCGCAAGGAGACATTAAAACTGGTGCCATCTGTGGCTGGTAGTTTACAAGCCTTAATTAGTCAAAGTTTATCCTTACACTGAACACAACCAGTGTGTTTAGCAGACAGCAGGCCCACACATGTCAGCAAGAAGATTTCCTCTGTCTGTGCCATCATCCATGTCAGAGGAGTGGGAGGGGGGCTCAAGGGAGATGGCTACAAGAGGCTGCGAGGAGAGACTTTTCCCTGTGGCATCCCAAGGACGAGGTTAGCACAGACATTTTCATGTATCCCATGGGATCACTGCTCTGTGACTTGTCAGCAGAGAGTGGAACACTCGTGCTTGAACCTTGTGGTGCTTCAGCTAAAAGGGATACTTGGTGTGATGTCTCGGTGACATCTGTCACCCCCAGCGCAGTCACAGAAAGGCTCTAATGTCTCGAAAATCAGTTTTAACAACTTCAGCCTTCTTTGAATTGTGATCGAGACCCATGCTGGGATTCCTGTAATCTGATTTGAGGCAGGTTTGACAGCTAGTTTAGCAGGATTGTCAGTGATTCTCCCCACCCTAAGATAGGAGCCAGATCTCTGTCTCTTTCCTGTGACTGGAGGACTAATTTTGATTCGACCTCTTCCTTTCAAGCTTACGTGAGAGCAATCCTTTGGTGTAGAGGTGCTTTGCAATATTTTTTATTGCTTCCACCCTCGCTCTGTCAGGATTTAGCTTCAGGTGCCTGGAATTAAACACCAGCAGGGCAATCCTTAATGCCACAGATCCAGTTAATGTATTTTTCTTTCACTGTTTCCATCCAGCTCCGCTCCAGGAGCATCACCAGAGTTAGGCCAGGGGTTTGCTCCAAGCGGCTCTGTTTGGGAAAGGAGCTAGCAGAGCATTTATCTCTAAGGTTAATCCTTTTGAAAGCTGGGGAATCTCAGCTAGGAGAGCATGAACTACTTTCCTCTTTCATGTTACTGACCGATAACTGGAGCAGAGCTGGCTCCAGTTTCGGAGGCAGATGCAAAACAATTCTTCCAGATGGAAGCCAGAGTGAAGCAGGCAAGAAGCCATCTGGAGAGAGAGAGCCCTTGCTGTGCAGATGCACATTGCAAAAAATGACAGAAATATAAAATTGGAAAAAATGCCCCCATGTCTGTGGTGAATGGGAGAGTTCACTGAGTATCTTGCTGCTGGCTCCTGCCTTTCCAAAGAGTGCACTGTGCACAGCAGCCTGGTAATAAAGCCTGGAGTAAGAATCTGTTTCCATCTTTCTGGATTTAGCTTAGTCTATTTGGGTTTGATTTGGGGTTTTATTTATTTCTTTTTTTTCAGTCGCTCTTTGTGGTGTGGGTTTAACCAGATTCTGCACCCAGCTGAATGGATGCAAAATGTTTCCAAGAGCTGTTGCTAACAGTGAGAGGTTTGGACTCTGGCATTATCCAGCTCCATGCACTCCACAGTTATTTTGGGCCAGGAACTGGAAGGACAGACTGGAGGCTTTGCACAGTGGGTGGGGGAAATTGCACTTTGGAGCCAAAGAATGTTCTTTCAAAGTGCTTTTCAGTTTGATAATGAACATGTTCCTTCACAGGAATCTTATGGTGCCAGAAACAAAGAGTGGACAAGGAGGAGGAAGCGGGAAAGTCAGAAAGCCAGGATGGGCTGGCTGGTGAATATGAGAATCCCAAAAGCAGCTCCCTCGTTGTGTGCCCAAGTTATCTTCCAGGCTGTTTCTGTGCTGGGATTCAGAATTGATCTGTGGGTCAGCAAAGCTCAGGCCGGTGGCTCTGGTAGTGACCTGTCCCAAGCTGGGAGGCTGCTCAGTGACCACTGGCAGCCTGGCCAATCCTCTCCAGAGTGTGATGGGAACTCATCTGCACATCACAGCACCCTGGTTTGCCTTGCCAGGCAGATGGCCCGTGATTTATCTTGAAACAGCCTCATTTAGAGAGTATTAATTCACAACAATCTGAGTACTCTGGATGTGAATTCATTACAGCCTGAGGAGGACAGTTTTCTGAGGCAGCTCTTCAGTGCAATCCTGTCTGCAGATTCCTGAATACATTTCTGTTCAAGAGCCATCAAATCTCAGACAGGCTACATCTGCCACATTAGTTTTTAAAACCTTTTTGTCATGGGAACAAACGTGACAGAAATGTGTGAAAAGCAGAAATAACAATGAACCATTCCAGATACCCTTCAAATACCCTAATGAATTTGAGACCACACATGGATGGAGCCGGGTCTGCTCGGTTGCGTGTCACAGTCCATACTGTCCTCACCTGGAATCAGGACTTGCTTTAGGACATTTTTCTTTCAGAGGGAACTGTGACATTGCAGAGCTGGCAGCAGCTCTCATTCACTCTCTGGGGTCTAAAGCACAAAGCCTCAGGAGCTTCAGGTTTTTATCTCCTCTGGGGTAGAAAATCCAGTGGTTCTCCCATTCTCATCTCTGAAAATTAGGCTACAAGGACTGTGCTTCAGGCAAATTTTCTGCAGAACTTGCTGGACTTAAATGATATAACTCCATTGCACCAACTCATAACCAGTAGTAAATATTGAGCTGTAGGAATCTCAGTATAAATCAGTGGAGATACACACATCTGGAGGAAGGAATTTTGACTGTTTAGAAAATCCTTTAGAACAAAATCCCTGGAAAAAATCCACAGGTTTTTACATTAGAGAAAGCCATGCTGAAGGGTCAACGGACTGAGAGCAGCCCTGAAGTTGTGGGAGGGACTGCGACGCATCAAAAATCAGAATGAGAGTGCTGGGGGAAGAGATCTTTGTCTCGATGCTTGATGGATCCCCACGTGAAGATATGAGGTAAATGCTGTTGTTTATTCCTGGCCACCAAAAGAGCTGCCCATGGCTTGCACGCACAGCCCCAGAACCCTGCTGCTGCTTGAGCCTGAGTGTCTGCACTGCTGCTGGGCCAGGCACTGCAGAGGGTGCACAGAGGAATAAACAGAAAGTTAGAAATGAGGACATATCACTGTCAGATGGCACTTTAAACGAGCAGATAGTCGGTGGTGGGGCTCAGAGCTGGGAGCTGTGGGATTGCACTGACCCGCTGGGGGATGGTGCCCAGCTCACACTGCAGCCAGAGGTGGCCCAGGGCAGTGGCAAAGATGCCGTGGCAGCAGCTCCCAGCCCTCTTTCCCCCCCTGGAAGGCTCTGTCTCCTGATGTGGTTTGGTGGGTGATGAGAAGGCAGCTGCTCCCTAAAAGCTGTTCAGAGACCCTGACTTGGCACTCCGGGCACTGGACCCCAGCCAGAGGCACCACTTTGCTGGTAAGTCTGTGAGTTTTTGTTCAAATTAACCACCACCACCAAAAATAAAATCCTGGGAAAGATTGGAGTGAGGAGTTTGGAAGCAAAGAGTCTCTCTTAATGGTGTTTATGGGCTGGAACAGGGAAGCTGAGAGCAGCAATTCAAATTTTCAGCTTCTCTCCCAAGCAGTATTAATGAGGGTCAAATGTCAATTGACTGCACTGTGCTTTGAATCTGTTAGTGCTGGACTGACACCTGACAAACTGGAAAAAATGAGCAGCCTTGCAAATCCATTCTTTATATACTGGCAAAGATGAATAAATCAATCAAGGGTAAGATGGAAACAGCAATACAGAACTGAAAGCTGTCACAATACTGGCCAGATGTACATGAGTGATGAAAGAATAAACAAATCATTAAGTGAAACAGTTTCCTTTTGGTACCATTACTTAGCTGAAGACTTGAAAAGTGTAGACAGTCATTTAATGATTTCAAATTTTTGGTGTCTGTATCGCTCTGAACGCCCCATTTCAAAATATGAGAAATAGTGTAAGAAAGTGTAGGAAATGTCCTGCTGGACCCATAAACATCCCAGTGCCCTCTGTCCATCAGACACAGCAGGAGCTGCTGTTTAGGAAGAACACAGAAAATGGTCACATCCTCTGGCCCATTCCCTCTGTATCCCCGGCTCTCCCAGTTGCTGTCTTTAGGATGTCTCTACCTCATCCTCCAGCTATCCAAACAAACACCTGCAGGGCAGGAATTTATCTTCTCCCTTTGTCACCCTGTGAATGCCATCAATGCCCACAAGTGCCTGCAGCCAAGTCCAGTTGTCCATTGCTGTGCAGTTACTTTGATTTAGCTCTGCAGCTCTGTATTCACTTTATTTACACTCCTTCTCTCCAAACTGAAGACCTTTTTTTCAATCTCTTGAAAACCATTTCTTCCCCTTAGTCATTTTAGCTGCCCTTTTCCACCTCTCTGCCTCCACTACTTCTTTCTTGAGGGGTGGAGACTGTGAATCCACACTTCTCAAAGACATGAGCATGCTCAGCTTTTATAGAGATGCTGCTGCCTTTTTTAGGATGCTGCTGCCTTGGCTGCTGCTGCACAAGGTCCTGATGATTTCCCAGAAGTGCCACCCACGACCCCAGAATCTCTTCCCATGGGTGTCAGTGCCTGGTGTGAGTTCAGCCCCATGCAGACACGGTTTGTATTCCTTCTGTATCACCTGAAGTTTATTTGTCTGGAAGTCCCTCTGTCACTCTCGTGGGGCTTTGTGGGGTGTCCCAAACCTGCACTGTTTTCATGCCTTTGCCAGCTGTCAGAAATCATGGCTCAGCTGGAGCTGAACCTGCACAGGTTTCCATGGGCTTGGCCATAAAATACCATGGGTACAGTGGCAAATTCCAGGAAACACCCAACCCTCTCTGCCTTCTGGAAAAGTTGTCACGTGTTGTAGCTCCAGCTCCTAAAGGGACGTGCCTAATTTTACACCTGTCAGAAACCTCAAGGTTGCGCACACCTAAAGCAGATTTCTCAACACCTTGCTAAATAAAAAGCATTGTCTGAAAACCTGCTTATGTTACTTAAGCCCTTGATTGTCTCTCATGCACTCAGGTTTTGCTGAGTTGAAGGAAAATTTCTCCAAGGGTTGCAAGGGATCTTCATCTCAGCAGCACCGGGTATAACCCATCATCTTCGGCGCTGGTGACGAGCTGTCAACTTCTGATCAGAGCCTAACCAAGAGCCCACCACACCAGCACTGCTGCCCCAGGGCGGGCAGGAGAGCTCTTTTGCGAGTGCTGCAGATTAAAACCAGCGTGGTTTTGTAATCTGAGCTGGTGCCGTGCTGGGAAGGAGGTGCCTGGCGCTGACAACCGGCAGGGAAAGCGCTCAGCGCAGTGGGAAAAGCGGATTCTGGTCACAACTGAGCTGCGTGAGCTCTGTGTGCTGTGGAGCATCTGCATCCAGTTCCCACCTTGTTTTTGCGTCTGGGACACAAATGTGGTCACTGGGCAGCTGATTTTTAGTGCTAAAAATGGATTGTTTTGTTCACTTCATAGGGCAGCAGGTGGTTTTTAACCTAGTCTGTGTTTTGGGAGGCATCAGAAATCAGCTGACTGGAGGTTTGTACATGGCTTCAGCTGCCATGTTCGTGAATGTCTACTTAAAACAGCATCTTGAGAGCCCTGGCTGTGAATTTAAAAGATGAATGCAAGAATTTAAAACTTTAAAAGATTTTAAATGCAAGAATTTAAAAGACTTTTTTTGCCTAATTTCAAAAGAATTTTAGAAGATTTTAGGAGAATAAATAGATAATATAATGTATCATTTTACAGGTTACATAATAGTATATCATCAATATGCCATAATATATAAAGAATAAATAAAATTTAATAATTTAAATATGTTATTGCCTGTTTTTTCATTAATAGACTAACAGTATCATTTATAGTCTACTCTCTAACCACACATATTGTCCCAACTTGCTTGTGCACAGGAAAAGAAGCAATTCAGAACAGAAAAATCCATATTCCTTCAGCAGTCAGCTCCACTTCACAAATCCCTCTAGTGACCCTGTGAAAATTACTTTCTGGAAGTCAATTATTGGGCTATTTGGTTTGTTTGCTCTCTCTTAGCAAAGCATCTGCATAACTTTCCATTGAGAGATCTTGAAAATGTTTGTCATATCATGTCAACTGCTTCGAGACATGAGCTGGTGCAGAGCCTAAAAATAGCTCCTTGGAGATGACTGGCCTGGCCTAAAGCCAGGCTGGGATCAAGGAGGAATAAATGTGACTTAAATTCACTTTTGCTCACTCGTGTCCTGAACTCTGACCGAGGACTGGATGAAACCAGTTCAAACGATGGGACTGTGTGTAAAAAAGAGAGAGAATGAGAAGAGAGGGAATTTTTTACCCCAGTTCTCCTGCTGTTTTCCTCCCTGCAGCACACTGGCCACACTTAAAGGCACCACAGTCTGTGAAACAAAACATTTGGCAGCCACTGGAGAAATCAGTGGAGGGATGTTTCCCCAAATGGAGCACGAGGGAAGGAGGTGGAGAGGGAGCTTCCTGCCTCCTTCCCAAACTGCAGCTCCGCACAGGGTCTGTTGTGCACTTGAACCCCTCTTCAAAGGGGTTTTGTATTTGTATTGCAGTAGAAAAAAATAAAATAAGTGTTCTTTTTTATCATTTCCAACATTAAATTCATACTCCATAATGACCACATTTCATGTGCAAAATAACAAGATATGCTTACATACCTGACTTCCCTTCTTTAGTGAGTTGCTTCATTTGTAAAATGTTGCATATAAGATTCAAACCTAAAATGAATCAGTTGGTTTTTCTTGATATGAAATCTTGTGTAAGTTCACAGCAATTTTAAATATGATACACTTAAAATATTAATATTTTAATGCTTCAAAGGCAGCACGTTGTGTTCCTGAGCTCCTTGGACACCTGAGTCAGGGGGATCATTGGAATCACCACAAGGATAACAAACACCTCAGCTGGGAGAAACCCAGCTCTTCAGGACAGACCACCAGTTCTCCTTAAATAGATGCTTACTTAACGTTTGGGACTTGGAAATCTCCATGAATAGAAATTCTAATGAAGGAAATGCCAAGTCAAACCACCTTCTTGTGTGGTTGGCTTTGACATTTCCAAGCGTAGCCTCTCTCCTGGGCCATCATTTTGCACCCACACTTGTCTGACAACTTGCTGAAGAAGTGCATCCAAACAGACAATGAAATGCCTGCATGATTTGTGCAGGAGGGAAGTAAACAAAATATCACTGAGTAGAAAACCTTTTCAAATGCAGCTAAAAAAAGCAGTATCAGACACTTCCAAGTGCTGGAAAATTGCTTCTCTCTCTACTGCTCGGCTCATTTCAGTTCGCTCTTTCGGGATGAGATTTTTCTTGATGAGGTTTGACCGGGCTTTGATTCAAACATCTGAAAGTTCCACAATAATTGTTGCTAAGTGTTTGGTGCTCTTCATGTTTGGAGAGTCAGCTCATCTCCATGGCACGGGGAGAGTGATTTACTCAGAAATCTGCTGAGAATAAAGATCTTCAGTGAACTGGGAGGACAGGAGCCGTGGAAGTGTAAAGGTCTCCGTCCTGTTCCGTTCCTCAGTTCTCGTAATTGATGATCACATTTGCACCAACTACAGCTTGAAATTGTTTTGCCTGGGAAATTCTCCATACTTTTCCACTTCCACTCAGAGCCTGATCTCCCCTCAAATAAACAATCAGTGTTAAGCTTTGTAATGCCTCTCTTTTTGCCTTTTCCCTTCGTGCCTGTGTTGCCTCTCTCTTAACAATAAAATGCAAAACTGAAATGCAGAGGATGCTTTGCCCCATTTCACCCAGACAGGACATCAAGAAGCTCTGCACAAAATCTGTGCTGTGCTGTTGAAACAAGTGACACATTCATTAGACTCAGCTGAGCATGGGAGGAATATTGAAGATGATGTGCAAGCTGTAAACAGGTCACCTTCTTCAAGACAAAGTGGATTACTTCAGTGCAAGACACAATTAAATGCAATTTCTTTTCACTCGCCCTTTTGTGGTCTAATTGATGCCTGTTTGGGAATGCAAGATTATTTTTTAGCAGTTTGACTTTCCTACCTGTGGATACATTCGGTCTAAATTCCTTTTGTTTTTGGCTCCCAGGGAGCTTATGATTTACAGATAAGGATTTTTCCATGTGACATGGAATGACATCCTGGTTTGAACAGACCTCCTGTTTCAAAAGAAAAGATTAAAATATGGAGAGCTCCCACTTGCGAAATGCAGCTCCTGATGAAGGTACTGATTTCTCCATTGTGTGAGAAATGGGTAATACACAATGTAAAATTGTTTGAAATGCGTTTCAAAGCTGGTTTTTTTGACGAAAATTCCAGTCCTGTACAATAGTCCCATCAGCCTAGAGCTGGGCCAAGGCAAGTGAAATAATTTAAGAGGTGGGAATCTCCAAAACGCTCTTCTGGTGAAAATGTAATTGCTTTGTTTTGAAAGTGCCTAATGATCCAAAAAATGGGTTGATAGCTTTCAAAGCTTTCAGACCTGGAGATGCTGACAGAGCAAATTTACAAGCGGAAGAAACTTTGTTTTTAATGTCTCCTTTTCCAGACTTTCTCCTGACAACCATTATTCATTAGCCAAGCTGGGGTAAGGGGTGATGCTCTAGAGAGTTTTCAACACACATGGCACAGAAAATCAGAGGGCAGAGATGTGAAACAGATGCATCTTGCGATTAATAAGCAGATAAAAGCAGATAAAAGCAGATAAAAGCTTGCAGGAGTGCTGTGAACTGAGGAAAGCACCCATTTGTCCTTCCTCCCCTCCATCCTCCTGCTTTGTGCAGGGGGAAGCAGGGCAGGAGCAGTGCTGGTCCTCCTGGTCTTTTCCATGGAGAAATCAGCAGATTGCCAGCCGTGGGATCAACACATCCTCACGATGCCTCCTGACTCCAGGCTGGACGGGATCTGTTTGCTGTGCCACACACCCAGCCCGTGCTCTTGGCATCTTCTGGGCCCTGATGAAGCCAGCTCAGCTTTGCCCTGGGGGATGCACGGAGTGGGGCACGAGGCTGATTCCCATCTTGGACGTTGGTGAAAACAGGTGCAGGGAAGATGTGCAAAACAAATTCGTATTAAAAACAGGGCTGGTACTGCACAGAAACTGAAGAGACAAGGTTGAGGAGCAGCACATGGGAAAAACCCCAATATTCTGGGATGTTCCCAGTGCATGGAGGCTCTGAGGAGAAGCTTGGTGAGAGGATGCTGGGTGAGAGCACGTTCTGGGCTGAGCAGCTGGGAGGAGGAAGGGAGAGGCAGCTCCAGAACACAGTGGGTGGGAAAGCTGATCCCAGCAGAGCGAGGACAGGCAAATTCATCTCCAGAGACGGTCACAGCAGCACTGCCAAACCTTCACTTCACACCAAGTGTCTTGTTTCTGCCTGCACATGTAAATAACAACAGCAACTTCAATCAAGAAAACAACATTCTCTCTTCAGAGGAAAGAAATTGCAGGGCTGGGGGTGGAAAGTGTCATCTGCACGGAGCATTGAGGCTTCAGATTCAGTGACAGGTGATTCCTGACTCTCTACAAGCAATACAAGCACTTAGCCTGTTTGCATTAGGCTCTGGGATTTGTTTTCCTGATGGATTACTCCAGTGAATCCTGGCACAAACACCAACAGCTACCCACTGAGGTGCTCTGCAGGAGGGAAACATGGGCTGGGGGTATTTCAGTTAACTAAAACTGGCATTAAATTAATCCAGAGTGAAAATGCTGGAAATAAACCCCCTGTACTGATGAATTCTCATGTAACAGAATCACTCTTCAGGAGGGTTCTAACGCTGAAACCTTTGAGGGTGAAATGATGGTGGGGGGAAGAGGAGATCTCAAAACAAGATCCTTACATACACACACACACATATGTGTGTAAAAGTGCAAGTCAAATATATCTAGGATGTACAGACATCAAATGCAGTTTGTTACTTCCATGTGCGTTTTAAAAATAAAAAGGCAAATTTGTAATACGGTTTCTGAAATTTTTGAATATGTTTTCTGAAATTTCATTGCCAAAATTAAGTGGGCATTAAGAAATGGCCTGAAAATCAAGGGTTTTCCAAGAAGAAACCCTCAGACACTGCTGTGTGCGGTGCAAGTACGTGCACTTCTCCATGCCACTAAAAACTTCATAGCTTGATATTTTTATGGCACACTTTAGTTAAAAAGCTCTCATTTTTAATGCTGGCAGCCTTCAAGTAACGGCACTGAAATTGGTTTGCCTCATTAGGGTGATCACGCAGTTGTAACGATTTAATTTCAGATTTGGAGGGGTATTATAGCTGAGCAAGGCAGGTCTGGAGAGCAGCTTTCTCTGCAGCCTGCTATTAAATACCTGCAGGTGTGCTGGGTTCAGGGAACATCCCTGGCATTAACAGAGACACATAAAAGGAAGACTGTGTTTCCAAAGATCTTAAGAAGCCTTGAAGGTCGGATGAAAAATTGAATAAACAGACACGCTTTTAAAATTGTCTTCTGATCTTCCTCAAATATTGTGCTTTTTTCTTCAGAATCTTTGCTTAATCTTTTAAATTAACCTCATAATGATAAAGATGATAGAGTAGAGAAGTGCTGAAATACAAGGTGAAAGACACTGGCTTTTTAATTAAGCAAAATGTATGCTTACTTTGCTAAAGGTTAGAGTCTGCCTGGTGAACACCAGTGCACGAAGGACTCAAGAGATTGAATTTTTGTGCTCTGAATTAACAGAAAATGTGAGCTCTGTGTTGGGCCCATTCCGTGATTTGCTGAGCCACTGAAACCTGGGTGTGCCTGGATGCCAAATTCTGCTTGTATGTGCAAATTTGGGTCAAGATTTATGAAAACAAGTGCCACAACTTATATTTCCAACATGTAAATAATCTACTCATTTTCTAAGGAATGTTTATAACTTTAGCAGTGACCCCCCAGTTTTATCTCCGCAAGCAGGTGAAGCTGCAATGGGAGCATTTAAGTTGTTCAAATAGGGCCGATATTCTTTATAAATTCACTGGATTGAACTGTGTCTGTATAATCTCATATTTTACTAAACCCGAGGTGCACAGAAATAGCACTAATTGTCATGGAACCTCCCTTTTCAAATATATCCTTGAAAACAAACACATGCTGGAGGAAATTGCATCTTGGAGGTCATAAAGGTCTGGGGCTTAAAAGTCAATAAAATGCGCTGAAGATCTCACTTTAAAGAATTTTTTTTCACTCTGGATTCCTGTCTTCCACTGCACTTAAGAAATTTTTAACGTGGTTCACACAGGTCAGTCTCTACTGAGCATTAAAGTTGTTTCTTAAGTGAAAAAAAAAAACCCTCTAAGAATGAGTCAGCAGGACTGCACTGTCTGCACTTGCATTAGCAGCAATTTTTATTTTGGGGAAATGCTTGGACTTTTTCCTTCTATTTTGGTGACCCAAACTTGCAGAGCTGGGCCGTACTTTTTCTCCACTGCCATGGGTGATAAAGGTTGGATTTTTCTCCTGGCTTCTGAAGGAAACCTCCTTATTACTGAGCAGCTGCTGCTGAGAGATGGTTTATGTTCAATTTGTTGGATTATGCAATTGTCCTGGTTCTGACACAACTGCAGCATCATCCCAGTGACTGTAAACACGGAACGGCAGGAAACTCCAGGGGGGCAAAGGGAGAGAAATCTCTTCTTCAGGGGGAGAAATGGAACCTGCGTCCTACCTCATGACATCAGGCTGTGTTTGGGTTTAAAGCATTCTAAGAGTTTCTCTCCCTGTTTCTCCATTGCTGGTGGTTATTGATGATCCTTGACGCCTTTTCCTGGTCTTAAAATTAAGAGAGCTGAACACAGTTAAGAGGGGAAAAGGGTTTTACCTTGGTGTTTATTGAAGGATCCTCAGGGGCGCCGAAATGCACATCAAAATGCACCCCGAAATGCCCCCCGGAGAAATGGCCCCCCACGATGTGATGTGTGTGCAATTATAGGCCTTGCTAATTAGCACATCTA
Organism: Oriolus oriolus; assembly: GCA_013400235.1. Lineage (NCBI taxonomy): Eukaryota > Metazoa > Chordata > Aves > Passeriformes > Corvidae > Oriolus > Oriolus oriolus. Next base: position 174,250 of record VXBT01007381.1, on the reverse strand, counting down.
TCAAAGATTGCCCAGGGAGGGACTCCAGTGAGACCCCTCAGCGAGGAACCTTCCCCTGGCTGGGCCTGGCTTTGTTTACAGAATGTGTTCTGGAGAGGCCCTCGGGGTCTGGGGTTCCCAGGGTGTTTGGGCTCTTGGCTTAACGGGATATTGGGTGTGAGGGAAGTGATCAAACTTAAAGAATTATAACTGTGCGGGCTAAAAGCACTGAGAATGCATAAAAGCTACATAAAAGAGTGTATAAAAGGGGTATAAAAGAAAAAGCAAAAAATCATCATGGCATCGCCCCAAAGCCAGAATCTCTCCTTGAGATGCTGCTCAGATGCGGAGAGGGAGAGTTCTAGAGGTGAAATGGAGCTCTGTGTGTGCTGCTTAACCCCACAGCAAACCCCAGGACTCTCTCAGCTATAAATGGATGTGCTAATTAACAACATGGTAACAACCCCCTATTAATTTGTTTTTTCTTCATTTAGATCCTTAGAATTATTACCATAAAAGAGGCTCATCAGGTCTGGGCAAAGAGCAAGTGGCAGAGAGGTGAGTTCTGTTATCCTGACATCTCTCCCATCTTCCTCTCTCCTGAGTACCCAAGATCCTGGATGTCACAAAGCTACACAGGCTGCTGAGGACACCAGGAAGCCTGGATATCATCCCAAAAAATCACCATAACTGGTATCCTAACTGGAATCCCTACCTGCACATATCCTCCCTAGGCCAGCAGGAGCATAAAGAAGAGGTAATTGTTCCTTGCCCCAAGGAATGAGTGGAAGAAGCAAGTGATCTACAGCGGGAAGGGGAAAAGCTTCTTAAAAATATTAATCTGTCTAAACGGTGGCTATAATGGTGTGGCCTTTGTCTTTTGTCATTCTTAGCTATAAAAACGACAGGTACTGTGAGAACAAGTGCTTATCTTCCAGGAGGGTGGTGTGGCTTAAGACAGTCAGTGATGCACTCCTCAGGACAAAATAGGATCCTCTGGAACTTAATTGTCTGTCTCGTTGACCATTCTTCATCAAAACTGCCGTATCATACTGATATTTCAAATAATTCAGAGACCTGGCAGTTTAAACTCTGGACTGGAATGGAAACTTTATGGAGGAAATGAGCCAAACTACTGGAGAAAAAAGCAATTTTGCTGTTTCTGCCTAGTGCCTCTCTCTAGGCAGTGATGAATTATTGGGGCCTTCAGCTCTTGGAAGAAACCAGAGACATTGTGACAATAAAAGAAAACACAGGTCAGTAAACAGCAAAAGAACAACATTCTGCCGAATCAGAGCCTCTGACCTCTGGTGCTGGTAAAGAAGGCTGGACCTCAGACTGAACTTAGGCAAACTTCAAGCACTGAGTTCCTGCTGTAGTGAGATTCTCACGATTTTTGGGTAATTGCTTGGGCTGGTTTGGACATGAAGATTGATTTGCTTTCTTCTCAGGGAGCCTGAGGCTGCAGTAGATGCTTTTTTGGGTCCAAATTGTCCTCCAGAACATAACTGAGTTCAGTCTTTTACTCAGTGAAAGAGGTCGTATTTCAAGTGAAGTCTCCCTCTTTGACTGTATGGCCTTGGATTTATCATCCTGGTTTTTACATATTGGGATCTGAATTTAACAGCACAGGACAGAGGCTTTAAATAATCCCATGCCTGGATCACCTCCTACTGATTTGACTGCATCAATTCCACTTTAGCCCATGAGTGAATTCTCCTCCGTGCGTTCCATCATGAGGGGAACTGACTCATTTATTCTCTTGGAGTCCCGGCCTTCTTCGTGAGTGGATGCAACACTGCTCATGCAGATCCACTGAAAAATGACATTCTGTGTGTGGGAAAACGTTCCATGCTTGTAATGGGCTGCCCAGGGAGGTTTGGAGTGCCCATCCCTGGAGGTGCCCAAGGAAGGGCTGGAGGTGGCACTCGGTGCTCTGGGCTGGGTCACAAGGTGGAGATCGGGCACAGGTTGAACTCGATGATCCAGGAGGTTTTTTCCAACCTCAGTGATCCTATGATTCTGAGAAAACCATATTTTGGGAGGTGAACAGCCAGCAAAACAGCTTGTGGGTCAGCTTTGAGTGTTGCAAACAAGAAACTACAATCAGCTCAAAGAAATGAAAGAGATTTTTCTTTTCAGAAAAGCCGCTGCACAAGAGGAATTTGTTGCAGACATGAACCCCAGGTTTGTTTGTGTACACAGCTTTTTGTACAACACATTTCAGCCTTCACACACAGTTCTATGACAGCAGGGCAGCCCTGTCCTTATTTGTCACTCAATATCTTGTCCCACAGAGATCTGCCCATTCTGCCTGATTGACAGCAAGCCCAGATCGCTCCATTTCCTGCACTGAAACTCTTACAAGAGCACCATAAAGCTGTGACGCTTCTGAGGGGTACCTGCAACAAAGGTGAAGACCCAGATGAAAGCTGAAGAGAAATATGAGAGAGGCTCCATGAGGAAATTTTGGATAAATAGCCATTAATGTACACTCTGGATCTCCTGGCTCTGTGTATTTGGAGCAGCTCCACTGCCAACAGTGCAACAACTGCTGCAAGAAGAGCTTAACTGGGAGAAAAAGAAGTTAATGAGTTTCTTTTCCTTGTAATTTTTACTGTGGAACACGATTGAAACAAGGAAGAATCACTTCTACTCGCTGTCCTTCCTGAAAACAGTGTTTCTTCCTGAAAACCATATATCAGGAGTAAGAAAAAAATCACCCAGTCAACACAGCTAATGTCCATTTGAAAACGGAATTGTATTTGCTGTGTTTTATAACACCCCAGCTGAGACAAGAAAAAGATAGCAAGCTGCAGGAATATATCCTGTATTACATAAAAGAACCACGAGATTAAAGCTGACTGTGATCTTGTTTGCTCAAGATTTAAATTGATGTCTCTCATAGATATCAGTGGCCTGAACCTGCATTTACAGTGGCAGAGAGGGATATTCGGTCATAAAAGCTGAAGTCTGATGTCTTAAAGAGAAAAACTAAAAGCCCTTCAATATTTCTGCAACACAATAGTGTTTCCAATTGATCTTGACAAGTTGTTTATTCAGTTGGTGCCTCAATTTCCCAGCAGTAAACTGGAAATAAAACTTCTGCGAGTGCCTCACTGCTACTGAAGAACTCAATTCTTGTGGAAGGATTTGAGGATCCAAATGATAGGCACTAAAAAGTGGTTTTTTATTGACATTCTCTGCATGCAGCATCAAGATATCAGTGTTTCTCTTCCCCTGTGCTAGTTAGAGAGAAATATTTGGACATCTTTTCCCACTTAAGCACATTTATAGCTCTCTGAAGGGCTCTACTGTCTCCAGTGGCCAACTGAAATTACACGGAGTTGCTCATCGGCGTTTCCAGAACAACTAGTGAAAATCAATTGTTGAATTTAGCTACAACACTGTCAGCAAATAGACCTTCTGATCCAATTTCAAGGTCAGTGCACATCAAGCTTAATTAAAATGGTGTGGCGTGTTACCCATTGTTACTGAATGATTTTAAATATCCAAGAGAGCTCTGAGGGCTCTGGAATTCACTGGAGAGATAGAAAAAACCAGGAAGACTAAGAGGATCTAGAGAGCTCTTATTTCTTCTTCCATTTCTATTATTCATAAGTTGCTTGGAATAATTTACCCAGAGACCTTCTTGATTATGTTAAACTGGCCAAACCCAGCATTGTTATGGAAAGAAGGGTCCCCTTTTTCCTTCCAAGAAATTTCCTCCTGCACATGTGCTGGACCTCGGGAAGCCTGGCCTAAGCTAAAGCAAAATGAGAAACATAAATCCTGCACTTTAACTTCGTGTTAAGTGTGTAATTGCTTGAATTTTCTTCAAAATATCCAGATTGATTTTCATCTCCGCACATTTTTTAAGCCATGCAAACACGTTAAATTTAGTAAAAGCCACTTCTTTTCACGTGTAGAAGAGAGATCAATATCTGCAGCCTCTGTGTAATTTAATTACAGGAGAACAGGGGGTTTTTTTTAAGTTACGCTATGAAATGACCTCCTGAAGCACATAAAAAAGAAAGTACTAGGAAGGTTTAAATAAAGGTGAAAGACACAGTGGGAGTCAGTTCTCTTCTCCCACCTCTTGTTACGCCCACTGAATGCAAGACTAATCTGAGTCTCCCTCCGTTCCCTTTGCTCCTACTGCCTCCTGAGAGATCTGGGCTTGGCCTTTTATCTGACTCACTTGAACTGGTGGGATATGACATCACTGAAGTAATTTTTTGGCCCACTGGGACTCACTTTTCCCATCCACTGGCTCCGTTTGCAAGGGCACAATTCCACCCACTGCGCTGACTTTCCCCTGTACCAGCACGTCAAAAACATTCAGGGGGCAGCATTATTCCTTTTCCTAATTAATAAGAATATGAGCAACCCTTCCGCTGTGAAATATTCACTGAGGATTTGCTAATAAATATTCATCAGTGTTAACAAATAATTTTTTTCCTTGCGTACAAGGGTGACACTTAAGAAAATGAGAATACACACACACACACACAGGGCTGTGCTGTATTACAAACCACTGCTATTATGACATGCTGCAAATCTAATTTATTTCCGGAGCCTTGAACACAGATCATGGCAGTAAAATGTCTCCTTTATACACGTCAGTGGTTGTTTGTGGCACAACAGCACTTCCGTGTTTTAATAATGTGACTACTCCCTTGAACTGTGCTTATTTCCTCAGTGATGGATCACACATTTACAGCAGCAGATGAAATGCTTGCAGTGACATTTTAGTGCTGGGAATCAGAGCATTTATACCTGGTGTAGACTCAAAATTGTCTCCATTTTCTACAGCATCTTAGTGCTAGGACAGACTTTCACTGGGAAAAATAAAAAGTTTTATTTTAAATGGTAACTGCAAGAGATGCTGACTGAAACTATGAATAGTTCAGATTATTTTCCTTGCTCTCTTACCTAAAATAGAGCCAACTGGATGATGACAGTTCATTCTGAGGCTCTCACACAGCTGATTTCTGGGCTGCTTACCAAGCCCAGCCCCAGTTTGCTGCCCTGAATTCAGGGGATTCACTCGACTCCTCAGTTTGGCAGTGGCTCCCCTGCCTCCCCTGGGGTCAGACTGGGACATTCTCCTCTTTCTGTCTTTGCACCTCTTCAAACAGTTCCTAACATTTCCTTTCCTGTGGGAAAGGCTGAGAGAACTGGGATTGTTCAGCCTGGAGAAGAGAAGGCTTTGGGGTCACTTCATTGTGGCCTTCCAGTGCTTGAAGGAGCTACAAGAAAGATGGGGAAGGCTCTTTACGAGGGCCTGGAGTGACAGAACAAGGGGGAATGGATTCAACTGACAGAGATTGGGTTCAGATTGGATATTAGGGAGAAATTCTTCCCTGTGAGGGTGGTGAGGCCGGTGAGGCCCTGGCACAGGCTGCCCAGAGAAGCTAAAGTGCTTATTTTGCTGCAGAAATCAAGGAGAGTGAGGGATTAAAATGACTGCATTTGAAAATGAGCAGGGAGGTGTGGCCCCAGGCTTGGCCTGAATGAGGGGTTGCGTGTGCTGCTCTTCATCCCTTGGGGCCAAATCTGGGATTTTATGTACCCCATAGCAAAATGAGATCACAGCTGCTGTGGAGAAGGTCCAGGACAAAGAACCTGCAGCCCTCAGTTAACGAGAGGTTTCTCAGCAGCTCGTAGATACTCAGGAGGTTTGAGGGGATGGAAGAGCTCCTGAGGGGGAGTGGGTCTAGAGCTGTTCAGGGAAGCATTAAGTCGAAGTGACAAATGAGGCAGAGAGGGGAAGGTGTGCTCAAGTGAAGAGAGAATCACTCACCAGCAGGTTTGAAAGGGAATGTCTTCGCAGGAGAGTAATTAATCTTATTTGGGATTTTCACAGAGAGCTCGTAGGAGGGCTGTGAGCAGAGCAAAAGGGAAGGAGCAGTTCAGAGAGAGTTTGTGCACTGGGTGGTTTTAGGTTGGCCATCCAGCTCTCTTAGGGAGCACGGAGGAATATCTGGATTTTAACCCGATCTCCTCTGTGCTCCTGTTAAGGGGCACACCAAAGGCCTCTCCAGGAGCAGTCCTGATGACACCTACGTGTAAATAAGCAATCCCAAATGTCAAAGCTTTGCTCTGGGGTTTATTACCTCATCAGATTAATTTTAAGTGTCTGACAAATGAATCATCAGATGAAGCTGTGGCAATTACCTGCCGTAGCAGGCAATTATTTCCCACACCTTTGGCTTGCTGACATTCACTGGAGGGTCACTCCTGAGCTACAGAGAGATGCCACCTCTGCTGCCACCATGGCTGTGGGCACTGCCCACCAGATCCACGGCTGCAAATCAGCACAGCAAGGGATTTGCCACTTGGAGAGTCCGAAATTGCCACCTGCAGGGTCTTTCTCAGAAAATCAGCCACAAAAGGCTGGTGGAATCACCACCAAGTGAGTTGTACAAGAATTTGTGCAAAAGTGCCACATAGTTGATCTGGCAGCACCAGCCCATGTGGTGGGAAGAGGTGACTTCCCAGATTTCTGTGGAGATGTATGTGATGAACCCCACGCTGTGATTCCTGTTCTGAAGGCCACCAGCCCTGTGTAAGTGCTCAGGAACTGAACAAAGCAAGGCAGATCCCATCAAAGAGAGAAACCTCAGTTTACAGAGAGCTGTTGAGTCAATAAAGCCATTCCCCTCACCCCCCTGCTGCCCATGTACTTAGCCAGCACCAGCTGTGGCCCAATTAAACTCCACTGCTTTCAGAAATGGATCTGCTGCAGACAGGCACACAATGCATTCTGATTGTAATCACTTAAGAGGTCACAGCAGCTCAGTGCTCGTGTTTTCTGATTTCTGGGTGAGACACAGCACCGAAGTTCTGACCCGCTTTGGGTAGCTACAGACCCTCCAGCCCCTTGTAGTTTGTTGGGATGGTGAAATACAACTCGTGGTGCCAGCAGGCACATGCTGACCCTTCATCTGTTCCAAAGGCAGGTGCTGCCATCGGGCCAAGGAGCAGCAGACAGTGAGATTCCTACTTGGAATATCAATATGGTCCTAACTCCAGGCTGTGACCTCCAGTGAAATGGAAATTCCTCTGTGCAGATGGGAAAAGAACCTGCAAACCCAGAGATCCTGCAAGGTAAATCACTCTCAGTGGCTTCCCTTGCACAGCTCGAATCAGCGTCTCCCCTGGCGAGGTGGGATGTGGCCCCTGCTGCTCTGCTTGACCAGCACCCTGTGGGGAGCACCCTCCCCCATGGGGACACTGCTGCTCTCCAAAATGCCTCAAGGACTTCAGGCTCTACACCTGCAGGAATAAATTTGTGTGCGAGGTGTTTTACGATGGCATTTAATACGTTTCCTTTGAGACATGTAATTGTTTTGTGTCACAGCTCGACCGGTCCTATCAGGAAGTTCTTACAGATATGTGGGCAGCCCTTTTACTTCTTTTGAGTTCTTTCCTGGGGATCTTTCTTCGCTGGGCCTCCCTGGAGGCATTAGCCTGATAATCTATAATGCCATCTGCTTTGCTGGGTTGTAGCCAGGGCACTTTATCAAATCACTGGGGGGTAATTGATGGCATTGTTTTCACCGAGGGACAGCACAGCGTCAGGGAGCGGAGGCAAAGGTGCAGAACAGCACAAGCATTGCAGTTCTCAGGTATCCCAGCAACAAAAGAGGGGAAAAATGGGGTTCCCCTTCTCCTGGGGTATTTTTGGTTTCAGATATTATTGTGATCTACAAAATCCCTGCTGCATGGGCAGCACCGTGGCAGGGCCGGCTCTTGGAAGTGAACAGACCAGCAGCGCTTTCAGGGTGTAGGGTTGAGGTGAGGAGTACAATGTGAAAATCAGGAGAGATTTATTAAGTGTAAGAACCAGACAAAACCTCTCTTTGAGTAGAAACTTATTCCCATCTGCTCCGTGCCTGGCCCTTTTAGCTAAACTTAACCTGTGGCTGCTGCTGCTTTGTCTGGAAAGAAAATCTGAAGTGACTGATAGAGAGGGACAGTTTTTATTAGACAGATTTGCTGGGAGCTGCTTTTCTGAGCTGTCTAAAAGGCTGCAAGAAAATATCTGCACCATGGAACAATCCCAGCTCTTGCTTTATATACACATAAAGGGAAAAAAGAGAAATATTATCTCCTAGTTGGAGCAGCAGCCAGCACCTTCACTTTAAAAAAACACTTGAAAGAGTTGAAAATTGCTTCCAAAGTCTCGTCAAAGTTTAATTAAATTTTTTGTTGTTTTCCACCCTCTGGTCTGTATTTTGCTCATTTTCACATTGGACAAGTGGTTATTGTTATTCTTTTGATTAAATTAATCTCAATCCAATTTTGCTAGAGCTCTGGGCATGGCAAGGCTGGAATATGTAATTGTGCTTGTTGGTGATGTGAATATTGAGCATCACACAGAACATGAGCAGTGTTAGAAGGAATGATACATGTTAAAAGATAATCCAGCAAAGTAAAACACCACCACAACAATATTATTATTATTATTGTTGTTATTATTATTATTAATTATAAAAATAATAAACAGCAGCAAATAAAATGCCTGCAGGCTCTCACATTTATTGTGTCTCAGAACAAAGCTGGAAGAGCACATAAGTTAATTTTGCCAAATATGAATTAATATTTCCCTGTATCATTGAGTATAACACACTGAACTACCTGGAATCTGTTTAAGGGAAGTCCAGGTGAATCTCTCTGAATGTCCAGGATTAAAATGAGCAATCAGATGAGAAAATCCAACCGTGAAAACACCCAGGCTGGTGTTTACAGCCTTTTTAAGCAGTCTGGTGACTGCAAAGTATCTTTTACAGCACAGTGTAAGAAACCCCAGGGTTACAAGCAGCTTTACAACATCAAGGCAGCAATAAAACCCCTTCCAACCTTTTATGAGAGACACAGGTCATGAATCCACATTACCCAGGTCATGAATGCATTGAAAATAGTCCGTCACTAAATTATACAGGTTATTCTGAGGAATTGCGGTCCTGCAGGAGCAGATTCTGTTCTTTGAGATAAAAAAAAACCCCAAAATTATATCAGCAAAAAGTACAATGTTGTGTTGGAGAACCTCCCTTGATATGAGCTGATGTGATTTTACTGGAATTACAGTCCCATGAAACCTGCTTTTGCAATTTTCCCTAATTTGCTTTGGAATATTTCAGTTCATTGGCTTGGGAAACTCAGGAAAGCTGTCATCTTTTGGGAAACTCCAGACTTACATCTTCAAATGGACCAGAAATGACCTAAAAGGATGATTTGTCATTGCTTTTTTTGGCGTAGTTGCTTCTGGATAGGAAGCTGCAAGGATTCTGAGTGATAACAGTTTTCTATTTCTTTCATTCTTTTAATTTTTAAAGGAACTGTTTGGAACATTTCTGGTTTATGATGATGTAGTCTGGTGTTGTAACACATTCAGAGCCTCAGGACATGAGGACCTCGAGAATTAGGGGTGAGGGGAGATGCATCCAACAGCTGGTTTTGTTTTCCATGCATCAGAGACCTTTTGTAAACAACACATCTTAATATAACTTTACCCCAAATAATGTCAGTATTGTTTGATTAGTTACCATTTTTCAAATATACACCATAATTTTGTTAAAAGCTGACAAAATCAGCTTGGATAAATGTGTTGATAGCATTATGCTGCAATCTGATCACTTAGTGTCATTGAGTTGGAAAATTCTTCAGCTTCAACAGATTCTACAGTCAGCCTGAAAACTGAAAACTTCCAACCCAAACCACCCTGTGATCCTGTGATCCTATAAAAAGGAGGAAGGGGTGAAAGAACTCTTCTTCTAGTGAAATGGGATGCAATATAACGTAGTGATTATTAATAACAATGTAATTATTTTTCTAAGTATCCGTTTGTGATGGAATCTGAGGTTTCAGGGCTGCAGCAAGAGTTGCATTTTTCCCAGAGCGGAGTTCAATCTCTTTTAAAGCCTATTGTAGTCACTGAGATGCATCCATCAGTTATTTTAGTGAGGGAATGTGATGGCAGGATCCATCTTAGGGAAAGGAAGAGCCAGAGGATGGGAGGATTAGCGCAGATAATGGCGCTCATTCGTCTGCGTGGGGGACATTTGCTGAGTTGTAAGATTTTTAAATTGAATTGAACTTTGGATGATCTCCATGTCTCAGGTCTCTCAATAATCCTTATCTCCAGGTGCTTTTCACAGAAGGTGGAGGAGCAGTTCCCCAGGGTCACTTATCTTGTGAAAGATGCCCTGCACGGCAACTCCTCTATCACTGATTTGTCAGCGTTTTCCCAAGGCCATTTGATTACCCAGTTCTTGATAATACCAAATTATTTTCCCAAGTATTTTCCTCTGTAAATTCTAAACCTCATCACTTAGGATTAAAACAGTGATAGATCAGACTCTTTTCAGACAAGGAGGTTTCTGCCTGGTTCCTCGAACTGGAAATTCGCATTTCTAAAGTCATCGTGGAGAAAGCGAAGGTTTTGAGATGGAAGGAGTCAAGAGTATCAAACCTGAAAATGAGAAACATTATCAATGAAAATGAAAACTGGTCTGATAGGATGGAGCAATTATCTGGGTGAAAGGCAGAGTGAAATCATTACCCTCACAAGGAATGTTTGCTGCAGATTAAGGCCACTGACTCATTACATGGAGAGGCTTCTCGTGGCCTTCTCCTGAAAGGCTGCAGCCTTGCAAAAGCCTTTAACGGGAATGTGTGAAGAAATCCAAAGTTCAAATCCTTCCAGGAGCAGTGATAGGGAGGGTGTTTAGCCAAGCACAGTCAGGGATGCTTTTGTCTGTTGGTTGGACAGAAGAGTTCAGCTCGTAAAAGACATTTTCCTACGGATTTTAAGAACAATATTTTAAACAAAACAAAGCGAAAAAAATTGTAGTTGTCATGTGCTTTTACTGTAAGCTGGAATTTCAATAAGAATGTCTCCAGCTCAGAAGCTGTTTTTTAATTTGCATAGCACTAAGAACACCGGCAAAATGTGTGGTGGTGCAGAGGATGAGACAGCACAGGTTTGTGGAGCTGTGTGGAGCTTTGTCATCTGGATTTGGGGCTGAAAACAGACAAATGTACAGAAGGGGGCTTGGAGGGAATATGCAGAGCTGTGGGAAATACAGAGACAGGGAAATGTAAGAGACTGAGGGCATAATTTACTCAGTTATCCATGGGGAGACAAAAAAGGGAGCAAAGGAGTGTACAGCCTGCTTGGAAAAAGTAATTCTCACAGTAAATAGCACTTTAATCTAGCAGAAGAAGGATCAGTAGTTGGGTGTTGTCAATAATCTTTTGAAATAATAAAACATTGGGATAATGTAGCCAGGGATACAGAGTTCCTACTCCTGTGAGACTCTTTTTGTGAAACTACACCTTAGATGAATCAGAAGCCCTTGTGCAAAGCTGAAATTACCAGGAAAGATGATTTATGGGTGTTGTGCAAAAACTCTGCATATATAGTCGTAATAGTGATGTCTACACTTAAAATCTGTATTCCTTTCTTTATTTTTAATGAAAGAGTGTGTGGCAAGGAGGACCTGGGAATTACAGCAGTGTATTTAATCATCAAAAAATGATTGCAAGACCGAGTTCTTACTTACTCAGTCAGAGCCCATCTGGGTTCAAACATCAAACACTGGAGGCTTGAGTGGTTTTTGGAAGAAAAGAGTTCGAAAATCCTCCTTTAGCAAAACACACGGGAAGAAAAAAGAGCAAGAAATGACTAACGGTGCTGCTGTGATTGCACAGCTTTGGGGTGAACTGTGATCAGCAGCGACATTTCAAGGAGTGGAACATCAGCTCCATGGTATTTACAGGATATCCTGCATTTCTACCCCAACAGTGTGGTGATTCTCTGCAGCCAAGAGAGGGAATTCAGCAATGGCGGGAGAATGAGGTGAATTCCTGCTGGAAACGAGGTAGTTCATGGATACCCCGAGGTAGTTCAGCCCATTGAAGGAATTCTGTGAAAGCTGTGAAGCTTCATTTCCATTTCCTGGGCTGCCTCAGTGCAAGCAGCTCCTCATCCCCATCCTCAGCATCTCCTGGGCTCGAGGTTTCACATTTTTGTCAGCTGTGAGATTTCCTGTCGCCATTCATGTGGAAAGGCTGCGGCACCCTGAGCAGTCTGGAGTGGTAAACACGCCCAGTGCCCTCTTCCAGACAGAGACAGAGGGGAAGGGACGAGGCAGATGCTTGCAGCTCTCTGACAGCCAGGCCCCTGGAAGGTGCCTGGCTCTATAGATAGAACCTGCACGGTTTCCAGCTGCTCACACCTTGCAGCCGCAAAGAGGAGGAGAAGCTTTGCATTCAGTTCAGCTGCAGCTCTTGGAGAAGCAAAAAAAAAGGGAAGGGGGTTTATTTGTGGAGAATAAACTTCCTTCCAGCACCACTGGCTGGGGTCATTGCCTGGGCACTCTTAGGGCTCCACGAGATGTTGGTGGTTTCTTTATGCAGGAGGGAATTCTGTGGGACTGGACCAACCAGCACGAGCTCGTTCAAACTGTTATTTTTAGAAGAACACTGAAAAGATGTCAAAACATCACTGCTCTGGCCCAGGGCCTGTGCAAGCCACAGAGGAAAATGGTTTGTCTAAAACTTTCCCATGGCAGAGAATCACAGAATGGTTTGGCTTGGAAGGGACTTTAAACCACCCCCTGCCATGGGCAGGGACATCCCCCACTGTCCCAGGCTGCTCCAAGCCCCATCCAACCTGGCCTTGGACACCTCCAGGGATCCAGGGGGAGCCACAGCTTCTCTGGGCACCCTGTGCCAGGGCCTCCCCACCCTCACAGGGAACAATTTCTTCCTAATATCCCATCTAACCCTGCCCTCTATCAGTGTGAAGCCATTCCCCCTTGCCCTGTCACTCCAGGCCTTGTAAGAAGTCTCTCACCACCTTGTGGGGTCCCTCCAGGCACTGGAAGGCCACAATTGGGTCACTCTAAAGCTTCTCCAGGCTGAGCAATCCCAGATCTCCCAGCCTTTCCTCACAGGAGAGGTGCTTCATCCGCTGAATCAGCCTTGTGGCCTCTTCTGGGCTCTCTCCAGCACATAAAACACACTGTGATGATGAAAACCTTCATCCTAATCTATTTTCTTCCCCACTCATGGACACGTCTGCAGAGCCCCAGCCTTGTGCAGGCAGCTCACCCAGAGATTTGTTTGCCAGGCCCCGTCCTAAACCAAACCTCCCTTGCCTCCTGAACTCCTCCTTTCTCAAGGCTCCCGCAGGAATGGGAAAACAAAATCCCCTGTGCAAGAGCAGGATCTGCTTCTGTGTTAGAGACCCTCAAAGACAGAGACACACGAGGAACTTTGGACCTTTTACCTTCCAAACTCTGAAAGTATGAAAACCTTCAGAGGCTGGCTCCATAAATAGCCCCTTGTCAGTTAGTCAGCTCTGAATATTTCTGCTGTTATTACACAGATCTTGCAAGCTCAAGTCAGTGGCTAAAAAAAATACTGAGCACAATGACTTTTATTTCGCTGTTATTCAATACACATCTCAGGAGAGGTGACTAAGAGGTGAATGAGAGATTTTAAAGTCTCTTAACTCTCTAATTTTGCACGCAAAAAATAACTTTGGTGCAGAGCATCGTTTAAGATCTGAAACCCTTACAGGGAATAATTCTCCATTAAATCTGACCTTTCCTCCTCCTAGGGTGAATTTACCAAAAAATAACAACAAACCAATAAATGTTTGCTAACTGCAACTGCTTTAACCCTATGCAAACACACTGGAGCTTATGGTGCATCCTTGAGATATTTATTTAGAAGAATAACACTGCTCAGGCAACAGGAGCTGTAGAGCTGTGGGAAGTTGATGAATTTTTGTTGCCCCTCACTGAGTGACTGGTTCTGATTGTTTAAACAAAATTAAAAATTCATATGCAAGCAAACACATCAGTACAGCAGAGTGTTTCTTCTGAATATTTGTAAGTTAAGATTAATTCATTGAAATGACCTGTAGGACAAGTTGACACAATATATTTCTGTTCTAGGTAAAGATACATAAGGTACTTAAATCTACAGGATTTAAAGGGTTATTTTACTGTATATTTGGGTTGGTTTTCATAATAACCTGTCTTTCTCTGTATCAAAGCCAGTGCACTCAGCTCAAACTTGTAGCTGCTGTGCAGTGCAGTCATGCACACTGATTCCCCATGTATTTGTCAATGTTTAAGTAGTTGTACTACAGGAAGTGTTGTAAGGAGATGGCAATTTAGCTCAGTCTGCAGTGCTGTCAGGGATTTCACTCCTCTGTGACAAAAGAATGCCATAAATCACTGTGCCAGTGTCCAGAGAAGAATAATACACCACCAAATGCACAAATATTAATTTCTTTAGCACCTCCTGCAGGCTCCCTTCTTCTTGCAGATTATCTCCTGTATGTAAGAACAGACTGCACTTTGCAAGCTTTCAGCTCAAATCAGCCCAGCATTGTCTTGTGATTATCTGCTCTTGGATATCTTAGGGAATAGCCACCTTTGATGGGAAGGCTCAATTTTGATACATTTAGGTTTAAAGAACACAAAAGTGCTGCACATACTGCAGGAATAAATCTCTTTTGTTTTCCTCAGTTCTCTGATTTTGAGCCATCAACATTTTATACTCAGAGTGGAACTTCGTGTGCCTCCTCTCCTCTCCTCTCCTCTCCTCTCCTCTCCTCATGTCCCCTGTCATTAATATCTTTATTGAGTGGATCTGTTTCTGGGTCAATGACACTTTGGCACTTGAACAGTGCAAAATTAGGAGCTCATCCAAAGGACTTCAGGGTCTCCACAGGCACTCCCACATGCCAGTGTGAGATAAAAAATATTTATTTCCCAGCAAAAGATGTGGAAGAAGCTCAAATCTCCCAGCATGGGGTGCAGCAGGATATCATAATTTTAGCAGGCACTAGAATGAAGTTGCCAATGTGGGCTGTTGGCAGCTCCTCTTTGGTGCCTGCTGGCCTGGCCCTGTCAGTGTCACTGAGAATTTTTCATAGCTACTGGTTAGAAAGCAAAAGATAAATTGTCAACAATCTCACTCCAGAATATTGTACAGCTTTGGCATTTTATTTCCAAGCGACACATATGGACACACCATTTATTGCTCCTTTCCTTTTATAATTTCCTCCTCTTTTTTTTTAATCCCTAAAGCTTTTATTGAGTAGTTTCCTTTTCAGAATTCAGTTTTCCTGAAGGCTTAATATTGTGCTGCTCTCAGGATTGGGAGGAAGGTGATCTTAATTTGGGACTCCCATTTATTTCCTCCAGTGCTACTGTATTTATTAGTGCTGGGGAATAGAGTGAAGCAGGCTGAACATTATAAATAGCATCTCAAAGGATTGTTTTGTTCAACTTGGTGTGTGATAAAAGTTAATAGCAGTGAATTGTTTCCTCCCTAGCTTCTAGCTTTTCACATAATTTAGGGAATTAGCTTTTCTTCTGGACCTTGTTTTTCTCCTGACACAGCCTGCATTTCTCAGGAAGATATAAGAAAAAGTATTATGGATAATGGATGGCCTCAGGGGCCCATCAGAGGAAAATATTCCAGGAACTGAAAAGCCAACTATGATGATGGCCTTCATTTCTGTAGTCTTTGGTGGCAACATTTCTGCTTTTGTTACAGTTTTATATCTATTTTTCATTTCAATATAGATATCACTTTCCTTGCACTGTTGTTATGTCTTTGATCAAGGGAGCTCATCCTTATAACACAGTGCTTAGATTCACTCGAGCTGAACCCCTGAGATTTCAAATCTTTTTAAGGATGGCAGAAAGTAGCCAGGTTGTGGGAAGTGTCTTCTGGATAGGGAGTTACAAGAGAGAGAATGAAGCTCCCTTTAACATGCAATGGATTATTTCCTTTTCAAAATCTCCCACAAAAGTAAGAAAAAGGTTAAATATATATTTTACTTTCCACTGATTTAGTTCCTTTTGCAAAGTGAAACTAACAAAGAGACGCATTGCTGGAAACAAAAGGCAGTGATTTGTCACTGACAGTTCCTCATTAATTGGGATCCTATTTGGTCTGAAAGATTGAGGGGAGAGTAATCAAAGGAGACTGAAATGAAAAACCCAACATGAGTGCAGGAAAATACATCACAACTCCCACGCACAGCCACGACTGCGGGAGGCAAAAAGCATCCTCTGGGTGTGTGGGTGAGGAGCAGCCACTGACCACGCAGACAAATGCAGACAGACAAATCTATTTCAGGCCTGAGCTCTGGAAATTTGGGGTTTCGGGTCTGCCTTTGCCTCCTGCCTTGTGCAGCTGGGAGTGGGACAGCCCCGAGCCAGGATAAAGCCCCTGGTTCCACATTTCCATGAGGAGAAAAGGTGGAAAGAAAGGCAACATCCACAACCAAACCCAAGTATGTGACTTGTCCGCTCCAAGGGGTTCATTTTGTAAGAAAAGGTTCATTTTGTGAGAGAGGTTTGGCCAGGGTCGTGAGGGTTATCAGTCAGTGGCTGTTTTATAACGGGAATAATGGGATTATACACAGGGCTTTCCATGGAGTGGGCGCAGGTCTAAATGGAGGAGACAGGGAGTGGGGTCTGCAGGACAGAGATAAGGGTGTGTGTCGTACCAGTTTGCTGCTCCTGGGAGGGGACAGCAAGGTAACCTCCTCCTCCTCCTCCTCCTCAAATCTGATTGTGCCCAAGAAAAACTGGGGAGCAAAGAATTACCTACAGCAGAGGCGGCGCAGCTCCATCCTCAACAGCTTACAGCCGCAGGCAGCTCAGGGAAGAGGCAAGAGCATCACCCCTATTCCACAAACAGATAACTGGCAGCAAAATTTAACATCTTGCCAAAGGAGAGTCCATAAGTCCACCAGGAACCCCCTTTGCTCTTGCTGTCTGCAACCCCAGGAAGGTGTTTTTGGGTGCTGCCTTTTCAGCTGAAGCTGATGCAGTGCTAAGGAGCAGACACACTGTTCTGTCTCCCAGGGAGATTGGTTGTTCTCGTGCTACTTTTTCTGCTAAGATGAAAGAAAAGTCCATTGTTAATGAAGTCTTCTGGTTCTTGTTTGGATGCAGGGGAACATAATAAAAGTGTCCAAGGTAAATGCTATGAACCGAAGTAGAAGCCTACAGGTAGTCAAATTATTCCAGGTTTGGCCAAATATTAAATTAGTGAAGATGAAGTTTAGCAGGTTCTGAATTATCACTTGAACAGCAGCTAGAAAAATAGCAAAACATAATCTCTTGCTGTCCTTAACTAGCTATCACATTGGAATATCAGGAAAAGACAGGCAGAGAGAGAAGGGGAAGGTCTGGGAAGAGGCACCAGAACCCACAGTCCACTCAATCCAAAAGATGTGACAGCAGAGTCTGTTGCAGGAGCTCTGTAATCAGGCGGTACCCAGCTTCCTCCTGACTACAGCAAGCTAAAACTCCCTGAGATTTTCTGAATATCCAGCAAAGAGCGCTCAAATCAGCCTCTAACCCAAGGGTCCACACAGCGACTGCACCAAAGTTGGGAGCCAGCTCTCCAAAGCACCGACCAAGCACCTGAACCACATCAATATTCTTTTTTTCTGGTGTGTGAACAAGCATTTCCCCCTATACAGAGGTTTAAATATCACCAGGGTGACTCTGTGGTACTCACAAAGTTGCTATGGTAATTTCATAATTAAACATCCCTGTAAATTCCCTGCCATGATACTCACAAAAATTAATACTTTTTGGAAGTGGGTTTTCACTTAATCAGGCTTTAATTTATGCTGTCACCTCACCGCTCTGGCTGTAAGAAGGATTTGTGTGCCACACAGTGAGAAGTATTGCTGCAGGTATTGTGTCACCCATGATGAACAGATGAGACCAGGACCGCAGGAGCTGCCCCAGAGGGGATGTGTGGGGTACATGCCCCGGGTGTGGGATGTGGCTGGGGAAGGGAAGGCTCTATTCTTGTTCAAAGGCGGAGTTGATCCCCTTCCAATGCAACTGCTGAGCACCCTGATGAGACAACGAGAAAATCACAGTGTCCACAGGCTGGGAAGCTCAAGCCTGTTGCAGCTGCACCTCATGGGCCTGGATGACTCAGGTTCAACAATTGGTGTTATCCTGAACTCTGACAGGCAGAGCTCTGGGTGCTGCACTGAGCAATGACTGCCTTGACCTCACAGAACCCCAGGATGGGTCGGGTTGGAAGGGACTCATCTGGTCCAACCTCCCTGCTCAAGCAGGGTCATCCCAGAGCACTTGGCACAGGATTGTATCCGAACGATTCTGGAATATCCCCAGGAAGGTGATGCCTTTTCCTGGTCTTAAAATTAAGAGAACTGAACACAGTTAAGAGGGAAAAAGGGTTTTACTTTGGTATTTATTTAAGGTTCCTCAGGCGCACCGAAATGCACATCGAAATGCCCCCTGAAGAAATAGCCCCCCACGATGTGATGTGGGTGCAATTATAGGCCTTGCTAATTAGCACATCTATCAGAGATTCCCCAGTGAGGGACTCCAGCGAGACCCCTCAGCGAGGAACCTTCCCCTGGCTGGGCCTGGCTTTGTTTACAGAATGTGTTCTGGAGAGGCCCTCGGGGTCTGGGGTTTCCAGGGTGTTTGGGCTCTTGGCTTGACGGGATATTGGGTGTGAGGGAAGTGATCAAACTTAAAGGATTATAACTGTGTGGGCTAAAAGCACTGAGAATACATAAAAGCTATATAAAAGAGTGCATAAAAGGGGTATAAAAGAAAAAGCAAAAAATCATCATGACATCAAAGGGAGACTCCACATTTTCTCTGGGCCATCTTCCAGAGCTCGGTCACTGCACAGGTAAGAAGTTCTTCCTCATGTTCAGGTGAAACTTCCTGAGCATCGGTTCCTGCCTGTTCCTCTAATTCCTTTCAGTGTTTAGGATCATTGCTGCTCTGCTTCTCTTCCCTCCCACCACCCGTAACTAGTATCAATCCTGAGTAAGCTGCCTTCATTTTCACATCTCTTATCCCTTCTTTGTCTTCTATTTGTCATTTCCACTAGAAACCAGCCCCTGCTGTCCCTCAGGCTGCAGCGTCCGTCTAGCTGGATCACATCAGATTTTCAGCCAAGTACTTCCCTGCTGCCTCCCACGTGGCTCCTCGTGCTTCAGAAGAGTTCACCAATGTCCACATCACTGCTCTTAAGTCTTCCAGTTGCTGGGATGCTCTAAAAAATTTACCAGATTAGGTATCAAGGTTATTATTTACCCAGCAGATGAGGTTGTGTTAACCTTAACTGTGCCCGAAATCTATTAAGACAAAAGGCCATAATTTTTCCTGTTTGCACTAAATAAGAGCTGACTTTCTGAGCAAGAAACTCGAGGAATGTGCATAAAGGAAAGAAAGGTTCTCCTACAGAGAAGTTACAAAAGATGTGAGAAGAAAGCAATTTGCATGAACTGGCTTCTGCACGAATGTATCACTTGAATTATGAATAAAGGACTTTCTGAATGGATGAGCTTATGGAAATCTAAAACTGCCATCCTTCTGCCTTTGCAATATTAGCAGGAAGAAACTACTTAAAATACAAACAATTTTTCAAATGGCAAAAAGGAGGAAAAATATGCTTTTGTTTTAATAAACTATTTTCTATTACCATTGTTTGTTGCTACTCTTGTTTACTGTCCTATATGTGTTGCAGCCCTCCAAACTCTACTGAAAAACCTCATACACTTTTAATAAGAGATTAGCTGGAGACACGAGACCTGCACTAACCTCCCTGCTTGGTGGTTGTGTTTCAGCACTTTTTTGCTCCTTCCACGAGGGAAATGCAGCCAGAAAAGCTGATCTCGATTTGAGTTTCAGACTGAAGTTGGCCTTTCTTCTTCCTCCATCAGCCTCACAGTCAGGAGTATTTCAAACTGCTGTGAGTGTGAGCAGAAGTGCCTCCAAATTTGAGCAGCCTGAGTGCATTTGAGCAGCCACCAATGTTCAATATTGTCCAGTGCAGCCAATTACACACAATGCTGCCTCAAAAAGCAGTGTTAAAGAGCAAAATCAGAGTAGTGAAACTGTGTGTTGATCACTCCTACTCTGAGACTCCAGATCATCCAAGAAGTGTGAGATTCAGCAGCTTTGCCTTTGAATCCCTGAAACCAAACCGAGAAAACTTCCTCAGGATAAGAAAAAAGCATCGTCAAAGTTTCAAAAGTGACAAACAAGCACAGCTTTTTTATTAGACTCTGCAGCTACCTCATGTAAATGTGCACTATACGCAAGGATTTTGTTGTGTGTGGGTGTTCTAGTGCCACATTCTGTCCTCTTCTTTAGTGATAATAGATAAGTAAATCAGAACTCCACAGGGGAGACTTTGGAGAATTGTGGAGATCAACTCACCTTTCCTGGAGAAGAATGGGTGAAATATTTCTGTCTTTTCTGTCTGTGTAATATTCCATACAAAGCATAGATGTCTGGAATCACACAGCCACACTCCTTTAACACTTGCAGTGTAATACACACATAAATTTTACTTCTGCCATGGCTTGTACCTGTGAGCTCCAGGGCACCCACCGAGATGGCACCTGCAGGATGATGTTTTTGCTGAATTGAATCTGGTACAATTGTAAAAATACGTCAAAACCTCTGGTGCAGGTCAGCCTTATTCCCCTCAGGACTATCAAACCTATTTCTACGTGATCTCAGGAAAGAAGGAAAAAGATCCTGTTTGTCCCCTCAGCTCCATGACGTGATTGTGCTGGTAGGTGGTGACTTAAGGCAAAAATTGGTGAGTTTTTCTCCCAAAGCACCACTTAATTACCTGGGATTGATTCACTGTCCACTTGGATAAAAGGTTGGCGGAGAGGGACGGAGTTGAACAAGGTCTTCAGGCAGAAGAGCCTAAATATCTGTGAACAGGGATATAAACAGGGAATATAAATATCCCTGATGTATAAACACGGGGATATACATGTCCCTAAACGTGGATGTTTGGCACTGCACCTGCTCACTGCACACAACCCGGCTCGTGCAGCTGTGCTGGGGCTCCTTTTTCCCATCATCTGGATTTCTCTCCTGCAGGATCCCAGGTTTGAGGAATATATTGTCCCGAGGCCAGGGACAAAGGCTGTGCTGAGGATAGAGGCTGCAGAGCACCTTGGGTGGTTGCTTCTGAGCAGCAGCTTGAGCTGCTGTTGGGAGCTGCAGGCAGGTTAAAATACACAACCCCCAAACAGACACATCCATAACATTTCCAGCATTTCTAATTAAGTCAGTGATGGAAGTAAATTTCCCCTCAAAGCATGGTTCATAATAAACCTCCAACTGACAGCGCTGCACCTTCTGAAATTTTTTACCATCTGAGAAAAGAAATAGTTATTAGAGGGGCAGTGTGACCTTCAAATCTTTTCAGAGCTTTGCAATCATGAACAGGAGTGTGCAAGGGTTCAGCAAATCTGCTCCTGCCTGTTTCCTGCTGTGCTGCAGTCTCGCTAATCAAGTATTATTAAAATGAAAAAAAGAAGCAGCGGTACAAAACCGTACACGTAGAAACAGTAATCGGGGGGCAGCAAAGTCACTTTTTTGCAGGGGTTCGCATCACATGCAGCACTAAATGCTCCCAAGCTGTTGCTCACACGAGTGATGTTCATGGAAACCATCCCCTGGTTTTTCTGGGATTACCTGGCCGAGGGAGGATCTGTGGAATCCTCTGTGAACGCTGGTAGACACCTGGTTCTGTTGCAAATGGGATTTTCACGTTGTGATTCTTGTGTTAGACCAAGTGACATTAATATTTGAATTTATTTGCTTCTTTATAATTAGGTGACGTTTGCCAGATGAGCTGCAGGAAATTTGGTGATGGTTGGTGATAGCTGGTTCTGTTTCCTGATGAATTCCCACACAAGCAAAAAAAAAAAAAAAAACAGCTTAGATGAACACAAATGCAGCTGAGTATTTTTGGTATCGTTTATTTTCCTTCAGATTTGCTAATAATACCAAATTGCAGTAATAAATATTTTAATTTAGTCGTGGCATTAATCATCACCTTCATCTTCATCTCACGTCAGCTGTGACATTCAAATAATGCTCATGATTTAGCGGAATAATTCCGGATCTACACTGACACTCCCCACTAAAAGAGCTCTACTGCAACAGGGTATAAAATACATTTCTCTTTCCCACTTAAACCCCACTGGATGAGACCCTCCAGAAGGGAAAATTTAATTCATTTTAGGACATGTCATTTCTGAAACTTTTCTTTATTATACGTGCAACCCAAAAAAATCTCAGTGCTCAGTGAAGTTGCTTTATTAACAATGATTTCTGTTTCACAGGTTGGATTGGTTTTTTTCTTTCTGGTGTGGGTGACCAGAGAAATTCATACACAGAAAGCAAAAGCTTTAAAATAAAGGCTAATATAGTAAAAAATGAAGGTTTCTAGAACGATATTTAAAATGAAGATTTCTAGAACTATACTTCTGTTTAATAGAATAGGAAAGCAGCCTGCTAGATATTTAAATTTTTCAATCAGGGTAGCTGTTTTACTCTTAAAAAAAAAAAAGAGATAAATGAAGCAGTTTTAATTAAACTCATCTCATTTTCATAATCCTCCTTCTCACCCACACTCTGATGGAAGGTCAGGGAAGTAACTGCGGAGGAACACGGCACTGCAAGAACAAATTCTAATTATTGCAAAGGAAAGTTACAATATTTTCTTTTCAAACATGCTTAATTTTTTCCCCTCTTCTGCTTAATTTTGAGAGTAATTTCTCACTGCTCTGTTTTCCCCTGAGGCAGTTTGTGTTGATGGATGGCACAGAGTTAGGGGAGAGCAGCAAAATGAAAACAAGCGGCGGGGTGCTGACAAATGCAGCATTGTCAATATTGAGAGATTGCTCCCAGGATTAACATTCCCATTCCTCACAGACTGGAGGGCGCCTTATCCCAGGGCTGGGATAACTGAGCTGAGCCACGTCTGCCCTTTCCAGGCATGTGCAGCCTCAAAATCCCACTTTTTACCCCAATTCCATGACCCTGCACTGATCTATGGACACAGACCTCTGCAGGTAAATGGGCTGCTGGCACTTCATGGGCATTTAACTCCAGGCATAAATAAATATAAATTAACCTGACTTTCATGTATTTTGTGCTTTGTTTACGAGCTAGTTTTTAATAAGGTTGTATTATTACAAAATGTTATTACAGATAATCTTTATTATCACTCCAGCCCGTCATGTGAGGCTGTCTGGGCTCATATTTCATTTCCCAGCTCCCATAACAGTGACTGAAATCCTGCTGTCTGCTCGCCACTGATGGACAGCCTTGGTTGTTAATGGAGCTCTCAGAGGAGAAGGGCATTATCCATCAGTCTGCCCTTAAAGGAAAGTAACAGGACGACTCAAATCCCTGCCTTTTCTGTGGGTCCAATATGCTGACAGAATTAAACATGGACTGTTGTAGGTCGTGGTGCTGAAGAAATCATCCCTTTGTTTTGCCTGATTTACCTCTTGGCTAAGACTTTGGTGTTTTCCCCACATAAAGCTGTGCTCTTAAGGAGAGCTCCTCAGGCGTTTAATTGAGTAGTTATTTGCAGAAGGGTCAGAAAAAACCTGCCAGTGAGCAGTGAGGTGATGCCCTTTTTTGCAGTGGTGAATAAACCTTGCCTGGGAATGCCAGGGAACCCAGGCAGGCAGGAGCAGAGCAGCTGCCAGGAGCTCAGGGGGAGGAGTGAGCCCAGTCACCAGCTCTGCAAGAGATGAGGTCTCTGCCTTCCTTGGACTCGCTCAGACTCAGCTTTTCCCCCTTTCCTGGTATTATTTCCTGCTTGGATATGTCAGGTAGCATCACTGCCGTGCACATGGGGCAGTTCATTCACACCACTAAAATAAACAGTCCACAAGAATGGTTTCATCTTCTCTGTCAGAAGAAGCTCCAAATCTTGCAAACTCCACTGCACTTGTGTGCCCTTCTTCCTTTTTATCAAAAAGCAGGGAATATTTCTTTTTTCATGTCTTGGAAGGCTTTTTAAGGTCTAGTACACAATACAGACTAGTTTAAACCCACACAGAATAGGAAAAAGCCGCCTGCCTTGCTGGCATTTACTCTGAGGCAGAGGATTTGAGGTAAAATCACTGTTCTGCGTGCTCCTACAGCAGGCAGCGTGTCCTGAGCCCTCAGCAGGTCTCGAGGCTCCATTGGAACTGGTCCTTCCTGACCAGCACAGCAGTTCAAGGAACACCTGAAACAGGGAAGAGCAGCAGCCCCACACAGAGCTGAACCCTCCATAATATTAAAAGGATAATTGCACACTTCAAAACGGCTGAAAGGTTGGGAAAATGAAGACAGACGTTCCAGCCATCCCTCGCACAGCCAGGTCTTTTCAAATCTCTCATTCCTGAGCTCAGGAAAGGGCACAAACCTCAACTGGTTTGTCACTTGGTGTCACAACAATCCACTTTACTCGATGAGGCATCCAGGGCTTTAATACATACTTGAGTGGCAGTTTCAATCCCAATGTTTTTCCACTGGCCAGGAAGCAGAAATCAGATGGTGTGAGGAGCCCAGAGTGCTGGCAAGTTTTGCAGCAAGCTGTGTTTGCGTTAGAGAGTGTAAATAGGTCTCTGGGAGGAGGCATCAAACATCGTGCTTGTGGTTTTTCCCTCTGTGCTTGCAATTAGCTGGGAGGGGAGCGCAGATGTTCTGCAAAGAACTCCCATCAAATTTAAAGATTCAAAATTGTTAGGGTGGCTCTAATTAATTTTCTGCCTCAGTTTAAATGACATCTTTATATTGTAGCACTGTGCTACCCAGTCTGGAGTGACTGGACTAAAATTGCTCACTGAATTTTGCTGCATGAAAAGAATTTGGCCTGTTCTGATGAGCACGTGTAGAGAGGATCTCATTTCATTGAGTCCCCAGATAAAAAAATGCTTTCCAGAAGACATTACTGTGGAGTCTGGTGCGTTTCTGTTGTTTAATGCTGTTGTAATTTGTTCTAATTTGTTCCCGTTGTGCTGGTGGAAGATGGAGTGCTTTCACAAGCCTCATCACATCTGTAGTGTTTGCAGGAGTGTATCAGCCAAATCAAATCTGTTTGGCCACAACAGAACAGACCAGAAGTGTTTTAATCTCCCTTTATCTCAGTGCTTGGTTTTACTGGTGAGTGGCTCTTGAGGCAGAACCCCTCAGAGTGCAGGGCTTGGATATTCCATGTCCAAAGGCTGGACTTGAAGACCCTGGGGGTCTTTTCCAACCTAAATGATTCTGTGGGTCTGTAGAGGAAATAATTATTTTGTATAATTAACAAAAAATTGTTATATTGATCTACAATTTTTCTTTTTTTTTTTTCTCTGAACAGCCTGTCTGGTTATAGAAGAAGAAATGGTCCTTGGTGTGTTGGAACATTTGGGTTGTGTTGAAAGAGCATTTGACAGGCAAGTTTGATGCTGAGACTGTAATAATTTATACTGACCTGGTACTTGTTGAGAGAAAACTTAAATGTGAAATGTGCTTTGCTTTTTACAAGGTTTTTAACCAGCACCTTGCAGCCCCATGGGAATGCAGGGACTGCTTTCAGAACAGCAGCACAAATTAAGGATGGAAAAGAAGCAGCAGACTGAAATTTGTTAGGCCAGATTCCACATTTTTAGAGGCCCAGGATGCTGTGGTTTACAAGAATAAGATTTCACACTATAGGGTCTCACTTTCTTCAGAAGTGTTTAGGAAAATAGACCGATAAAGTTGGTAATTACAGACTATTTACATACTTTTAGTTGCACTTCAGGCGTTTATAAATTGAAATGTGTCATTATTCTAACTCAGTATTCAATATTCAAAGGGTGCCTTATCCATCCCGTAAAGGAGTGTGATAACCCTTTTTTGTAGTGATCCCCCACCACGTAATTCAAACATGACTAAGCAACATCCTCTTGCTACGAATCTGAGGGAGGATGTGGGAGCGAGATGAGGGTACCCCTCACCCTCTTGGCAATCTAATTCTTCATCCAAACAGAAATCCAGGGGTTAATTGAGGAGGTTTATATAAATAACACAGATAAATGCTCCTGTTCTTAAAATGCCACAAAGTTTCACTTGAGGTGATCCTTGAAAATCAAGAGAAAAATAGCAGCGGCTGTTTTGCCTGGAGCTGGAAAGTCAGTGTTCCGAAAAAAGTGTCAGGGAAAACGAGGGGAAAAGAGAGGGAGGTGGAGAGAGGGAAAACTGCAGCCCAACTGCTTTGGAGCCTGCAGTGCGAGCTCTCCCAGAGCCAGCACCGTGCGTGGCTACCAAAATTAGCTTTGCAGGGGGCTGTCAGGAGGAGAGATTTCCGTGTGTGGGGATGCAAGGAGGAAATCAGCTCTGCCAGGCCAGCCCGGGGTGCTGCTTGGAGCATCCACGCCTCACTGCCCTGCGAGTCCGTCGGGGGAAGGATGCTGCAGGAGCAGCCAGGGCAGAGACCCTTGCAGCTGAGGTCGGCATTGCTGAGGATGCTAAATTTAGGTTCTGCAACGCAGGAGGAAGCCGGGCGTGAGGATTGCTGGGGATGGGTCGCTGCCTGTGGATGCAGAACTTCTGGCTGGACTTTTTTGTTGAGCTGTTGGGTCAAAGCTGGAGAGTTCTCAGGGAGCAACAGCGCTGGGGATAAACCCTGCTGCAGCCCTGCCTTGGCTTGTGCCACTGGGCAGGAGAGAGACAGAAAAAAACACCAAGGAAATGTTGCACAAAAAAGGG
Organism: Oriolus oriolus; assembly: GCA_013400235.1. Lineage (NCBI taxonomy): Eukaryota > Metazoa > Chordata > Aves > Passeriformes > Corvidae > Oriolus > Oriolus oriolus. The sequence goes on along the minus strand of VXBT01007381.1, from coordinate 147,662 downwards.
TCTTAGGCATTGTTCTCTGTAAGGGGTTGATAAGGATGGTGCAAGGTTTTCTTTCAAAGCTATTAAACTTTGATTATCATGAATGGAGGGAAGTATTTATTACCTTGTCTTTATTTCTCTTTATTTCATCAAGATACGGTGAAATCTTTGGTGTTTTTCTGTCAGAGATTAGGGTGACCCTGCTCATCTTGAGGATGAAAAATCTTCTGCTCAGCAGTTACCAGCACACAGACAAAAGGGGTGCAAGGCTGAAAGCTTCGGCAGCAGAAATCTTTGCAGCAGCTTTTTGTTTTCAAGGTAATTTATGCTGAAGGCCTTGAAGACAAGAATGCTCTGCAGTGCTCACTTTCCTGTGCAGAAAGGAAAATTTCTTTAATTAAGCTCATCTCAGAGACTTTCTTGGAGGTCCCAGAAAAATCCCAGTGCCATCATGGCTGTGAGAAGCCTTCTGTGGAAATTTGTGAGGTCCCAGCCAGAGCCCTCGAATCTGCAGCACCGTGTTTCAGGAGATCACTGCTATTTGCACAGCTGTAACTGCGTGCTCCAGCAGCTGGATTCTTCCTAATCCCAAAGCTTTTCTTCCCATTTGTCCTACTCCACAGCATCCTTAAAATGCACTAGTTTTCCGTGGGAATTTGGAAGTCTACACTAGCAGGCATCCATGACCTGTGCTGTCAGTAATCTACTTCCCACGTGTCGTACTCTGGACAAACCCTCGGACTCTCAGACTCTCAACCTGAGTGTTTTCCATCAGATCTAGGGTTGAAAATACATTTTTTGGCCACCGAGACCCTGCTGGGGCTTTGTTGCACCATTCTGAGATTTGGCTTTGCACCCTCAGCAGCACAAACCACTGCACAGCCCAGCCTGGCACGAAGGCTCGGGAGGAATCTCGTGGCTGACGAGCACGATGTGGGCAGAGTCCAGAATGACTAAAGAGCCGTTTGCCGATGAATTGCTGGTTCTCATGAATGCCCCGAACCAGAAGAATCCCAAATGACGTCTGTGAGTACAATCATTTGACCCAGCCCACAGACACAGATGGGGACTCAGGAACGCACGCCAAATCTGTTCGGGAGGCAGATGGAGATGAAATTAAATGGTATCAGCTAACTCGCTCTGAGCACAGAGCTGGAAGTTAGCTTTGCATATCCTGAAATTCAGACCAATGAACTCTCTGCTTTTGTAGGCATTTTTCAGAGAAAACCCTGAGATTCAGACAATCCTTCATTTTCGCAGGTACCTGCAGCAGGAGAGGTTTCACACCGATGGCTTTGGCTGGTTTTGCAGTGTTTCTGGCCTTAGCTGGGAGCTGCTCACTGAAATATCACCACAGTGGCTGCTCTGCTGCTTAATGCTGGAGTGGCAAAAATAAATATCACCACTAAAAGCAAGTGGCTTATTTAAGAAAAAAATGGAGGGGAAAAAACCAGTCTAAAATGTAAAGTGTGGCCCTTTTGCACCTGAGGCACAATTTAGGCCAATTTTAAGTGTATTATGGGACCATATGTTGTACCCTCTGCATCCTAAAAGTCTTAGCCCCTCTTTTAGTTGTGTTCAAGGCACTTTTAATGGAAAGGAATGTTGCATTTTTACGACCAACTCAAGTTATTTTAATTGAGGACTTTGTACAACATTTGCTGGACTGCCTGTAAAGGTGGGATGGGGGTTCAGTTATCAGCTGATTAATTATCCCAATGCTACTGCCATCCCTCTGTCCCTCAGGGGAGGTGGCAGGTTGTGGAAAGGGCTGTTTTCTCCAGCAAACCCTGACAGAGAAAGGATTTTTTGATGTCAGGCCACACTTGTGCCATCTCCACAGCACTAGACAGAGGTCCCAGCTGAAAAGGAAACAGATTGAGGACAGGACTCAAAGGAATATCAGGGAGAAGCTATTCAGTGAATAAAGTCCCTCTGAGATGTACAAAACAGGAAACAATTAGCAATTGTTTTTCCCTAGAAATGTCCCTTTCTGAAGCACACTCCTTGCTGTCACAGGTTTTAACTTCTGAGATCTCCATGACCCACTGCACGGTGCAGACATCAAACATCAAACATTCCTCTGGAATTTCTTGAAAGAGTTATTTTTTTCCCACTTAAAAAGGTTTCTGCTTCTCCCCCTCATCTGCTCCCATATCCCTTTCCTAAAATTGCTTATGACTCAGAGAAAAGCTTGCAGCCACTTGGAATTACTGGAGAAAATTGATGGAATTAAGAAGGAACGCTGTTGCTCCTATTGAATCCACAATATGGGAACAACAGGTTTCTTTTAATCCGTGAGTGCAACTTCACCTGCTCACACACTTCTGGCCATGAAGCCAAATTTTCCCATAATAAATCAATGGGATATCAGGGAGACATCCTCTGAAGTGGTCCAGTACAAATGTTTCTTTCTGGAGCCAGTGAGTGTCCAGTAACAAAAGAAGAAAGGAAAATAAACTAGAAGAGAATTTGAGAGGGATTTTTCTCTGCAGTGGCCCATGTCAGAAGTAGCAATTTTATTTCATTTGTTCCTGAGAGAAGAGGACCTCAAAATGTGTCTTTGTTCTTTTCTTGTTTTTAAGGTACAATGAGCCAAATGAACTCAATCAGCTGCTGTATTTACAGAAAGGACACATTTGGCCCATCACACGTACTTACAGCGAGAAAACGAGCCCATGAGCTGCCCTGCAGATCCATGGAACACAGACAAAAAGGAGAAAGGAGCATAATAAATCTGTGTTCTGTACCTTTCCGTGCTGGGACACGTGAACCTTCCCTGTTTCGATGGACGGGCACATCAGTGCAGGCTGGGGAATCCCTCGCTGCTTTTATCTTTCCTCCTCACCTGCGATTCTCCTCCCCTCAGGCTCTGGGCAGCTCCAAAGCTGCGGGATGTTTCCTGCAGAGCAGGGATGCCATTCCCCGTGGAGAGGGCAAAGCTCAGCAGTGAGAGATCCTGCGGCAGCCCCGAGCCCAGCGCTGCCCTACCAGTGGTTTATTCAGCCTGGGTGAAAGCTCTTTGCAGCAATCCCCACACTCCAGGAGTGGGTGAATTCTTTTGTCCAGGTTGCTTCGTGCCTTTCCCGTCTGTGGAGCAGGTTATCCAACTTCCATTAACAGGAGGAAGGAGCCGGCGCTCCCAGCAGCGCCGTAAATCAGAGATTTAATCTGGAATTAACACAACCGCCAGAAAAGTAAATCAGTCAAAGTTAGCAGATTTACCTGGTATTGTGTGATATTTATCTCAGAACAAATACTTCTACTCTGACATCAGTGTATTGCTTTGAATTTATGTTGGTTTAAAAGCTCTGCAGTAATTAATAGGTCTAATGGGAATTGTACTTTGATTTTTTTTTTCCTGGAGGTTTATCCATTCCCTTCCTTTATTCTTTACTGCCCAGGGTCTGCACAGGCTTCTGAATAATTTGTATTTGTTATGTTGCAATTATACAGGATCAGTAAGGAACGTCAAGAACAAACACTGACATGAATTTTCATCAGATTTAATAAATGTAGAATGCATTTCTTAGTCTTTTTTTTTTTTTTTAAGAAAACTATATATCAGAGCTTGCCTGCTTGTGAAGTTAGGTGAGTGGAAAATGAAGAAAAAGAGATTTTCTCCTCTGTGTATTTCTTTCTAGCATCTATTCAAGTAAAACAGGTAATTTCCTTGTTTTCTGCTAGGGATCCAAAATATGCACTTGGTACTTTTAAGTGGAACCTTGCTCCCAATCTCGAAACAGAGAGGCATAAGGATTAATTCAAATAAATTCCCTGAGAAAGAATTACAGGGTTTGAAATATTAAAAAAATCTATATCCAATTATTCACCAGTTGTCATTTCCTTTTTGAAATACACCTTATATGAAATACATACATCGCCACAAAAATTTCAGTGATTCTTCTTATCGTCTTTTGTTTGCAGGGGGCTTCCTTATCAGAACAGGATTATCAGTGATAGATTTATTCTTCTTGTACTGCATCAATTACCTTTATTTTAGCATGACTGCGTTCCTGTTTTAACGGTGGACACATGCAAGGCAGTCTCACGCTGGCTGGACACTGAAAGGGTCAGCGCAAGCCCCACTTTGACACCTTGAAAAGTGGAAGCTGGAACTGCAGATCCTAAATTCTTCTGTTTACGTTTTTCTGGTGTTTATTTCTCTGCGGTTTTCACGGGAGCCCTGTAGCTCGTGCCATTCTTCAGTGGGACAAACCCAAAGAGAGATTCCTGAAGGAAGGATGAGTTTTGCAGGGTTTTTTTTTCACCCACTCGGCTGCACGAGGCCAATGTGTCCCTGCAGCACTCACCCTCTGATGCTTTAATCTGGAGTCCAAGTGAACAAAGTGTTTCAGATCAGGCACATCTGGAGTTCTTTCTGTGATCAGATGTCTCAGTTTAGTGATAGTAACTGACTGCTAACAGACTGTGGCTGGCTATTAATATAGTAATCCCCCACAATTTATATTTTCCCTCTATTCTTTTTAATATTTCAATGTTTTCAACATATTAAATTTTTATTTTCTCATATCATGTCCCTTAAAATAGCCATCATGAAATGAAATCGCCACAAAACGAGTGTTTCAGTAGCCAGATCATCCAAAAACACTCAACCAAATCAGAGTAAAAAAGCAGAAAACCACGGTGCAGCTCATTTTTGTTGACTGTGATTTGTGTGCTGTATTTAAGCTCCAGTTTCTACAGAAAGTTCTCGTCACAAGGCCTCACTCAGAGCACAGCGTTCATGGGAGCTGGATTAAGCCAAACACAGCACTTTCGGCAATCTCATGGAAATATTAGAACATGCTTATCTAAATCTCTAAATTTCTAAATTTCAACCACAAATTCTGTAAATAAATTCAAAGACTCTGCTGTGACACGAAGCAATTGGAGAAAAGGGAAAATGATGAGTGCTGGAGACACTCAGTGCTGCTGCTGTCCATGGAGTGCTACGTCTGTGTGGTGTCTTGAAAGGCATTTTCAATATTTATTCTAACAGAAGCATTTGAATGAACCACGGCAAGGTTAAAGAATTCAAAATTGACTCAAAGACAATCAAGCCATACTTAATTGATTTACTTGCTGTTTTCCTAAGCAGCTACAAATGCACATTATTAGATTCACCTGATAATTCAGTCATGCCCTGAGATGATCTCATGGAGATGGCCCAAATTTCAAGGGACATTCAGCAGGAAATTTAAGGTTTCAGCTGTTTCAGCCTCCTCCATTTCCTTCCATGGAGCAACTGAACACTGATGTGTGGTTTTGTTCTGCTTTTAGGTGCTGAATGCACCAACCCTGGTTCTATTTGTCATGGGATGATGGATGGATTAACAACGTGAGAGGGTGAAACCTGTGCTGGCCTTAATATTTGTCTGTCTGGCTGAAGCCTTAAGAAACCTGGAAATAAAATAACACACTTTGGAGATAATGTTAGTATAGGAGTTAATATAAAGGCTGGTCTTTATTGGAGGCCTCCAGGGGCAGATATGGAAAATGTCCACAAAATGCCCACCGCCCCAGGGGGTGAATACAGTTTTATAAGTTTAGCAAATTAGCACAATTGACAAAAATCACCAATTAGAGACGTAAGAGGTGATGTAATTTCTCCCTGGTTCAAGTCCCTTCTAAAGCCTCCCCCCTCAGATGGGAACTGAACTTTGTTTATAAAAATACGTCTCAAGGAGCTGGTCTCAGCCTTGGTTCCTAGGGAGAACCAAGGCAGGACAGGAGCCTTGGGGTGTGTTTTGTGTTTCTGCCTATCAAGGCAGGGAAAAGTATTGGGAAAACTAGCTACTAATACGATCATGGGCTACAAATATGTGCGTGAAGAATACAGAGAATATGTAAAAGGAAGAAGGCGAAAATCATTTTGCATCATGGCCAGCAAAGCTACACCAAAAAACAAATGTAAGAAATGGTAGAAACCATCCCAGCACGGCAACGTGTGGGGACACAAGACAGCTCTTGTTTGCTGTCCCTCCTCCATTGTCCAGGGCAATAACCCCAGGGCTGGAAGACCTCAGTGATTCGTCTAAAAATAGGGTGTTCACCATGTCAACGCGATTATCGGCGGTTTCGGGGCGCGGGACTCGACCCTGCCCTTGCAGCCGGAGAGCTTTGTTGGGATACCTCGGGCTCTGAGCGCGCACAATGCCATTATCAGCCTTCGTTCACGTCCATCGATGTGTGGAACTTGCTAATGGGGATTTTACCCGTCGATAATTACGCCCTTTCCGCCAACGCGTATGAAGTCGATTACGCTGGTGAATGCTTGCTCCCAAGTGTTCTGGATGGAAATCCTGCTGCCTTTTGGAATCCAGCAGTACGAAAAAAAGAACCCCTAAAAAAATAAATTATCGTTGAGAGCTATAGCCAAAGAAATTCACACGATTTTATTCATATTGTGTATGATTCAGGCTGAAGAGAGGGGAGGATGGCAGGGAGGAGGGCCAGGAGTGTCCAAGGACTGACTGGGCGGTCTCTAAGCTCCCTTCCAACCCAAAGCACCCCATGATTCTGTGATTCCTATTCCTTAACTTCTTCAGTCAGTGTTAGAAGAACTGGGTTTATGTTTCAGGAAAGAAGGTGATGGTTCCATACTGTGTAAGCCTTCCAAGGGAAGGATGGGGAAGATTGCCTGGGAGACAGGTGTTTTGAAAATATATGGAGATTTCTATATTTCACTGTGCAAATATTGATACTGACTCATATATTTGAGTTTTACCTCAGAAAATACAAATGTTATGTATTTACATAATAAACAAAGTTGGTACATCTATATTTCTATTTAAATTATATATATTTATATATAAAATATATATATGTCTGCTGGAAACATGGTACTTTCCAGGCTGGTGCAGCAAGATGAACTCTTTTCATCCTTTCAGACCTATTTTTCTCTGATTCTTGTGTTATTTTATGTTCTCTCCTGTAGGTATCTCACAATGATGTTGTGTTGGGCGTCACTGATACCTTCCTCAGTTTCTCTGATTTTCATCCAACTCCCAATCTCTTACATCTGATATAAATCTTCATTTGCTCAGAGGAATTCAGGCAAATTGCTTAAGGAAACGTGTTTAAATGTGCCTCAAGGAGTTGGCAGAGTTTATGCAGAGTCTATAAATTAGTTTTATACGATCCCACACTGGCTGTAGAATTATTCTTCCTTTGCCCTTATGGCTCAGCCCAGTTCTTTCACAGCTGTTAAGTTCAGCAAGTCTTGCCATCAGCCATGAGTATTTCTAAAACTCATAATGTGAGATCTTCTTAGCATAGAAAACACAAATCTGTGAGAGCATTTTTATTGTTAAGGTTGCTGTCTACATCTGCATGCTGCACTGCGCTTAGATCAACAGTGCAATATAAAAACCTATTTATTTTATTCCAGCAAATATGGGAGAAGTTGAGTTGATTGAATGCAATTTTCTACTTTGGTTTTGCCTGATCTCAAGATCAAGTATTTCCCAGTATTACTACAAATCAGGAATAGCAGTGCTGACTTCCAGGCAGCCAACCTCGTGTACAAGATCCAAGAACTGGGTCAACTCAATTTATAATTTTTTTCACAAGTGCTCTCTCCACTTGTGAAACAGAGCAGGTGTAGTGGACTGGGGAGTACTTCAATAACTGCTCTGCTCTGCCTCCTGCCTGATAATATTTATGTGCCTTATAAATATTCCTTTTTTATCATGAAAAGAAATAGTGTGGCCATAATAAAGGTGAAGCCAAATAGTGCAACTGCTGGCTTTGGTTAACAGAGCAACTGGCTCAGTGACTTGAAAAATCAGATGTAGCCTGAAACCTACATATTATACATGCTGCAAAGCATATTTCCAATGCAAATTCTGTGTTGCAGACACTGCAGAGTTAACATATGCAGCCTGTAGTAATGCTTTGTTATAAATGCTAAACCTCAATGCAGATGGGAGTCCCTGTGTATTTAGTTTGTACATAGAAAACCTAATTTTGTGTAGTGCAGAGACCTGGCTTACAGGATCTGGCTGAGATCTTGTTTCTCAGTAATTCAGCAAGGGTGTACATAAATTGGGTGTTATGAATATGAAGTTATAAGGTGCTTCAAGATCTCTGGGTAAAACTGAAAGGAAAATGCAAAATATTGCTACTTGCATCATTTCTCATGAAATGCACACCCAGTCATCACGGCTCAGCCAGCCTTGTGCCTTACTCTAAACATGCAAATCCGAATTCCTGCCAACCTCAATTCCTTTATCAGCTGATAAATGTAAAATAACACCAACAGAACCAAACCCCTTTTCTATTCCTGGGTACAAGAAGTGCATTAATGGCTGGTCCTGCAGAGAGCTGGGTGAATACAAGCCAGGCTCACATCCCACTCACCCCCTGCATCCCAGGGATAATGAAAACAGACGTTTTGTTCTTAAAAGTACACCCAGTGCCCACTTCTCTTTGTACGTTTCTGTCCTCCTGTTGCCACCTAAAATCTCGAACATCCAGTGCGGCTGTTTTATCAAAACTCTCTTATGTTGGTGCACATTTTTGTCTGGACAGAATTCCAGGGCATTGAGGATGAACACCAGGCAGAGTCAGGTGATGCTTTTGGGGATGGCTGAGGTGTGGGAGGGAATATTTAGGGTATTCCCAGGGGTGCAAGTGGTACCCAGGATTTACCTTTCTCCCACAAACAAAGTCTATCTCATTCTGTTTGATCTTGCAGCACCAGCTCCCTCTGATTTCTTCTCGAGACGAGGGTTTCCCCAACATTTCACCCAGGAATGGTCACCGTGCAGCGCTGAAAAGACAGACAGGTTTCACACACATTACCCTGACCATTGATTTTTGTGCAGTTTGTGTTTGGACACGATTTAAAGGCAGCCCCGAGCTTCTTTACAAGGCAGTTTACAGGAAATTTTGTCTTTAATTTTCACTGATATTAGAACCAAAGCTGTAGAAAGAGACTCTTATAAGAGTCAGATTATGGTTGCCCCCAAACCATGTCAAGGCTGAATAAAACCCATGGGTGCTTCCCTGCAGGGAGGTGTAGGGGAAAAATCACCTGGGGAAAGCACATTTGAAAACAAAGATTGACTTCTATTTCCTTATGCTGAATATCTGATACATGAAGTACCAGAGAGGGAACAACTGGGATATTAATTTACTTTTCTTTTTAGAGTCTAATTTAGTGGGTTTTAATGTGTGCTCCTGTCAGCACTGAAAAAACAGCGCTGAGATTTCTGACTCTACAAACTCCTCAGTGCTTCAGAGCTCCAAAAATGTCCCGAAAGAATTTAATTGGGAATTAACCAACTGGAACACCAAAAGAACGAGCTGCTCCTGTAGCAGTCTGCCCATCACACGTTCACACTGAAATATCTGGTTATTAAAACCACCCAAGATTACTTGGAGCTCTTCCCGCGTTTGTCGCCTTTGTCAGCCGTGCAAAGCTGAGCTCGCCTCCTTAGCAGCTCAAACCTTGGCAAAAATCCTTCATAATATTAACATGTGCAAGGGTAAAATATAGAAAATTGCCCACTTTAGCCACAGGGGGAGGAGAGGCGGGAGGGAAGTGGAGGAAAATGAAATTTAGATGTTGTGCTGGAAAACCTGAGCAGTCATCCTGGCAATGGGCTGTTGGTCACTGCTGCCTTAGGCACAGTTTATTGATTCCCTGGAGATGTGAGACCTAAAAATACAGGCTCTGACACCTCCTGCTTGTTGATCACACACCCTGCAAGCAAGGTTAAGCGTATAAAAGAGCAAAAGGCCCTGCCTGGGAGCAGGCAGTGTTTCTCAAGTATCAGCTCAGGAAGCTGATGCTGTGGAGAGGAGCTGTAAATGCATCCCAGCAGGAATCTGACGCCTTTTCCTGGTCTTAAAATTAAGAGAGCTGAACACATTTAAGAGGGAAAAAGGGGTTTACCTTGGTATTTATTTAAAGTTCCTTAGGTGCACTGAAATGCACATCGAAATGCACATCGAAATGCACCCCAAAATGCCCCCCGGAGAAATGGCCCCCCACGATGTGATGTGCGTGCAATTATAGGCCTTGCTAATTAGCACATCTATCAAAGATTGCCCAGGGAGGGACTCCAGCGAGACCCCTCAGCGAGGAACCTTCCCCTGGCTGGGCCTGGCTTTGTTTACAGAATGTGTTCTGGAGAGGCCCTCGGGGTCTGGGGTTTCCAGGGTGTTTGGTCCCTAAGCTTAACAAAATACTAGGTCCAAGAGGAGACTTAAAGAATTATAACTATGTGGGCTAAAAGCACTAAGAATATATAAAAGCTACATAAAAGAGTGTATGAAAGGGGTATAAAAGAAAAAGCAAAACATCATCATGGCATCAAATCCGCTCCCAAATCGTTACCATTCCTCTGCCTAAGGCGGAGGGCTGGGGTGGGTATTCACTCTTAGCATAAAAGAGGATTCTTTCACTTTCACTTTAAATGGGTGGAAATTGGACTGGTGGGTCGCACAAGGAGGATGCTGCAGTTGTCAGGGGCAGATTTGCCATGTTGCTTGATCATCACCTTGAGCTCTTTGAAGAGAGATGGAGCCTCCAGCAGTTTGCTGTTTTAATCCTCCCAATTTGCCTGGTGACTGCCTGGATTTGGTAAAGAAATGGAGATCATTAGTGGAACAAGTGGAACAAAACTCTTGGAGATTTGTTTGTAGAACACACAGAAGATAAGTTTTTCACAGTTGGTGCTGGCAGTGAAATTTCCAGGTTTGATGGATATTTCCAGGCTGTACAGAAGCCTGTTCTGTTTATAAGGTGACACAGACAGGCATCCCTTTTGTTTTTATGACACATTCCCCTCACACAGGAGTTTTAAGTGATTTAGTTCATTTAATATTATGGAAAGATTTTCATAATGTCCCAAATGTGGAGTGTATTTCCGAGCAACAATAATCAAATCTGTACTTTTAAATTATTTTAGGTTTGCTTAACCTTGGAGGGAAGGTGAAAGGGGGAGGCAAAGTCATTAATGCTTAGCTACACTGACAGTCAGGTAAATAAAATTTATTTGCCTTCTCCCTTTTAAGATTCCCCCAGCTGCCTCCACCAACTCTCCCTCATTCTTTTATTCGTATTTCATCCGTAGTTTTAAATCTTACTCTGCATGACAACATTAGCTTTCTAAACTACTCAGCAATATCAGTTTTCCCCCAAAGACTTCCCCGAGGCTGATTTGTAGAGGCTGCAGATGTCTCTCTATTTTTTTTCCACTATGACTTACATTGAACAATTCCCTCCCTAATGACATTTCCCCTGCAATGATGCACCGGGGAAAAGCACGGAACGAGAAGCAGGAGTGATGAATACATTCTAAATGGATGGAGGAGGAAGTGCTACAATTTGCTCCTCTATCACTCCCTAAAAAACTACAACCCTTGTCTTTTTCCATCAGCCATAAGGGTGGAGCACCGAGCTGGGATATTCTTAGATAAATCAGGCATGACACTGCACAGTGCATTTTTGCACCCTTGCAAAGAAAAGCCAAACCTAAGCTTGCAGGATGTGTCTGTGTCTGTCTGGATAGCCTGATTTAAAAGCCTCAGCTAAAAGAAAAGACTGACGTAGACTCAGGATGAAAATGCAATAAACTATTTCCTGTGGGGGGAGCAGGTGATGTGCAGAGGAAGGGTCATTCTGACATAAACTCAGGATGAAAATGCAATAAACTATTTCCTGTGGGGGGAGCAGGTGATGTGCAGAGGAAGGGTCATTCCAGTGGGGCAAAACCAGTCATGAGAAAACTCCTCCACCAAGCCATAACCCCAACTGCTTCTCCTCTCCTCTAAGCTGCACCTGGCTCTGTCCTCACGGATGATTTCCTTCTCTCCTGTGCCTGTTTGCTCAGGGATACACCCTGGATTTCCAAATCTTTTTAAAGGCAGCCAAAAAGGCTGCACTTCCTACTGGAGCCTCATCTAGACATGCCTGTGCTCCTTGCCTGCTGTTGATATTTGTTTCACAGCCCAGATTCTCCTCACTCCCCAGGCCCCTTCCCAGGATCTGCTAAGAGCCACTTGCACCTGCCCACAATCAATAGATAAAGCCACAGCTGATATTTCAACAGAATAAACTTTAATTCCAGCAGGGAGCTCTCTGCAGTGCACATGACCAGCTCTGCTGGAATAACTTGTGGTTTTCAACTTTTCCTGAAGAAGGAAAATGCGAGGAAACTGCCCCAAGTTCTCCGAAGCTGATGCACAACGTTGTCTCCTCCCTTGCCTGCAGCAGAGCTCCTTGGGTAGAAGACGCTGCAGATGTTCACAGCTGGGAATTCACAAGAGGTGTAAACTGTCTGTTTCCTGTTTACTCGGAGCACTTGCTTGTTCTAGCTGGAATTTAATGTATTGGGATCCTTTGACAGCAGGGATTATGCTGAACTATCACATGCTTGCACTGGAGAATTTCTGGGTAGCTTAGCAATGTCACACGAGATAATAGAAAATGTCATTTTTACTCAGCTGTCACAAGGTGCCTTATACAGAGTGCTATTGTTGCATCTTTATCTTCACTTCTCACACAACATGGATTTCTCAAAACTGTGGAATCCCCTTTGGGATCCATCCAACCCAGAAAATATCAGAGGCAAACTTTTAGAGGGGTGTCTTTTGTGAACAGGATGTTTTGGGATGCGTGAGCAGCGATAGACCAGAGGATCAATTTAATAAAAATTGTAGCTTGAACTTTGACCATCAGTATCTGAATCAGATGAAGAAGTGGTTTTGCATTTGCATTTCACAGACTTCCTTCCCTAGTAAGGTGTCAAAACCACGAATTTCACAAAAAGGAGCAGGTAGTGAAATACTGACACAATCCAGGGTGAAAGTTCTCTCCCTGGAGGGTTTTAAGGTTTTGGAAACCATCCTAAGGCTTCTCTGAAATTATTTTTTTCAGGATTTCCCTGGAAAACGAAAATGCAGTGACTTGCTTTTCAAATTTAGATCATCTAACAACCTCTGCCTTGTCCCTTTAATTTGTTTCTGTCAGATTTAAAGAAATTAATTTGCTTTCCATTTGAAAAGGGTGAGAGCATGGGCTACTAAGTTTGCATTGATGAAACTCTCAAGAGAACACAGAAAAAGAAAACTTTTCTTTTTACAACAGGCTGCTTTGTAGAGCCCTAAAGAACAATTGGCTTCTGCTTAGCACTTGTTTGCTTAATTTCAAAGTATGTTATCCTTTGCAGGCCTCAGAACCGATACCATCATGTGTTAGTGAGCACTGAGCTGAAAGCCCCGCGCTGCTGGCAGGTCAGTACTGCTTGATTCCACTTAGAAGCCTACTTCAGGAGCTCATTAAACTGTTTTTGGGACTAGGACACTCGCACAGCTCAAATTTGCAGCAGCACACAGCAGTCAGGAAGCATCTCTGAATATTTACGCATATCCAGTGGGACAAGCAAGCACACACATCATGGAGCCAGCAGGCTCCCTCTGTGCAACTGCTGCTCTCAGAAAGGATTGCTCAAATCAGAGCAGAGATGGCCAAATGCTGTCCTCCTTTGGCCAGGTTTGATTATCTGAGTGTTGGCTGGGACCTTGATGGAGCTGCTGTGAGTTTTGCCCACGCGAAGCAGGACGCTGTGCCTGAGAGCCCTGAGGGAACCTCCCCTGCTGCGTAATTTCTTGAATGGTGAAAGAAATGCCAGTTCTCAGGAGCTGTCTTGAAGTGTTTTAGTTTGATTGAAACCTCAACTCACTTTGTTAACTCCTTGGAGCAAAGAGGAAGGGAAAGTTTCTAATTCTGTCGTGATCGTGCAGAGCCTTTTCTTCTGCTCCCTCAGGGTGAGCTGGAGGAGGAAGCTGCTCTCCTGCCTCAGCAGAAGCATTTCGAGCAGGGGATGAGCTGACCTGCTGCAGAGAGACTCTGCTTCACCTAAATTCTCTATTCCAGTACTAAACTCCCAGTGATTTCAGTGTGGGCAAATTTTCTTTATTAGAGCTCACTCTTTATCTCTGTGCAGAGGGACCGGTCCCCCCTGTCCATACAAACAGGAGACAAAATGAGACTGAAAGTTTAGGCATGGCACTACATTGTCTCGTTTTCTTGCTGCCTGTTTCTTTCCTTGATTCCTAAAATAATTCCTCTTTTCAGGCCAGGATTTTAGCAGGAAAATGACTCCACAATTTACACTAAACAGATTTGCTACTGTCTTGTGAAGACTTTTTAAAGAAGGCTGGGTTTGCTGGAGGCAGTATTGGTGAGGGGCACATGTGAGCAGCTAAAGCCTTCATTTAAAAGCTTCTCAGAATTTGTCTGCAAAGAATGTGGGTAGCAAGAAATGTAGGGAAGACAATAAAACACAAAATAGCTAATTTAAAAAGTAGGTTGAAAAATGGAGTGATTTCTTTCTGCTGGTGGTGTTCAATGGAGAAAAGAGAGGTAAGTTAAAATAAACAAAGCATGTGAAGATGCATTTTTTCGGTATTTTAATTTCTGTTATTTATCTACTGCGTTTTCATTCATTATCCCTATTTATTTCTTTCAGCCTTGGGGGTAAAGTGCCATAGTTGAGATAACAGGGACTAAAAGTGGTCTTTGAATGGATGTGGGGGCAGGGAGGGAACATCCCTGAACCCCAACAGCATCCTCAGGGATCAGTCACGGAGTCCCTGGGGGAGAGAAGTCAAGGCCCTTTTGTAATCACCCTGGTGCAAGAACAGTGAGACAATCTGTAAATGCAAAATTATGCAATCAACCAAATTAACACAAGCTCCAAGCCGTAATTAATGATAATAACAAAAAAAGAAGGCATTTACTTGGAAATGCAAGTGCTTAATACCTCCAGAAGAGGTTAATGAGGGAGAGAGATTCACTTTTAGGGATTTCTGGCCACAACTATCTGAATTTCAAAGTGGGAGCGTGAAATTTGTATGAAGCTGATGCTGTGTATCAGCTCACACAGTTCTGGAAAATCTGCTTTTTTTTCTCCTTTGCCTCTTTCCAGAGGCTGAAACGGTGCCACTGCTAAACTGGTGGAGTCACCCCTGACTTGTGGTTTAACTGGGACCAGAAAAGCCTAAATTGGTGATTACTGGGTGTTAAATACATCTGAACTTTCTTCTTCCCACAAGCTTGTGTGGTTCCAGCTTCCTCTTTGCTTTATGCCTCTTCCCCATTCCCAGGCTGAGTCTCCGAGGGCTCTGTGGTGGGAGGTTGTTTTGAAGCAGGGCTGTAAAGCAGCTCCATATTCTGCAATCCTTCCTTCTCAGTACAAAATATCTTAATATTTTTTCGCAGAGTGGCTGAAAATAAAGTAAAGGAAAAAAAAAAAAAAGGAGCTGGCAATGAGAACTGGCATGAAGATATACTTTGAACTATTATTGCATAAACACTGAGAGTAGTTATGTCTAATGGAAGCCAGAAACTACAGCTTGGTGCAGTAGCCAAAATTTGGAGTGTGCAATTATGGTAAAAAACCTAAACAGACAAAAAAAAAAAATCCCCAAACAGCCCTTTACCCATGCAGGGAGTAGCCAGTGACCTGGACTCTGAGGATTGAGAGTCCGTATTTCAATCTTTGCTGTAATGATTGATTAAACTATTCTTGGTCATACGAATGTGTCTCCCTATTTTAAGCCCAGTGATCTGTGTGCAGCTTGGAGTTGGGAGCTTCAAAGAGCTGAAAGAAGCCTCAACGTTATTATTTCATAATATTGAAGCAGCAGATGCTGCCAACAGAACAGATCCACGGGCCAGGTGTTTTGGTACCTCCCTGTTCATCATTTAGTGGATTTAATAAATATCAAATGTACGCTGAGGACGCCAGCCCTCGACGTCTCAATTAATGGAAACCAAGCAAAATTTTAAAGGAAGTATTTAAAGAAAATCCCGTAGTAGGGAGGATTAGAGCTCCAGGACAGGATTTGTTGCAATTTGGGGTGTTCTGGTATATAACCAGCTCTTGGTCATCCCGCCTGCAATAAATCATTTCAAACTCTACCAGCAGGGTATACTTATTGTTCTACTCAGAGAATAATAAGGGACAAGGCTGTCTGCACCCAAATAAAGTTGTCAGATTGAAAGTCTTTAATTTTTTTTTTTTTAATGCCTCTAACTTGATACAGAGTGGAAGCTCGTGGCTCTTGGGGCTGTGTGTGCAGGAGTCACTGCATGGCCCCGTGTGTGAAAATAAGTATCCCACTCTGGAAAATCAAAGGTGCTCCCTGCCAGCTTCCAATCCCCACCATGCAGCTGGAATTAGCAGCTCCAGGGCTGTTCGACACACACTCCAGCAATATTCCTTTTGCCTCGCTGCTCCTGACTCTCTTACAACCAGGATGGCACAGGAAGTGAGGGATCTCTCCCCTGTCTGCTGAGGAAAGCAGGAAATTCTTTGGGTGAGAATTATTTTCAGCGTGGAACACTTTTGTGTCTTAAAGAACAACCCCAAGTGGCTGGGCTGAATTTATAGGGGCAATGATGTAGCAGACATTGCTGATAAATACCTGGTGATGGAAATCAGTGGGAGCAATTGGGAAACCTCTGTCTGCATGTTTAGGCACTTTCTGGTTTTAAATGCATAAATTCATCTCTAATGGGTGTAATATAAAGGCAGTTTTCTGGAAGACTCCAAGGTTATATGCATTTTCCATCGAGATCCAAACTCTTCAGCTTCCAGTGAGAGATCTATAAACATGAGAAATGTCTCATAACAAACCAAGGATCTTCTATAAATGCAAAAATAACTTCAGCAGGGACTGCAATTGAAGGAAATAACCACGCTCTTCCCAACAACCTTTACTATTACTAACTTAGGGCTTCACTTTTGTACTTTTACCTTCTGCTGCTCTGGGAGCACATAATTGTCGTAGCTTTTCGAATGCTCCTGCTGCAGCTGGATTATTTTCCACGAGTTTTCTTTCTCTCTTAAATTGGTGGCTCAGAAGGTTCCAGATCTCAGTTTAGCATCTGCTTTCTTTGACTGTCTGCTTCCCTCCACCCTACTGCAAGGTGATATTTAAATGTCCTTTGGGAAGTGTGACAGGCTGCACTTCACCGTCCAAAACGAGACAGAAGTGGACATTTCCCTGATCCTTCTCAAATACCTTGTTTTAAATGTGTTTCCCCTCCATCTGCCAATTGATTGCCTTCTGTGGTGAATTTTTTACCCCCTGATTCCGTTTTGTTCATCCTAATAGGATAAAAGCTTTTAAAGGTAACTTCCAGTTCAATGATGGATAATGGCAAACGGGTTATCACAAAAATTACTTAACAGATATTGTCAATTTCTTTTTTTTTTTTTGGTAAATGTTTATCTACACGGGAAAGCTATTGCACAGCAAGGCAGAACATGAATTTAAAGCAAAGTAACTGCTTCACATTAGCTTCCCACAAGGATCCTGTCATCCTGCACACTTAATCCACTCCCAAATTTGGCTGAGTAAACTTGTATAAATGTATCCTTGCTGTGAAATGCTGTCCACATTGAGAAATAAATACGAAAGAGCTTTCCAGGCTCCTTTCCAAGAACTTATGCACTTTCCTGGTCCCCTCTGCAGTGGTACCAGAGTGCCTCTGAGTTTATGATGTATTTATTCTTCTAACAGCCCTGTGTCTTTCCCAAGGCTGTGCAAGAGGGCTGGAGCAGAGGAGAGAGGTGAATTTATTCTCCCAAGTCCAAAGCTGGCTTTGGATTCTGGGCCATCCTTTCTCTCCATGAGCTCCTAATCCTGTCTGCTCAATCATAATTCCATTTATCCTCCACTCAGGTGTGACTCAGCTGCACAACAGCACTGGTGGCTCTTGCAAGCCGAAGTTGTTATTTCCTGGCCGTGTGATGTTTGTGTTAATTCGTGTTCTCATTTGCATTCAGGGAATGGAGAGGAAAAGCTCAGTGACGTGTTTTTATTCAGATTCTCAGGGTTTTGTTGTTCTTGGGTATGTAAGTCCCATGGCCTTTAAATAACTTGAGAATCTTCTCTTTTTTTAGGAAAATATTGAATAGCCTGTTTTAAATAACTTGTGTTCCCCGTGCTTGCTCCTCTCTCAGAGGAATTGCATTTGCATAGAAAGAGGATTCCTTAAATAAAGGCACAAAATGTGTTTTTTTGAATAGAAAGAAACTCAGCAGCCAGAGCTAATATTAGGATTAAGCACTGCCCTTCCAGCGACTAAGTCAAAACTCCACAGCATTTTGCTGAGTATTAGAATTAAATGGAATTTTTATTATACATAGATCCATTTATTCCTTTGCCGTACTCTAAGCAAACAGAGGATTCCAGGCCCCTTCCATCTTCCTGCTCAAGATCTGGTATCTGGAGCAAAGGAGGCCTTTTTTGCTGCATTGTTCAGAGGCCTGACCACCAAAAAAAGGTGAAGGTTGGACATCACCAAACACTGAATTTTAAAATGCAGGTGCATTTTGTTAGCTCTGAAGGCTCTTCATTCTTCTGGCTTAATGCACTAGAAAAGTGAATCTGAAATAATCTCTTTTATTTCAAACCGAGGTTGCTTCGCCTTCTTTCTGTTCAGAACTGGTTCCCTGGCTTGGCTGGGATTTCCCATTTCCTGCCTTGGGGTCCGTGAAGGATACGGAGCACGTGGGTAGAAGCTGCTGGTTGGAGGCTGATTGTCAGGGGAAGGCAAAGACTGAATCCATCAAGAGGACTTTTCCCGCAGTTGTTGGTTGGGTTTTAATTTGTGGTGGGTTTTGTTTGGTTTTTTTAGGGTTTTTTTTTCAGTTTCCCACCTAAACCATGAGTGTTTAGGTCAGCAGCACATCCCCTTGTGTGTGGAGACCATCCTGCTTGCAGACAAGACTCTTGAAATCCCTGGAAACTTTTCCAGCCTTATATATTACTGACAATAGAAAACTGTTCCTTTGAAATATTGCCATTAATGTGTGGCACTCGTGGATGCATTTCTAGGGGGTTTTTATTTCATAACTGGCTTACAAACAGTCACACCACGTACTGCCAGATTGGTTGGGGTTCTGTTTGTTTGGGGGTTTTTTAAATACCTGAGGTCTCTAACCTCAGGTAATTAAAAATCCTGTCTTATTTTTATTTTAACACCAAAAGAAGGGTCCAATCTGTTTGTGATACTATGACTGACATTGTTTCAAAGCAGATTTAGAGATAAGTTTGGTCCTGACATTTAGTCAGCAGGTGGGTGTTGTTTATTGCCTAGCAATTAGAACTTTTATTAACATAATATCTCCTCAACTTCAAAAATTTCTGAGAGCTCTCCATGAACAGATTCCCAAGAGCTCTCCCCTGCTCTCTTCCCTTTGTCTTTTCACTTTCCCACCTCCACAGCCTTCCACCCACCTGCCTTTAAATGTGCTGTTTCAAATTTAGAGTTCAAGAAACTTTCAGTCTAAATCATGAACGATATTTTCTTCTAGGGCAGAAGCAGCCCACAGCCCCTTTATTTTAAACCAAGTTAAACCAGTGCTTTGCAATCTTCAGAAACTTTTTTTCCCCCCTCTCTTTTAAGATTTCTCTGTGAGCACTTCGCTCCAGAAAATGTGTGGTGAGGAGGGCACAGCCTGTTCCCCATCTTGAAATGGTCCAGCTGCAACAAGTACTTTCCTTTCCACCTGCATCCTCAGGGCTCCCTTTTCTCTCAGCATTTTCTCTGATGTTGTTATCAGTTTGTTACGGAGATGCATTCATTAGATTTCTATTATATCTGCTTTTTATGAGGTTGTCACACTCATTTTTACCCCTGAGCTAACAAGTTTTCTGCAGGAGAAAGTGCAAATGAGACGGTTTGAGCTAAAGATGCAATGAAGGCAAACAAATGTGAAAAATGAAGCCTAATCCAAATGTGGTACTCTGAAAATAATTTCTAATTGATTTCAAACTCAGATCGAAGGACCCTGCTGTCCACAGCCAAACATTCACTGCTGCTCTGTCCCAGGCTTTGCTCACAAAGCTGGATTAGCAAAATGGTGAGGATTTCTGGTGAAATCAGACAAAACTGAACATTGTTCCTGGGCATTTTCCCCTGTGCAAGTCCACCTGTGCACACGTATCCTTAGAGCAAATTTTCATCCTTCTTTTCAGCCTTTATTTTTTAAGCTTGAGCTCCATCATTTCGGTGTTAGGGAACCACATTTGGTGACCGAGTCCTGTTTTTCCCCCAAACCCTCAGAGTGGATGTTTTTCATCAAAGGAGATGCCTCCCTCCCTTGCCTGGGAGGATAGAATTATTCAAACAACCACAATTAACACCCAACAAATCAGCTTTGGGGAGTCATCAGTGCCTTGCTCTGATCCTGGGGCCAAGCCTGAAGGATCAAGTGCTGCTTCCCTCCCTCGCAGCCACCACCATCACCCATTGCCATGTGCTGCTTTCAGAAACCATCCCAACCCTCCCAGCACACACTCTGGGGAGGAGCAGTGTGGCAGTCTCAGCAGGAATTCAGAGATGCAGCAGCATATTTATTAATTTTACAGTATCATTTTTATATCCTAGTTCCAAAAAGACCATTGGACAGTGCCCACACCTGTCCTGAGGTGACAGCACCAGACGCCCATTTAAAAATATTATGTTACTGTACCAAAAACATAAGTGGAAAAAACAGCAGGTGTGAGAGTTATTTACAACAACCTATCTTACTGTTTACATAGCTTGCATAGCAAAGGAAAATTCCCGCAGAATCAGTGCAAGGAGATGGAAAATTTCTCCGCTTAGTGGCTTTACAGTACCCATAGAGCAGGAACAACCTCGTTTACTATCAGATGCAAAATCGCCGCTCAAACCCCAATGGTGAGGAAGAGGATAACTGGGTGGGAAAGTGGCGAGGAAGGGATGAAATCCTCAAATCAAGTGAAATGCAGTGAGGCTGTTCTGTCCCATTGGTACCTCCCCGACCCGGCAACAAAATTAAAGGAGCTTATCCTGCAAGAGAGCAGCTCCTTTGTGAAGGCTGCCCGGGCAAGCGGTTCTGGTGCTGCTTTTTATTAGGGGAGAGGCAGCAAAAGGAGAGTCGGAGCAGCGGCTGCTCCCGGGCAATGAGGATGGAGCCTCACAGGGACAGAGAGGTGCGGGAGTGATGGCTTGTTGGGGAAAACGGGAAAACGATCCGCTGGAACGTGTACAGGCTTTTTTCCAGGCTCAGCTGGAAATGAGGAAAATGAGGGAAGCGGCTTCTCTCCTCTGGAATAAAGCGGCTCCCCGGAGATGAGAGCGGTGCCAGTTTGCAGCAACCCGAGCGCTCCCACAAAGAGCTGACAGCAGCCTTTATCCCCCGGATAACGAGCTTGACAAGTCTCTTTGCCATTTGGGCACATTGAATTCTCAGGAGAGCTTCACATGAATAAATCATTGCCTCTTTAGTGACTATCCAGAATTAATGATCCCCCACCTTTTTTTTGACAAACTCTTCTCTTGCTGTAGGTTGTGACTTGTGGCTCCTTGGAGGGTGGTGACAACTGAGGAGTCCTGGAGGCTTCTGCTTTCTCCTTTTTGGATGTTCCAGTAACTTTCCCTGCCACTGAGTAGCTGAACAAGTGTCTATAATCACCAAAAAGGCTAACGTTTTCAGAAAAGCAGCATAGAGCTGGGAGAAGAAATCCCAAATGAAAGGAAAACCAGCTTAGATCAAAGTCAGAATCAAAAGAAGATAAAATTTTCCAGGGTTTGAAAGGGAGGATTTAATAACCGTTCATATCGGGGCGCTTCTTGTTTCAGGTTTTCATTAGCAACACATCAAGCTGAGAGACAACACCTTTGTTTAGACACTTCCATCATAAAGTGGAAGTAATGAATGTTTTCCTTGTGTATAGCCTTGTTTTCCCAGACAATTTATCTGTCCTGAGAGGTGCAAAAAGTTTTTGGAAAATCCCTGTTTAAAATCCAGCTATCCCATGACACAGCTGGAATATCAAACGGCCCTTTAGTCCCTGATTTTTGCTTCCATCTGATCCGAATGTGGGACTCAACCACACCACATTTTTCTTAAGTTTGTGTCTTATCTAAGATGATGTATTTTATTGCTTTAGTTTTTTTGTTTTTTTTTTTAAACTTAGATTGGAAAAGTACAGAACTGGCTCCAGTTCCAGGGAGTGGAAAATATAACCCGAGACCTCAGCACACTAAAAACAAAAGAAGACATAGAAAGAAACCCAAATCCCTAACTTTTAAGACATTTGCTTTGGAGGGAAGTAGGATACTGGAGATGTTTTCTAAGCATTTTAGCACTCCCAGTGCTGAAAAGAGAATAAACCCTTAAATTCACCCTGAGGTTCAGTGGGTACAGAGCAGATACTAACTTTTCCAACTGGGATAATTCTTAGAGGTACAAAGGCAGATGCTGAGGGCAGCAAAAGCTTTATGGTTTGAGTTTCACAGCTGTGAGTGCCACCTTTAGAAAGGCTCTGCTTGAGCAGCAGGATTAACCTTCACCTGAGTTTTGTCTACCCCAGAGTTTGAAGCTGTTGTTCCCAGGCAGCATGAGATCAAAACTGGTGTTTTACAGCCAGGTTTTAGCAAGGAGGAAAAGGGAGAAAAGGGGAATTGAGAAATTTTATTAAACCTTGTGATATAAAGGTTGGTTTGAAGTAACTCTTTCAGAAGTATCCAGCAAAGAGGTGAGGCAGTAGAAGCAAAATATTCAGAATAGCCACATTTATGACTGACACAGAGCAGCTCAGTGTCTTGAAGCTGTTCTCATGGCTAAATTGGCTTGTTTTACAAACCTGGACTTAGGCCAGAGTTTCAATTATGTAATCTTTGAGTTGTAGAATCCAGCTTCACATGTAACTGTGTAGCTTTTAAACTATTCTTTTTATCATTAGACTTAAGATCTTCTACTGATCCATGTCAGGAACCAAATTAACATATCTTGAAATGAATTTGCATAACCTAAAAAAAAAAGGTTTGCAGAGCCTAATATAAATTTACATTCCTAATAAAGTATTAACATATCCAAAAATGGATTTTAAACAGTGCCACTATATTTTAAATCATTCCTGTATATTCCTAACAAACAGCTTTGATTTGCATGTCCTGACTTTGCGATGTGACACAGAACTGGTAATGGAGTGCTTTGTAAATCAGCTTTTTAGCACTCTGCTGCTGCCACCTTTGTTCATGTAGAGGAGAGTTAACAGTGAAAAAAAGGCAACCAAAAATAAAGCCAGAGTTTGCAGTGGAAAGGATGTTCCAGGAGATGCTTTAGTACACTCAGCTGAAAACTGAAGTGCAAAGCTCGGACCAATCTTTATGCATTAGAGGTGTGACCCTCACACCCCCAGCACTTCTCTCTCGCTTAACAGATAAAATCAGGGCTACAAAATTGTAGAATCAGAATGGTTTGGGTTGGAAGGACCTTAAAGATCATCTCACTCCAACCCTGGCTTTGGGAAGGACTTCCACTATCCCAGGTTCCTCCCAAGCCCCATCCAACCTGGCCTTGGACACTTAAGGGATGGGGGTGAGGACTTTGGGCTGTCCCTTAAGAGATTATTCCCTGCAAATACAAGATGTTTGTTATTCTGCAGCATAGTTTTTTTGCAGGATAAGTTTTTTGCTGAAGCCTGGAGGAATTTCTAGAAAGCAGGGTGGAGGGACTGAGGACTCAGTAAAGGACTTGGATGGAGCTCTGAGCAACCTGGTCTAGTGAAAAGCGTCCCTCTCACGGCACTGGGGTTGGAACTAGGTGGTCTTTAAGGTCCTTTGCAACCCAAACCACTCTGGGATTCTCTGATTCTACCAGAGGGGGAGGTCCTGACATCTCAGCATCAGCAGCTGGCCCCGCATGGTGCTGGAGTGTCGGTACTTGATTCTGTAGCCAGGGATGCAGAAAGGCTCTGATTCAACAAGGTACTTCAGCTTCAGGAGTCCTACTGAAATCAACTGAATGAGGCATGTGGTTAAAGTTATGCACATAAAATCTTCTGTAATGGAGCCAAGAGCAGCTCCCATTGAAATCTGCCATCGGGTTTAATCTCTTGCTGCAACTGAAATGCTGGATTTTAATAGAAAACCAGAAGGGAGATTGGGCAGTAATGAGCTGCCTTATGGTTTTCTGCACCCTCTGGAGATGGTGCAAGCTGGCAGTAAAATTAGAAGGTGAGGCAGGGGAGGCACATCCCTCATTCTCACTGTGGTTTTCCCCAAATCCTTCCCAGGTTTTTTTTTAAATGGCCTCTTTTGGGTCAGCTCTCTTGCTGATGGCAGCTGAAATCCTGCCAAGAGACCCAAACCCCATGGCCAGGCAGGCAAAGCCATTTCTGTGGCTGAGGATGTGTTGGGACCCTCTTAAAATAAAGTGATGACTCTTGGGGTAGAAAAGGAGGAACCAGGGTATGGTTTAATTTGTTTAGCAAATCCCACCCATCACCCTCAGGAGACTGTGCTGCAGGGAGGGAATAGTTTTAACCTCAAACCTGTGGTGGGATGTGGGGCAGCTCAGAGCAGGAGTTTGTAACATCTGGAAGGCCAAGTGAGTTCCTTTTTTCCTATTTCCAACCATCTGACTGTGCCAACCTGATTTTAGCTGTCACAAAAGCTTCTTTTTATTTGCTGGCTTGTGATTCTCCTTGGCAAAGTGGCCCCGTGGTAGGAGATTACTCAGCCTGCTTAACCTGCCTGCTCTTTCTCTCTTTTGCTTTACTCATCAATCCAGTCCTTCAAACTACCTGGTAAAGCTCTGACTGCTACTTTTGCTGCTGATAGTTAGAGCAGAAAATTATAATATATATATAAAAAACATATATATAGGGTTTTTGTGGGGCTTTTGGGTTTTTTTGTGTGTCTCTATGGTAAACTGAGTGGGAATCCTGCGAGTGAACATTGTGTGGACACCACTGAAAGAGAGTAAATAAGTGAACTACATGATGTTATTTATAATATCATAATAGCATAATATCAGCTCTTTGTAAAGACCTTTGTTTGTCTCTGTTATATAACCCCACTGCCCTCTCCATATGGTGGGATTTGTGTGTGGTTAAGAGCCAATAAATCTTTCTCTGGGGATGAGTTCACAGGAAAAAAGGACAGTAGGTGCTGAGATGATGAATATTCAGTAGGTGATTACTTGTTCTCGTTGTTATTTTACTTTTTATTACTTGTTGTTATTCCTGGCATGGCCTCCCTTTTAAAACTCCAGGAATAAACCCCAAATGCCTCATTGGAAAAGATTTTAAACCCCAGCTCTGAAGCGCTGACCAGGCAGACAAGTATTGGCAGCTACAAAACCTCAGGTGAAACAGGTACAGGACTTTCAAATAAATTTCTTTCACTAAAATTTATGGTCAGAACCCAAACTGTATTGGATCATTAATCAAAGTTTACATCAGATTTTTTTTATTGGACTGGATCATTATATGTGCTATACTTAAATACTCATCCTTGAGGAATGCTAATTTTATTTCTGCAGCCAGGAGAGCCAAATAAATCAATCCAAATTCCCTCTGCTCAGTTCACTGTGGGAATCAAGCTCGATTCCCTGTTCCATAAAGAAAAGAAGGAAAAAAAAAATGGATGAGAGTGACAAATGCTTAGATAAGCACACCTTAATCAAAGGCAGGCCCACATCATGAGAGAAAGAAGATGGAGAAAATTGTTCAAGAAATTCTGCAAAACATTTAAGCCCATCACACCTTGTAGAAGAAAAAAATCTCCCACTTTATGTCATGTACCAAGATTCTCATTTTGGCAAGGGATGACAGGAGTTGCCAGGTGTGTACATAGATGTTCAGCAGGTGTATATGTGTGTGTATATATATATATATATATATTCAGAACACAGCACAGAGATTATCCGAGAAACCCTCCTAGCTTTAAATTCAAAGCTGTCACTTGATTTCTCTAGCAGACAACATAATTATTCCAGAAGCACTAAGAAGCACAAGAATCCTTTGCACAATGGGTGCCTGTGTTAGAATTTGCAGAATGTATAAAACATGAGAAAGGTTTACACACAGAAATTGCAATTGAATACATTAAAATCAAAGGCAGGCAGAGAATGAATTAATTTGTTTCAAATGATGGGATGTGGTTTAGTCAGGTTTTGTAATTTAATTTTAGTGAGCACAGTACTTCCTAATTATCTGTATACTTGCAGATGCATAAATAAATCATGAATTTTCTTTCTTGTATTCCAAGTGTTCATACACAAAAAAAATACTCCAAACCCAACATTTTGGTAACTAGAGTGTAAATAAGCCAAATATAAAGCAGGGGCAGCAGGCAATAACGGCTTTATGGCAGCAAAACCATTCTCATGAAGTTTTAAAGCATCTGAGGAGCAATAAATTCTTACAGTTCCTCTGTAAAGATCACTCAGTTTATGCAGGAAATTTGGAGGTGTATTTAGAGGTGCCTTTTTGCAAGGTAGAGATTGTATTTAAATTTTTTGGCAAGTTTTTGGATGCAAGAGAAGATAAATTAGGGATACTCATCTGGGTGGGCATGAGACAATCAGGAGAGGCCAGTTCAACATAAAAATGTCTGTCCCTCTCCTCTCCCGATTCTTCCACAGGAAGGATTAGAATATATTTTTATTTTTAGTTTTTTTCCTGTAGCAGCACCATGGTGGGAAAACCATGAAGTCAACTTAGGGCAGAGCAAGATGTTCTTGGATTTCTGGAGCTCAACAGGAAGTTTTTTGGAGGGTCTGAAGACACAAAAATTGTCAGAAAACGTGACCAGGGAAGTATAAGGCCTGATTCACTGGAAACACCAATGTGCAGCATGCCAAAAAGTTATCAGGAATTTATAATTTTTTTTTGCATTCCTAAGAACAGTCAGTAAATAAACAACATAATAGGGAGAAGTCAGGGAAATTATGAAAAACAAGGCCAGAAATAGAAAGGAATATTGGCTTCAAAGTGTTGGTATAAATCACATAAAATTGATGGAAAATATGTGTTAAGTAAACTCCCTTTGGAGGGGTCACAGGCGTCAGGGTTTCCACACAGGCAGCTCTGTGATGGGAACTGAAGTCTTTACCCTGCACCACCACATTATTTTAATAAGTTCTGCTTCCTCCTCAACCCTTCCTCTGTGACAGTTCCCATCCAGATCAGGGGAAGGACCAGGAGTGTTCTTTCTTTCTGCTGCTCTCCTGGGCAGGCTGGGACAGGGATTTCCTTCTGTTCCCTGTCTGTCCAGCACCTGGCACAGGGAGGCTCCTGTCTGTGCTCAGAGCACCTCTGCCTCGTGAAAATTGTGTTTTTTCAGTATGAACAGATCTCATATTTTGGCATTTTAGCCCAGCAGCTTCACACAAGTAAGAAACCCTCGAGGATCATACAAATCATAGAACGGTTTGGGTTGCAGGGGGCCTCAAAAATCATCTCATTCCACCCCCTGCCGTGGGCAGGGACACCTTCCACTATTCCAGGCTGCTCCAAATCCCGTCCAACCTGGCCTTGGACACTTCCAGGGATCCAGAGGCAACCACAGCTTCTCTGGGCACCCTGTGCCAGGGCCTCCCCACCCTCACAGGGAGGGATTTCTTCCCAATATCTGAGCTGCATTTCCCCTCTTTCAGTTTGAAGCCATTCCCCCTGTTCCCGTCACCGCAGCTCCCTCAAATCCCTCCAGTCTGCTGCAAGCTCAGGAAACGCCCTGGTCTTTCCCAGAATTAGAGATTTCCCCC
>VXBT01007381.1:108956-120082 GCA_013400235.1 Oriolus oriolus | reverse complement strand
TGGACAGGACACATCCTGAGTGTCCTGCTCGTGGTAACCACGTAGCAAACTCAGGAGCCTGGGTGGCTCTGGGCTCGCTCTCTCCTCTACAACAACAAAACCACACAGAGGGCAATGAAGGCGATTTTTGCTCTGCTCCTGCAGCCTGGTTTGTGGTGTTCCACTCCAGTTGGAGCGCGGATCACTGTGATTCAATCAGTCAGCAGTAGCTCAAAGCCACCACTGGTTGTCTTTCTGCCCTGATAAGCAAAGATCTCCAAGTACACAGGCTCAGGAAAAAATTCGCCTTGGGTCACTTGCCTCGCTAGCAAGGACGCTGCAGTATTTTTGACAATATGCTTTGCTTTGAGAGGTCAGTGACTTTTGCCTGGGTGGTTTTTGTTCTAAATATAACATTTATCTAAATGTTTGGAAAAATCGGAAACGTCAGAGTCTTCTTTACACAGCATCACAAGCAACAATTTTCCTGCTGTGTCCTAAATCTCCTGTTATTTTCATGGGAAAAACTGAATCCAAGACAAGCCATTTTTTACTGTTCAGGGAAATAAGAAAATACTTACAAAAGATTATTTGGAAGTACCCTTAGAGACGTCTGGTTTTAGATGGATCCTCTTAAGGGACTGTCCACCTGGATCGCTGGTTAATGGCTCTCAGGAGACAAAGTGCACAATGCTGAGCTGCTTGTGGTTTGTCATGTGAACTCTGTGGCCCTCATGATGTGTCCAGAGCCATTAGGCACAATTCAGTTCCTCTCTGCCAAAAAAAGACAAAGGTTGGGAGGAATTTTGTTGCTGCAATTAAAGCAGGTCTCCATCAGAATCGTAACCAGGCATTCAAAATCACCCAAAGAAGTACCCCTTGATCGTCTTTAAAATGTTGCTTGATTCGAGTGCAGGATCTCTCCCTCTTTGATTTGAACAAGTGTAAGTGTTCTCTAACACGATGAACTGTGTGTGATCAACATATCCCTACAACAGTCCAGCTCACTGAATCATTATTAGCAGATAATATTCTTCAATTACTTTTATTTGCTTTGCTTGATAGAAAAAAAATGAGTTTTTTCCCCAAAGTATTTACTACTTGAAATTAATGGATAATTTTAGCTCTGCATTTTCTCTTTGTGCGTGAGCAGGTCTCTGTGCACGTTTAGAAGTCAGAGTTGAAGCAGTTTTGCCAGCAGATGTGGCATTTGGTGGCAGACAGTGCATTTCACATCTCCACAGCTTCTTTTCCTGACTCTGCAGTGCCAGACAGCTCCTCTGCCTTCGCTCCCTGCTTCCAGCACACGTGGGGCTTACACTGAGATTCCAGGAGTCATCCCCCAAAATCACTGCTCTGTTTTTGCACACACAGGCAAGACTATTTCCACGTCACGTGTCATGCTCTTCAGATCACTGTTTAGCCGGATAAACAGCATTACAAATGTGACTGTCACGCTTCCACCCATCAGCAGGGGATGAAACGCAGCGATCCGTGCGCTCCAGCAGCCTCAGAGGTGTGGGCTTTCCCACAGCAGCGAAGAAACAACATGGGGCCTTTCTGAAATGTGCTTCTGTACATGTTGCCATTCATATTTACCCTCAACCGTGCACGCCTCCCACGTGGGTTTTTATAACATACCCGGTGTGGGGTCCCACTGCAGACCCAGGGGGGGCTGCAAACGCGGCCAGGGAACGGCTGCTGGTTCGGAGTTTGGGTCACGGTGAGGAGACGCCCTGCGGAGGATTCCTGGAAACTCCAGCCTCCTCACTCAGTGAGGATCAGGGACATTATTTTTGAGAAGAACAGCCACTGATGATGGGGTTAGGCCTTTTGAGGCGGTGTTCCAGCAGGGCTCTGTGTGTGAAGGTGGTGCCACACGAAGGAGTCGCTCCATGAACGCGGTTTTGATGATTATTTGACAATTATCAGCTCTTTGCGTTGGGAAGGTCAATGTTACAGCTCCCATCTGACTTAAGGTCTCCCTTTACAGGCCCATAGTGATGTTCCTTGAACTTCTGAAACCATGGACCCCGATATTTGGTTTTTCCTGTGGAGACCTGCCTCCTTTCTGCAGTTACATATTTATGGATAAATAGGCTGCTTTTCTAGGTCACATTAGAGGTCATTTGCAGAGAATCAGAAATGGTTAACAAGAAATAAATCTGCAACATTATAAAGTCCTATACAGCAAGGTGCTTTGCACTGTATTAGTGCTCAACATGCAGCATTTTTTAGCATCTGGTGCTTTTTTTTAGGCTGTCAAGTTTCAATAATGAAACTTCAGAGAATGATAAAGGCAGCGCAGTCCATGTAATTTAGTTCCTCCAAATTTTGTAACTTCTTGATAAAATAATAGCCAGCCACAACATTTTGATCTGGTTAAGTGCTCCCATGTCTGGGGATGTTTGCAGCAAAGCTTTGCAACAAGAAGTCAATTAGCTGTCAGTCATTTAGCTCTGTTTGCTGGTTTCTGGAGGGCTTTTTGATAGCCTTCACTTCTTTTTTTAAGTCAAGGATTTCTTTAGCTGAAAGACTCTAATCCCATGGTAATAATGATAATGTTTGAACACTTCCAAGTGGCAGCTTCGTGAGTTTTCCTTCAGGATAATCAGTTCTTAGGCTACAAACTTTCCCTGTTTAATTTCTTTTGAGCTTGACTTTGTGAAGCAAAAACTTGAAGGAATAAAAATGAACAGAGTGAATCTGATTGAGTGTGATAATCAGTATCAACATTATGGCTTCATGATCCATCCTTAACAATCCCAGACTGTTTCCTGGAGTAATACGTGTTTTAAGTACAGAGATTGTTTAAAATTTCAAGATAAAGGTAAAAAACCCAGATCTCCACAAAATGATTATAAGTTTTTAAAATGTGGCCTTCAAATTTAAATGCTTTTAGCCTCAGACATTTGTCTTTATGAAGTTACCAGCTGTGCTTGGACTCAGAGGTGCCTCTGCAGTGCTGAGTTGAATACGGCAGCATTTGCATCTTTTATTGCAGCTTTATTATAGTTAAATTACCTCTTAAAATGCTCTGAAACAGCTCAACTGAATTAAGATCTGTATTTAAAAGAAAACTTTTAAACAAGAGCTTTCAGGGATTGTTTTTTTTTCTCACTATTTGGGCACTTTTATCCAGCTGAAATCCTGCAAAATGCTCCTGATTGAGTTTAACACTCATTCTTGGGGTGGGACCCAGGGGCAAAGTGTCTCTCTGGATGTAGAGGTGGTCAGAGGGGAAATATCTGCCTGTCCTCAGTGACTGTTGGGTTGGAATGTGTTTCATTTTCCACTTGGATATTTCAGCTTTTTGAGGGTTTCAGGTAGGATAATTTGTGCTGGATCCTAAACGTAATTAGCAGGAAAAGCCAGTGCTTGAACGAGCCAGTTATGTCAAGAATATAAGTGGTATTTCAAAAACACAGTTTAAAATGTATCCCTCGCCATGCACAAGGCAATTTTCTTGAACAAATAAAAGAGCAGAAGTGCAGTGGCTTAATTAAATATAGTTAAGAATTGGAAAACAATTAATTTCTGGAGAAATGGAACTGTAAGGTATTTTTCCTTAATTGTGCTGTCATTAACTTACCCTGCTACTGCACCAGTTGAATGGAATATTTAAGTAAACTCAAATGCACCGTGTCAGATTCAAGGTTCTTTCAAATGGATTGGGATAGAATGGAGTGTTACGCTGAGATGACAAGTACAAGGCTTAAAAATCTTTTCTTTCTTTTTTTAAAGTGCACAATTTGCACGTCAAATGGATGGATGTTCACAGAATCAATTTAATTCCGAGACCTTTGATCAGAGATTCGGGGGGAGGCCATGAAGAGAAATTCTCCTGGAAATGTTTGCTGCTTTCTAACGAGGACTGGCACCATTTGGGTAGGGAGATGAAAGCACACCTAATCTTTTCTACTCCTCCTCCTTAATAATAGCCTTGGAGTCAGAAATTAAGCACAGCAGGCAGAAGGATCCTGTGCAGCACATCTCTGCGCTAATAAAACAAGCAAGCTGTCGAAAGCCTGAAATAAGCAGGTATTTCTCGCACAGGAAGTCATTTACCTTCGGGGCAATGGGACGAGAAGGCAGTTTGCTTCATTTTCACCCAAAATTGAGGGATGGTGGTTTGGAGCTGTGCCCACGGGAGCTGGAATAGCCTGGGATAAAAGCAGCTCCAAGCAATTTGCCTCTGTTGCATAAGGAGTGATCACAAAAAGGGATCCTTGGTCAGGATTAACTGAAAGGGCCAGAAAACAGAGCCAAGATTTCATTTGCCCCTTCCCAGAGGGTGAAGAAGAGGAAAATAAGGAGGTGAGCAAAGCAGAGAAAATGATGGAGCAGGGAGCAAACACTTCCATGTGCCTCATCCCTAAGGTCTGCCCACAGCAGAAATCACAATTTTCACTCTGAATGAAATACAATCGTGGCCCGCACAGCAGAAAGTGCTCTTGGATGGACAGGACTGGGGCTTTACTGCTTCAAAATATTCCCTTCTCATTCTCACCCCAGCATGCAATTCACCCTCCAGAACACCATTCCACGAGCAAAATGGGGAGAGGGGGACTTTTTCCATAATCAAATGGAGACACTGAAATGAAATAGGTCTTTTGTATTTGGTAGTATTTCATGTTAATGTAAATGACATTTTGCTCCTGCTTTTTTTTTTTATTTTCTAGGAATCCAATAGCTTTTATTATTCTTTTAACTGCCTCAGATTATCCAGTAATCCCCACTGCTGTGAACTACACGGCCTCGGATGTTTTACAAGTTGTACTGAAATAAGAAAGTTAACATAAATCTATGCAGGGCGAACCTTGAAACGAAACCACTTGACCCCTATTAAAATCTGCTGCTAACACCATTTGCAGTTGTGCTTCATGTTTGGAATCACTTTATCATTCAATATGACACTGGGAAGCAGCAGAGTTGCTTTAAGGCATCATTATTAGAGCTGCCATGCCAGTGCTGCAGAGCCCTGAATCCCAGGAGACCTGGGCTGTTCCTCCATGATAAATTAAAAGGCATTAATCTTTCCACATGCAGCATCCCAGATACAAATTCTTGCTCTGTACCACTCAAAACTCTCTCAGTCCTAGGCTTGTCAAGCCATAAAAAAATCAGGAAAAAAAATAAACAAGGCTGTGCTGCACAGCAGGAAGAAAAGACATGGGACACGTTTGTGATTCAGCCAATAAATCCTCCTTTACAGGGTGTGATGTGCTTTTAAAAACTGGGCAGTAGCTCAGCCTTCCAGTGACAGCAGCAGGTTATTCCTTGCGGGACCAAAGCTATTCCTTGGATTTGGGGTTGGTGGGCATCTCCCCGTGCCTTGGAGGAAATATCCACAAACAGGGACCCCACGCTGCTGTTCTCAGGATTCAGACTTGAAAAACTTTCTCGTGTCTCCTCTCACAGGGCCTGGCATGAAAATGGATTGTGTAGGACAGAGACTGAATCGGTCCAAGTCTGATGGGGCCAGGAGTAACAGGGGTCCCTGGAAGTCCTCCCTGTTACTCAGCCGGATTTTCCATCAGGTTTGTGCTGCTTCATGGTCATCCTTCCCTGAAAATTATCATCTTGTTGGGAGCCTAAAGCAAAATACCAGTGGATATGGCTTTGCTCTCCATCGGTTCTGCCTCATCTTTCTCCTTTTTGGGACCAGTTTTGATTCTGTCTGCAGTTCACCTGTTTGTGGCAACACTGAGACAAAACAAAGGAAGGCTTTGCAGTGGGTTTGGTGGCAAAGTGAGCGCACACTAAATTTAGCTCGTGTTTTTCTGCATTATACCCCTTATATTTTGTTGATACAACATCCAGCTTGAAATTTAGTCCAGCAGTAATGATTGCAAAGCAGCCCGGGGCAGGGGACTGAGGGAACAACAAACTGCAGCGCTGAACCAAGTCAGTTCCTTCACATCTGAGCGTGGCTCCGTGGGCCTTTGTTATCATTAAATGGACTTCAGGGAGATGGGGAAGATTTGCAGAGACAGTTTTCTGTGTGCCTCTATCCGTGGGGAAAGGGGATCCATCTTGCCCTGGCTGTGTGCGGAGTGAGAGACTGGAGCGCGCATCCAACTCTGCCAAAAATCCAGCAGAAAATGGAGACAACTAAATTTAGGCGTCTCCATGTAGGCTTTTACATGGGAGCAGGATGTCTAAATTCTTATTTTAGTCTCTGAATGGAAACCTGCCAATACAGCTCATGGAAGTGGAGGTTTGGGAGCTCTTCTCACCCTAAAGAACACGGAGACACCCCCATCTCCAAGGGGGGATGTGAATCTTCCCTCTCCTTTTTGTCTGTGGGGAAAACTGACAGCAATTGTGTTCTGAAATGGCTAAATACATTAAACTAAATACAAGAAGTGTTAAGCTAATGAGTGCTAATCAAGATTAATGCACTGAAATCACTGAGAGTCATCTTTTCAAGAGGAGGATAAGTTGGAGGGAAATCAAGCTGCATATGTCTGATAGCTGCACAAGATTGCTCTGGATGATTTAATGGGTAATTTTTATTATTTATGCTCCATGCATTCCCAGAACAAAATTAAACGAGGGATTATTGTGTTGAGTAATATCTGAAAGTGGATCTAAATACTGTCGAATTCACCAAATGTATGAAATCATCAGAATGGGAGGATGTGGGGACACTGCTCCCCACACAAATGTAACCCCAGCTCCGCACAAGAACGAAGGATCTCTTTTTCTCCTTTTCAGGTGGAACCTAATTTAAAAATGCTCTGCATCTTGTATTAGTTACATCTCTGTAGCCAGTGAATTATTCCATCTCAGGATCTGTTAGGAGAGGGAAGAAACTTGCAACACGCAATTTTCTTAAAGAAAAAACAGCCAGCAGTGATTTACACACAGCAGGACAAGCGCATGAGAGGTGCAAAGCAATAAATGATGGGTCTGCTCACATCTTCCAGCAGCCAAAGAAACAGGAAAGTAGAAGATGATGATGGGGTCAGAGAGAATTATGGAAAAACAGTACTGTAGGGAAAGAAAAGGAGGTGAAAGCTGTATAACTTATGAGAAGTTAGGGGGTTTTTTTTGTCATGGTATTTATCTCCCACTGCAGGAATTCACAGTGTTCATTTTATATTTCCTTCATGTGCACAGAATCTGAAAGGAGAAAAGTCTTTTTTTATTTAAACAGCTTGTACAAGGCCACTTTTATTGCTGAGACCTGATAGCTCAGTCGAGCTCTTTGTCAATGCAAATAATTCTAGATGTTCGATTTGGAGATGCTGACAGGGAAATGCAACCTCCATGCAATCAAATATATTCAGTAAGACATAATTGCCAATTTTTCCATGCCTATCACACCTGGTTGGGTATTTTTCTGAAATGTGTTTCAGCAGAAAATGTTCATTTATCCATATTGGTAATTATATTCCTCAAAAAGAAAGGATCAGTTTTGACAATTTTCTTCAGCCTTAATTTCTATCAAACTTGGAATTGTTTAAATCTTTTAAGATTTTCTTAAATTAGGAAATTCACTTTTCACTTTTTGAAGCAACTTGCATTTCAAAATCTAAGCTATTTATAAGGAAAAGTGTTTTAAAAATGAAAACACGTTGAAATCAAAATGAAAGCTTGACCTGAATCTACTTATTTCTCCTGTTCACATTTCCAATTCACAACAGCTTTTATACCATTATATTTTTTTCCAACTTCATAAATTTCATGAAATACGAGGGAAGCAAAGCAGGATGTGTGAAATCTTATGCTTTAAAGAGACATATCTGGAGTCCTCAGATGTGAGAAGCTTAGAATAGATGAATTTTTCACCCGGAAAGGTAATATTTTGGGGCATCTTTTTTTCTTTTCTTCTTGTTCCTAAGCTGTAGGACACTTCAGATTTTATTTTCACCTTCAGGAAGCTGAGGAAGTTTTTTCTGTTGGATGCTTGGGGGATTTTTTTAGCAGCTGAACTTTTCTAACAGGCCCTTTCTGGAGCTTTAACCCAGAAGGGAAGCCCTGAGCTTCGTGCAGCGCAGATGAAAACAAACCTCCCTCTCCCTGCCTGCCCTCTCATAAATGTTCCCATGGAGGAAATGTTGTGACACGCTGTGGGTTTGCCATTTATTTCCATTCCCTCTGGCTCACCCCAGAACCAGGGTGGGGCACACCAGGGGTGCCCAGCAGGCTGCAGGGACAGGTATCGGCTGGAGCTGGCAGCGCCCACCGAGCTCCTCACGGCCCTTCCCAAACTCTCCCTCGACACGTTTGTCCTCATGCAGCTCAGCCTCCTGGCCCTGGCTCACCTCCAGGCAGCTGAAATTCCATGATAAAGGTAAAAGAAAATCCCCCTCTTAGGCTCTAAATGGGATTTTTCTGACAGGACACACCAGTGCTGGCACTCAGACACCAGTCCCTGCCTCGGGTCTTTTGGCTTTTTAGCAAGTTCAGCCCTCTCCTCTTTGGCAGAACGTCACTGTAGGCATTATTTCCACGGATTCTGAGAGTTAAACAGCAATCTGTGGAAAGAGATTGACAGGGGTATTTTCTGGTGGATTCTTCCTTATGAAAGTACAGCATCCTGATTTGCTTCCCTCGTAGTTCATGAAATTTATGGAGTTGGAAGAAAATATAATGGTATAAAAGCTGTTGTGAATTGGAAATGTGAACAGGAGAAATAAGTAGATTCAGGTCAAGCTTTCATTTTGATTTCAACGTGTTTTCATTTTTAAAACACTTTTCCTTATAAATAGCTTAGATTTTGAAATGCAAGTTGCTTCAAAAAGTGAAAAGTGAATTTCCTAATTTAAGAAAATCTTAAAAGATTTAAACAATTCCAAGTTTGATAGAAATTAAGGCTGAAAAAAATTGTCAAAACTGAGCATGAGGCTCAAAGATTTCTGCATAAAGTTGCTATTTCATTGAAATCAACAGCTTTTTGTATTCAGGATGAGACCCATTTAACAGTTAAATAATTATGTAGATGGCACAACATTTCCCCTTCCCTCTGCTATGACAAAGCAGGGTAGAACCAGCAGCTTTCACATTTAACATCAGCCACTGGAGAGTTTTGATCCCTCAGGCTGGATGGAGTTGGAAAGCAAATCTCCAGGTAAAGGCTCTCGTTACAGAGAACTCATTAAAGGCCTCCCAAAGTCCTCGCTCCTCCAGTGCTTCTCTGCCTTGGTGCTTTTGTTTCCTACCCTGTGACAATCTGTTTAGATCACAGCCACAACCTGGACACCAAGACGAAATCTTTGACTTTTGAGTATGTGCCAGTAAATGCATTTACACATAAATACATGTGTACCTATTTATACATAATAAATTTTTATGTAAATACATTTATACCCATTCAAAAAGTGAGCCATATTTCAGAAGAGAGATACAGAGCACAAGCCAAATCCAAATCAAACAGCTGTTCCAGGTTTCTTGTTATCTGCCTGAGGTGTTGCACTGAAAATCTAAATAAAATAACAGGGACAGCTTTCTCATTATTTTTCCAGAGCTTACAGTTGCACAACAGGGAGGTTGGTGATCATTATACTGATGGCTCCTGCTGTAATCAATTCACTCCTATTAAAGTTCATTTTTTAGGAATGAAAAGAGCGGAACACTAATATTGAAAATGATGAAAACGCACACATTTGTGGAGTTTTCCCTTGGTAGATCTCCACGCACTCCAAAGGAGGAGACTATCGATGGTTAACCCTGTTTTCTGCAGGTGGGGACACAAAGGGCACTGCAGTCACCGTGCACGGCTGAGCTTGCCTGGCAGGAACCTCTTCCGAGGGCAAAGATTGAAATCATTGGCTCCCACAGCACCAACTGGCCCGTTAGCAGCAGACAGCTGGAGACAACCTGGGTTTGGATAACTCCAAGCTCTGCTGCAACCAGAGAAGTACAATAGTGTTGGCATATGAAAAAACCCCCATTATTTGGAGTAAGAGATTCCCAGCATCACCGGGAAAATCTGGTCCGAGGTTGGTTGACCACAGAGAGGCAGTGATTCTGTAACAGCTCCAAACAGGCAGAAAATAGCAGATTTGTTTCCTGGGAGCTTTTTGGTTTGGAAGGCTGCTTTCTTTCCAGGCGGGATCATGACTTTTTTTGCTGTTGGTTTGGTTTTTTGTTCTCCCCCGAAAAACTGAATCTTTCCAGAACATGCTCAGATGTTTGTAGGTCATCTATTTTAGTGATTTCTTCCCCTGAAAATTGCCTCAGAACATTTGGTGTTGGAAACCCCATTGACACTAATAACACATCCGCTCAAAGTACCTTGGGTGAAAACAGCAAATGAATTTTCCTTCCCAAACGCACATAAAAGTATTCCCATTGTGAATTTATTTTTTTGTCTCAAAAAAATTGTCTCAATTTTGTTTGAATTAACAGTAGACTGACCTTTTTTTTAACCTCTGCCTTGGGCTGTGCTGCTGTTTAAATACTGATACTCTCTCCCCAGCAATGCCTATTCAGTCAGAATTTTCTTGGGCAAAACGTGGAACCTGAACTAACTTGGGAATTTACAGGGTCACTGAGTGTAGTAATGATAATATAGGAATATTCCTGTAGGAATAGAATATAATAAAATACAGGGTATAATAGATTGAAATATAGGAATAGAATGTAATAGATATTGTAGGAATTGTATCATTCCCAGGAAAGACTGAGAAAAGGGAAATTGGATTTTGGCGGAACATAATTATTATGGTTTTTCTTGGGGAATATTTGCCTCCTTGGTTATTTTAAACCAAGGCAGACAGAGCTGCGCTCACAGGGGCTCCAGAGTGTGCAGTCCTGCACAGTCAATACAGATTTATGTCGCACCAGGGCAGTGATCCCCGAGCGCCCCTTGGTACAGGGAATACATCCAAGGGAACAACAGCAAACCCAAGGAGCCCATCCATAATTTCAGACTTAACAGCTCCCAGCAGCAGCCTCAAGATCTCATTGCAGCAGGGTTTAGAGATTCATCTTAACAGCAGCTCTCCTTCCCTTGTTCTGTGAGCTTTTGCTGCCTTTGGATGTAACATTTCGGTTTCCTAGGGGATGTCATCCTGGTTTTGGAGTGCCAGGTGTTGTGGGGTTTCCCCTGCAGCCACACCTTCCGCTGCAGCCCAGGGGTAGGTGCTTCGATTAACTTCCATGGATATAATTCGGTGGTTTCAGGAACCAAGGGT
>VXBT01007381.1:21286-108947 GCA_013400235.1 Oriolus oriolus | reverse complement strand
GTTAGCGCACCTGAGGTTCACAACACAAAAAAAAAAAAGAGGGGGGGGGGGGGTGTTTTTTTAGTCTTTTTCATGTAACTGTTGCCATGATCTAATGGGACTAAATTTGGTTTCCAACTAAATAAATCTCACTGTCATTTAGCGAGACTGCAAAATTAACGAGAGGCAGCAGCTCTGTGCTCCGTAGCAGGAAGCCAAAAGCAAAAGATATTTTAGATTAACAAATGAGGTGGAAATGACTTTTCCCCCAAGGACTTATTTCCCATGAGAAAACTAGCTTCTCAGGGAAAAAAAAAAAAGGCGGGAGGGGGGCTCTAAAAATAGGTTGTGTCACAGAGTTCTGAGCCAGGCTGCATCTCCCTCATCCCTCGTGGAAAGCTCGGCTCCCCAGGGAGGCTCAGGAGAGCAGCAACACTTGGATGGTTCCACAACAGCACCAGGGCAGCAGAGGGGGCGTGTGGGGATGTGGAGGTAATGCAGGTGTGGGGTTTACTGGAGTGTTAATTAGGCTGAGCAATTATAAAGGGTGGATAAACTCAGCTGGTGGGAGAAGGTTTTATTTTTTGTCCTTTTGCTGCTGGCGAAAGGACTGGGTAAACACTTGGCTGTTCTGTGGAGAATATAATGGATGTTCTGGCCTTGCACTGCTGTGGCAGAGCAAGGAAAAGCTGGGGAAGGTCTAATTAATGGAGAACTTAATGGGGTTTGCCCACAGCAGACAAACACGGAAGCTGCACCTTTTCAATATTTTAATTGTTGTCTAAATGGACACTTATTGATGTCCACAACCTGCCTGCCCTACCCGGTCTCCACTGCTAAATATCCTCAGGTCGTGTAAAAGCAGCTCCGCCCCTGCTGTTCCAGTTAGCACTGGAGACACATCGAAATGTTCAACCTCAAAAAGTGGTGAATGTTTCTGCTCAGCCACTCGGGATCCAAGGATGCCCCAGGAAAGTGTTTTGCACCTTGGGAGCTTGCACTGACAGACTGAGGGGTAGGGGAGCCACAGCAAGCACTGAAACCAAGGAAAAGACAGGAGAGAGAGGTGCAGAGCCCTCGAGACTTGTTTCCCTGAGGACTTGCCTCAGATGGTAGAGAATGACTGAGATGATCAGAAACTGTGGTATTTTTGCCATTGGAAAGGGACAAAATATCTCATGCTTTTATATAACTTCCGCTGTTCTGGGTTATGTCTGAAATAGGCTTCTATTTGTCACTAATGATTATTTATCCAGAGCACTGAGCAGGTGAGTCAGTGTTTACTGCTAAAACACCAAAACCTCCCTCACTGCATTGTTGTCACAGCCTTTCACGGACTAAGTAGCTGAAAAAAGGAAATCCACATTTGGTGTTTCAGCCTCAGTCCCTCTGTATTTATAGTTCACTTAATGCTTATGAACATGCAGATATTGGCTGTCAGCTCACAGCTTCCTTCAGTGGTTTTTATCCAGTCTGAAAATGATTATGGGATTAATTCAATTGCATTATTACTTTTCTCCTTGCAAAACCTGGGAATTAGAGTAATAAAAATACTACTTCTGATAGCATTACCACATTAACTGAGAGGGGAATCTTCTAAGACAGAGACTTCTACAAAAAATCTTACATCTTAATGAGATGAGGAAGCACTAAATGGTTAATCTACCTGAAAGTTTAGGAAGAGAGGCTGTTTGAACTCGTAGTAACATTATTTTGTAGTGCAAACAGGCAAAGACAAGCCAGGGAAAAATATTCTGATGTTTACCCACAGAGTCTGATCAGAGTCCCAGTGAAGTGATGATGTCCCAGAGTATTTTTGGCATCAAGGGAGTCTGTGGCAAGAAAACCTGTCATGAAGGTAGAAAAATATCCAATAATGAGTTCCTAAGTGGAACAAAAGTTCTCTGAACTTCTCCTGGGATAACACTCATCCTCTTGGAGCAGGGAGGTCTTTCCTCTGTGATAAATCTCTTATCACATCAGGCTGGTGGCTCTGTAGGACTCCACCACAGTGAAGGAGGGAGTCTGTCTACCCCTGGAAGGGGAATTGGTCCAGGCTTTCAATTTTAAAGACCTTTTTCTCATCCATGGCCTCAGCTCCAGTAACCACCCTTATTTAAGGGTACTGGGCTACTGTAAATATCCCAGCAGCTGAGTGGACACCCTGGGAAAGGCTCCTGTGGGCCACTGAGAGCCAGACACCGAGAGGTGAATCACAGCAAAAAACGACTGTGAGAAGCACAGGATGCTGATAATTAAAAATCATAGAAAAATTATCTTACATCATTAAATCCATCTTTTTAGTGACTCAGAATTAACAGCGGTGGACAGGTATTAATCTATTAATAAATGTCTGAGTTGTGTGTAAATATAATTGAAGCATTTATTAACAGGTTAAATGCCTTTCTGAAAGTCAGTCTCTCATCTCCAGCACAGAATTCAAGAGCAGCACACAAGAATGGACCCCGGGCTCCTCTGCATATCACAAGTAAGTACTGATGCATTTTTCGGCAAGGTGACAGAATCCAAGAGGGAAAATCTGGAGATGAGAGTGTTGTGGGTGAGAACACTTTGATGGACAAAAGTGCCACTGATGTCAGAAAATAGTACATCCAGGATGGAATTCATATCAAAATTTTATCAAAAGGCACTGAGAAATAAACCAAGCAACAAACCACGGCAATCAGAAACGAAGAAAACTGATTCACCCCCACACTCAAACCCTTAGTCACTGCCCTGCAGGCTGAGCTTCTCTCCTGATGCACTGAACTGTTCTGTAATAAATATAGAAAACTTAAGATGTGCACCAGGCACAGCAATCTCAGCAACAACTTCCATGGGGAGGACTCACAGGTCCAGCAGGCAGATTCCAGTTTGTGCTCAGGCCATGGTTAAAATCCCCTTAGATCTGACTTAGCCTGATGGCCAAATAAATTTGGCTTTGGCTCAAACATTTTTGGCTGGCCCTGTAAAGGGTTATGGAGCCAAGATGGACGTATTCCCTGTCTTCCATATCTTTGTGATATTCCATATCCTTGTGATATTTTGGAGATGAAGGATGATGTTCATGCTCACATCTGCTGTTTAGAAGTGGAAGAAGAGAGGTAAAGAAGTACAGGAGAAAACCCTTTTAAATAAATAGAAATATTTTCTGGTTTATAACACATGAAACCCAAAACACGAAACAGAAAGATGCTGTTCCAGGCAACAGATTCAGTCTTAGAAAACTCCTTGGTGCCACTTTAGGCATTGTAAAGCAGGAACACGAGTCCCAGCCTCAGTGCCGGGGTCTCCGAGGAACTGCGGGCAGTAAACAGTGATCCCAGGGAGGCACCAGAGCTGGTAAAACACAGCCCCATCCATCAGCCAGCACTTCTCACCTCGCCCGTGGCTCCTGAGGAGAGCCAGAGAAGGAACTGTCCGCTTTGCCATCTGCAAATGTCACAGGGTCACCACAGACACCCCCTGGTCCCTCGCAGGGCCGGTGCCACCGCCGCCCCCCTGGAGCGGCAT
Source organism: Oriolus oriolus (assembly GCA_013400235.1). Taxonomy (NCBI): domain Eukaryota; kingdom Metazoa; phylum Chordata; class Aves; order Passeriformes; family Corvidae; genus Oriolus; species Oriolus oriolus. The sequence continues at coordinate 105,455 of VXBT01007381.1, read as the reverse complement.
CCCAAGGCGAGCAGAGAGCAGGGCACGGGGTTTGGTGCCCCATTTTTAAGCTAAACACTCCCAAGCACCACCTTTTTATTGTTATTTCTTTCCAGGTATTATTCACGGAGGAGAATTCTGGGGGGTGATGTTCGGGGTGTCCCGTATGGCTCCCTCACACGCTCCCCAAACACAGCTCCTCTGGGCTGTGGTCACCCTGAGGAACGGCACAGCTGGAGGATCTGCTCTGATAGATTCCGTATTGTGATATAAAATAATTTATTTGAAGCGTTCTGAGAGGGCAAAACGGATTTAGCCTGAGAACTGAAGAAAAGTTTCTTTTCCAGAGTGTTAAAAAATCGACAGTATTTCCTCAGATTCACTGGATTCCCACTGACACAAGTAATTCCAGCTGTGATCAAGGCACGCAACAAGGTACCTCCTTAGCTTAAACAACTCTGCTGTCTTCCTGTGCAAATTAGGGAGCTGTCGATGCTAATTACCAGCTCCAATCCCCTGTTATCAAACTCATGCTATTTGTGCACACAGATGAATCAAGTGCCTGTGGATCTGGGACAGATGCTTGCAAGTGCTCTGTGAATGCATAATCATTTTCCTGGTTCCTTCAAGGGAAGTAGAGCCTGCGTCTGGAACACAAACCACAGTAAAAATTCACCCCAAAAAAATTCCACAAAAATTGGATGATCGTTCAGTGGTTGTTAGCTCTTAAAATTTCATTTCCTTCCAGACAAAATTATTTTATCATAACTTTTCAATTTAGCCAGTAAAGGAGGTTTTAAAAAATGGTGGTTTATGCAGCCATAAACCTGGTTATTACATTATCCCATAAACTCAAATAATTTAAACATAACAGTTGTTGGATTCCACAAACCCATAATTGAAACTGATGTTGGGTAATTCTAAAAAATGAGCTGCAAACCTTTAAAAAAGTTTTAACTGGTACAAGCAAGAGCACCTGACATTCAGGCCTCCTACATATTTAAATAAAGACATTATTACTCAAGTACTATTTGTACTGAAGTAGTTCCCAGGCTTCCAGCCACGGAGAAAGGCATTTAAAGGGTGTAACTTTGGTTCCACATTAAGAATTGATGGGTGAGGGTTTTTTTTGTCAATATAACACTCACTGTGCATTTATAAGCACAAAGTCTGGGTATCTCTGGCTAAAAGAGCAGCCAGAAAAATGCATTTTATTGGTACAGGTAAATTTTGCCTAAAATTAAGAAAGCCCTGCAGATACCTCATACCTTCTCCTGCCTTTCCATCCATAATGCACATTTATTTCATTCAGATTGTTCCTCCAGCCATGAGTTAATTGTCAGTTCGGGTTTGCTGTAGTTGGTGGCCGTTGTGAGAGCTGAGGAGAGCCTGAGAGCCGGGGCTGGAGCAAACAGAGACCAGAATAAGGACCAGAATTGTGTCCTTCTGCTCTGTTTGTCTCCTTATTGACAAGAAGCTTCAGGATCCCCGTTGTTTACAACAGCAAAATCAAATCTTAAATCTTTTGGCCGAGGGCTGCAGAATGAACTTAGGTGACTTTCCATCCCTCAAACGTTCCCTGTCAAGACTCATCGCATATTTCTTTGAATCACGTTCACTACTTTGATGGTAATATGGATTTTTTTTCCCCCCCCTATGGTGAAGGTTCATTTAGTGACTCATTTTGCTCTCCTACGTAAAATAGCTTCTACATTTTTTTTCTAAATGCATAGCTGATTAAATCACAAGTAATTGCTCCTCAGAAAGAACGGTATTTTAAATCTCTTAGGCTTTCTGCCTTTCAAGTCAGAGAGTTCAATGAATCATTAGGCATTTCAATGTATTAACGATTTCAGTGGTTTGAACAATAAAAAAAACCCTTTTTTACTTCCTGCTCTGTTAAAGTTACTTTTGTTCTCACTTATTATCTGCTCAACAAAATTAATGTTTAGTGATATATGCCACACTCTCCCAGTGTGGAATATATTGATGGATGCATGTGTTACATCCAAAATACAGCAGCGATTTATATTTTCTAAAGCCACAAACAGCTTTTAGCTCTGTGTGTGAAGCTGACCCTCTGCTGCTGTCCTAGGGAAAGCTCCACCACAAAGAATTGCATCTTGTTTTATTTAAAACACCCACAGGGGTGGCAGGGACAGAATAAAACCTCCAACTTTCACTGCCATTGTTATATGCGTGCCCTGAGCCTACACACACCAGCACTGAATTGCCAATTATAAAATGAAAACTGCTGCCAAGGGCCTGATGTATTGAAGGGTTGTATTATTGGAAATCAAAAAACCTCGACTGAGAGAGTCACTATTGCTGGGTATTGTCAGAGGAAATGGGGTTTATTTGAAGCCAAGCTGCTCAATTTGCTGCAAATGTCCTCCGGGACTTCACACGAATCAACAAGTGAACTCCTTCCTGCTCCCACTGAGTGCACCAGCTGAGCATCCTCACCCTTGCAGAGCCAATCTTTGATTTGATCAAAGCTGCTTCTCCACTTTAAATCCAGTCACATTCTTATCTTTACACTTAACAAGGCAATAATCACGTTTCTGCCATGAATAGATGGTCCAGGCTGAGAGGCGCAGAGCGTGTGGCGCATGTGCTTAGCACTCCTCAAGGTCCCCAGGAATCCCAGTGCTCCCCAAACCTCCTGGGGACTGAAGAGAAGGTTCATCCTCAGCCCAGAAAATCCCACAATTTTCATACCTGACCCAAGGAAAGGAGCTGCTCTTGGTTACGTTCGCAGCTGCCTGCTGCGATCATCCAATCGCCTGATCCATCATTTCACTTGAAGAAGCTCTTGAAGGCATTGACAGAGGTTTGTCCAGCTGGAAGTGTGTGCTTCCAGCTGGAAACTCTGTGGCAAGGGGCTGACATTTGTTTTCAGTGCCCACCCGTGGTTTGGTTACGTGAGGCAATTGTGCAGAGCGAGTTTATGTGGTGCCTCCCCTGCAGGGATGAGTTAAGATGAGCTCCCCAGCAATCAATACTGACATTGAAACCATTTCTTTTCCAATGATAGTTGCATTTTATCCACATGTCACCTAAAGGAAAAGGAGAAAATTACCACAGAGTAAGTTTTTACAGATCCCAAAGAAAAACGCTAACTCCTTGCCATAAACAATAATTATTTTTGTTGTTGCAGTTTTATAACATCACTTTTGGGGTTTTTTTGGTCTTTACTGGCTCATTTCTTATTTCTTCCTTCTCTCTTTCTATTCTTTCAAATCTTAAGATTGGCTTCTCCCTTCTGTACATTGCTCTGCCCACAGTTTCCCACCCACCATCCCTCCCTCAGAAGAAAAACTGATGCTAAACTAATTAGCAGAGCTGTGCGGTGCATGCAGCAGCACAGGGCTGGTGGGGTGCATTTCTCAGGTGTTATTAAGTCACAGAGGTGCCCAAATGAGTTCCTCTGGGAGGTGGCCCTGCCAGCTCTGCTGCTGGGCCCCTTTTTGGGTTGTTCCACCACTGTTCCCTTTGTTTCCTGGTGGAAGTTTTGTGATGTGAAAAGAAACGATCTTAGAAACGCTCTGACACCAAGCAGTCTGTGAATATTTTTTCTTTTTTTTCTGAAATGAGGTGAGACTCTAGGGCTGGCAGAAGTGGTGAGAGAAATATCATCAGTGGAAAATGTGATTTCTTGGCCACTGATGAAAAGGAGCTGCTGCCCAGGGCGATGGGAGATTCAGCAGCCAAGGGGATCAAAACTTCAACAGATGTTGAAATAGCAGGGTGTAAGTCTGGGAGACTTTGGTACTCAACAGCGTGGAAGGATCCATTTCAAACTGACCAAACTGACCTTCTAAACTTGCAATTTAACAGCAGGGTGCTGTTAAAAAAGCCTTGAGACGGAGAGCCTAATTCACCTCGCATTGAAGCACCCACGCCTCCTACTACAGGGTGAAAACTGGGTGAGAACCAGGAGAAAACCTGGTGTAGCTGAAGCAAGCGGGGCATTTGCTGTTGGTTCCAAGGAGGAGGGGATTCTTCAGCTTGGCTTTTCCTCCTGCTGATGGCTGAACCTCCATTCATCAAGCAAACAACATTCTGAGGATAAAAATAGTGGAATTCTCCACTCCCAGAAGCCTCAACCAGATTTTTATAGCCAAGGTGTTTTGGGAATGCCACCTTCTTGTCAACACTCAGTCCTGGCTGGTTTCACTCCTGGTGGCTTCATTGTCAAAAAAAGGCTTTTTCATAGACACGTTGGCTCTGATTTCTAAATTTGCTTCATTTTCTCAGTTTGAATCAGTGCCTTTTAGTCAGTCAGGGAGTCTTCCATCAGATGCTCCAAACTGTTACTCTAGAGCCATCTCTGGGTGGCTCTTTAGCAGCAGCATGGCTTTTATTGTATCTTAAATAGTAAATTCAGGACGTCTGTACTTGGATTACTCATTTTGCTCCCACTTTGAAAAAAAAAAAAACCCACCTTAACAAATCAACCCTCACCCCAAAAGGCCCATTTGTGTCCCTCTCTGAAAGGAAACAGCAGTAGTAGCAAGTGGCACAATAAAATAGTAATAATAATAACAGGCTGATCTTGAGCTACCCGCAGCCATGCTGCAGGTATAAATCCATGTATTTTCTTCCTTGTGTGATGGTTTTTTCTTTCCCAGCATTAAAGTTCCTGCACACTCTGTTGGCCGCTTTTCCTGCCCCCTGTGCCCTTTTGTTTTGCTTGTTATTTTGCACTGTGCCCATTTAAACTGCATCCTAGGCAAGAATGATGATGTTTTCCCAATAAAGGGAATGTGGGGCTGGGAGCAGGGCAATCACTTAACTATCAAATATCTGTGCCAATTAAGAGAGTTTTGCAGCATCAACTGTTCAGCTCATGTTGATGCTCCAAAAGAAGCAGATGCATGAGGCAGCATTATTTATTTTAATTCCATATATACAGTCTGTTCTTTTATTCTTTTTACTGAGCAGCTGCTTCTCCATACAAGCAATTCCACTCCCATATAATCTTTTTTTTTCAATGCAGAAAAGGATACCTTATTTATGTGTTGACAAGTATGGCTTCAGTGCTGATTGTGTCTGTGTAAGAGTGGGGTTAAAACTGATTGAAGATGTCACGATTGGTCTTTTTGCCAGAACCCCAATGGATGTGACAACGTTGTTCTTGTAAAATTAAATAGTTTTTCCTTTTGTTGCTGCTCTTTCCATTGACCCTTTCTGCTCTCAGCCCAGTTTGTTCAAAATGCTGCTTCCCCCGCTCCCTGACATCTCGAGAATGTTTCCTTCTCCTCTCTTTGACTGTTTCCACCCCAGAGTTAAATCCCTTCCTCTGATGCTGCTGCACCAGCCTGACTCCAGCCTGGTTCCTTTGCATCCTTCTCCTTACTTTCCCTCTCCAAGCAGCCTCTGCTTAAAAGCTCTCCCTCTCTTAGCTCAAGTGCCTCCACAGGACAAATTCAGCTGTGAAACTTTCTGAAGCTCTGATCCAGCAGAGCGCTTGACCCCTGTGAGCTTGGTGACCTGCTTAAAGCAAGTGCTTTGCTGTGAAGTGGCAGCTCTTGATTTAATGTATTTTCTTCTTTTCAGCTCCATTTTGGAGCGGATTTCTGGGCACCTCTGTGTGCTCCGCACTTTCCTGTCTCCACAGCACTCCAGGAGTGCTCAGTGCTCACCAAGCAGCAACCATCCCCCGGAGAGGGTCACAGCACAACCTGCAGCTTCAGAAATCAATGCAATGTCATAAATTCGACTCAAATGGCAGCTGAAGGGCAAGAACAGGTTTATTCCAAAGCAGAATGAACTGGAGCCCTGCTATGTGCTTTTCTGAACCGACAGAAACATCCAAACACTCAGAAGGAGTGAAAGCAGCAAGGCTGCTGTCGAGCAGAGCTTGGCATCCATCCTCCACAGAGCTTCGACCCATATTTAATGGATGAGAAACAACAGATCCCATAAAGCACCTCAGAAGAAGCACAGAGCGCTTTCTGTGCCCCGGTGTCTCCTGCAGTGGCTGCTGTGTGCTTCCCTCAGCACACTCCACGCTGAACACACACGAGACGTGGTTAAAAGCAGCATTTTACTTTAACCCACACAGAGCTGGCCACGCACAGTGAGGGGTGGTGTCTCTGATAATTGACTCTTCACATTCCAGTTCAGTTTGCAGCTGTGGAATTTCCCCACTGCCTTAAGCTGGGGGAAGGAAATAAAAGAGTCACAGGCAGCCAAGGCCAGGTCCGTGTTCCCTTCTGTCCTCACACAAATCACACAACACTCTCAGTCTTCTAAGAAAGTGAAAAAACCTTTTCACTGAGACGTCTCACGGCTTCAAAATCCCTAATTTGAAAGGAATAAATGCCAAAAAATATGTTGAAGAGTGTTTTTCTGCCTACTTTGATGTGTTTTTGACCGCTGTCACCTCTTGGTGGGTGACACTGTCGGAGCACAGCCGTCAGAGCTGGTCCCTGGCTGTGTGACAGAAAACAGCAGGATCCACCCTCCTGAGAGGTTCAACACAGCGGAAACTGAAAAGGCTTCTGCGGACAAGTCTGACAAAAATGCTGTTTTCTACCTGAATTACCTGCCAGCCGCTGAGGATGCGGCGTGTCCTGGCAGTGTGGCACTGCTGTGCCGTGCAGAGGAACGTTCTGATTCACAGAGTTTGTGCTGGACCTCAGCTGCCAGCAGAACAGAGCTGGAGAGTGGGGTGAAAGAGATATTTCTCCTCCACTCCACATCCGCCCTCAGTAGGAGAGGACAGTAAGGCTCAGTGGAAAAGCAGAAAATGGATGTTGAAATTAGGTTTAGTGACTATGAAACTACAGACTACAGCTGACCGTGTAGCATCTCAAAAAACCATTAATCTGGAAGATCAGGTTATATTTCGGGTATGTCAAGCACTGGAAGTGGAAAAAACCCGAAACCCTCTTTACACTGGAAAGTCAGAATTATCTTTGCAGTAGAACTCTGAATTGGCCCAGTTTCAGAACATCTCAATGGAAAACTTAATCAAGAGGCAAAGGAGCAAGGACAATTTTTAAGGTCATTAGACCCACTTATAAAATATTATTGTGATCAAAGTTTTAGTTATGAGTTTGCATCGACACAGTTTGTCTGCTGAACACCGTGTGGAGACCATTGCAGACTTTTCTCTTCATCAAAACCCACCACAAATACCTGAAATTGGGAATGAATGGGAGGCAAATGCCATTGGCAGTGGCAGACACAATTTGATGGAATGGCAGACTCCATAGCAATGCATTCAAAAGCCAGGAAACCCCTGGAGCCCAAGGCTTCAAACATTCCTCCAAGGGAGGGCTTCATTCCCCTGCTCTCTTTGCTTAATTTCACACAGATCACCCGCAGTTCATTAGTGCTGACCCCAAGAGCTGTGTGAGTTTAGAGCTGCTCCTGGTGGCAGCTTAAATCTCATTTGCTTCCAAATCTCTCTGACCTTGACTCACTTCATGTCCAAAAATTAATAAACAAACACATTTCCTCGAGATTTGTGGGGACAACATAAAAAAAAAAAAAAAAAAAAGGGTGCAATATTATACATGAGATTAATGATGTTTTATGGAACCTGTTCATTTTTGTAATTATAATTATATCAGAAGAGCTTGTCTAGAAGATGAGTGAAGTCCAGGGAACAAAGGTTATCCTCCTATACAGACCCCGATGTTTGCCCAGCTGCTGGCACAAATAACAAGCAAAGGCATTGCTGAACTCTTTTAATCTTTAACTGGACAGCACCAAAACCCCGAGTTCAAACGCCTCATATTGTTTGGTTCGTTAGAAGTTTTGGGCTAGGCAATGTACTGATGTAAGTTCTGCAAATATTTTGTGAAAGTCTGAATGAAAATCCTGAATGGAAATGAAAACTTGGACCTCTCCTGACTCCTGCAATGTGATTCTCTCTGGTCTTTAATTAATTGGTGTTATCATTAAGACCACACACTTGTGGCTTCTGTAGGAAATGTCACCCTGAGGAGTAGCAGAATTCAGAGATATTACTGGTATTAAAGATTCTAATGGTAATATTACTTCAGAAGCTTGGAAAAAAATGCCTTCTCAAAATTTATGTTTGAAATAACCCAAACGCCCTTTCTTCATAGGATTTTTTGTTGTTGTTGAAATAATAGGTTTTAACAGCAACCCACAATTGAAACTGGATGTTGAAATGTCTTTTTGATATCTCTGGTGTCAGAAAATTTTGAAAACTCATATCATATAGTCACATTTTCTTTAGAAGTTTATTTAACAGGATTTTTAAAATTAAAAGCTGTGCTAAATGTTAAATTGCTACATGTCACATTAATAGCACACAAAGAAGAGAAGCACGGAATCAGGTTAGGTATTTGTGTATTTCTATCATTGTATAGAACAGCTACTGAAATATTCAATATCTTTTTTTTGTTGTTGTTTAATTAATCATTATTAATTTTTACTTAGCATGACGTGGACAGATTTTCTAGATCAAACTGTCTTGTGTTTGTAGCACAATGCAACACCCTCCAGGGATGTTCATACTCTGTTTGCAAGGCAGACATCAATGGTGGAAGCTTGAAATTCTTTAAAAAATGAATGGTGAGAGGGACGAAACTGCAGTGGGGACACCTGGAGTGCCACCACTGGATCAGGCTCCTTGTCCTCCCACCGCAGACCACGTCCAGAGTGGCTCTGGAGCACAAGGAGTTCGTGATCCAAATTTTTCAGAGAAGCCAGCAGCAGTTTTGGTCTTTATCTCGCAGGGATTTTTCTCCACGCAGATGTAAAATTCTGCTTTTTGTCCATGTCACAGCATCCTTTCTGCCACTGCTCCTGTCACCCCTCTCGTGCTGAATAAAGCCACTTTTCCTCCGGAATCCACAACCTGCACTTCCTGTAGTCCTGGGACTAAATTGTTTCATCTCTGTACTACTTGTAGTAAAAGAACAGGTGAAGGAAAATCCCTTCACGTTAGCCACGAGTGCCGATTCTAGTTCTCCAGCATTTCACTGCCCCAAATCACAGCCAGATCTCCTTGGAAATTAGATTTTTTTTTTTTTATTCCAAGCTCAATTGAATGTGTAATTTATAACAGATGCATAAAGACACATAAAATCACACAGGGAGAGAGACAGAATTAATGTTTCCTCAAGACACAGAAGTGATTCTTCTCTCCGTCTCCTTGCGAAACTTTCTTTCTGTGACTTTAACTGTGACCTTTGAAAGACAAGAAAAGGAAATGTATAATTATTGCCACTTATTTCCGTGATGTTCCCCTATTATGCTGTTAGCAAAGACAACCTACGATGTTCTCTGCAGTGATGCTCTGAAGTTTCACCTTTCAGCGTGGTCGTGGCTGGAAGAAAGGGCTTGGGAGGCGGGTTAAGAGCTGCCTCCTGTGTCTTTGTAATCCGAGCACTAAATCCCAGGTACAGCTTAAACCTTTTCCTGCTGAACCCCACGTGAAAAACTCTGTTTTTCAGACCCTTGTGTGTCTGGGGCAGCATTCTCAGAGGTCCCAAGCACTCTGTGGTCCTTCTTAATTAACAGCAAATGAGGCTGTTCTATAACCCTGGCACGATCCTTCACGGCTTTAGTTGGGCAGTACGAAAAATCTATAATGGGTGATGTTAGAGACAATAATCTCTGTGCTGTGCTGGAAGTTCCCTCTGTTTCCTCACATAACATCTTCCTTTTTCCCCTCCTGAGCTGTGAATTGGCTGTGGATGTTTCTTACGTAATATTATGAAACTTTCTGGCACTTCAAAGTTACCCTTTTTTTTCCCAGTTTTCCTTCAGTTGTGGAGGCTGTGTTTGTAAGGGAATGGGAACAGACACGAAATTGAATACCTGTTAAATTTTTCTGCTTTTAGCACTTTTAAGGAGTACTCCCTTTTCAGTTTAAGATAACTGAAGGACAGAACAATATAAAAATGAGTGAATGCTTACCCTCATAGAAAGTGTGATTACCATCACCTTCAGCAGCAGACACCTGTTCAGCTATTCTCCCTTAAAAGGATGAAGCACAAAGGTTTCATCAGCAAGTGAATCAGGCTTTCATGGCAGTGGATGAGAATTTAAATTAATTCTTTTGCAAATTTCCAATTAGCTAAATCATTTTGCATTGATCTTTGTGCCTGTATCGTAAAAATGTCTCTGCCTTGAAATACAAACCTGGCCAATGTATGCTCTGCCATGGAGAGAGAAAGCTAAAATCAGGCAGGAATGTGTTTTTCTATGCTCTCCTACACCCATGAAAATTATTTTAGTGCTCTGGGGTACAATGTGATGTGATTTGAAACATCTGCACTGGGGACAAATCAGACATTTCAAGTTTGCCCTGCCACAAGTTGCTGGAGGAAAGAATCTTGTCATTTTGGGTTCAGTCACGAGAGCATTGGCCACCTCAACGCCTTTGTGCAGCACGAGTTTGCATCCAGAGACCCTGAGCTAAAATTCCAGCGCAAGCCGAACTGGTTGTGCCTCACTGGATTCCTCAGCACCACGTGGCTGCTTTTATTTTCTGGTGCAAGGAACCGACTCAGACAGACCTGGAGTCCTGAAGATCCTTGAGGTGCTTTGGTTGAGTCTCTTCCCTACTTTTCCTGCACTGGAAGCGCGTTTCCAGAGCAGATGGAATGTTGTGTTCGTGACCACGGGGTAGGAATCACCAGGATTTGATGCAGGATAGGCTGGGATGTAACTGAGCCCTCTGGAAATTTTGCTGTGAACCAAACAGGCTCTTGAAGCGCCCCAGGTTTCTGGGAACCCAAAGGTGATTCAAAGCCCTGTCTGTTTGTGTTTGGTCCCACTGCCAACAAAGCACTGACCTAAAGTGACAATCCCAGACTCTCTGGTGGAGACAGATGTGCTGCAGGAGAGGAAGGTAAATTCCAAGGCGTGCAGCATGTGGCATTCTGAGCCCATTCCCATCCTCTTTTACTGCCAGCTTTGCCACAGCCACGAGAATTTCACTTCAGAGGAGGCAGCCAATATCTAAACGTGGATTAAAATCTCATGTGAAGGTGAAGGGCAGAATTTACTCCTCTGGGAAAAGGCAGCTGTCCTGTTGGGACATCCTCCAGATTTCACCTGTATTTATATTCTTTTAATCTGACAGGGAGACAGAATTGACTACTGGGTGTGAAAAGAAGCGTTTCAAGCTGAGACCTCAAGCCAAGCTTAGGAAACACAAATTGTTTCAGTCCACATGAAGGGTATGTCATCATGGGCACTCCTTTTGGACACCAGCAGAGGCTTTGCTTCGGGAAATGGGTGTTATACCCTCTAAAAAGTTCTCAGAAGGCCAAAACTTCAGCTGCTGTCCAGCAGCTATTCCTTCAGGAAGGGAAGTGCAGTGGCACTGTATCCCTAAAAGAAAACTCTCAGCCAAATTAATGAGAATTCTCAAGACTTGCCCTTATGAATAAGCAACATGACAAACCCAAAAAGCAGCATGCTAAAGGCTGGCAAAAATCTCCGTGATTCACAGGTTTCCATGGGAGTTTGGGTGTGCATGATCCGTGATTGCCCAAAAGACTGAGATCTGAGAAAGGCTGTGAGCAAAGGAAGGATGAAAAACCAACCAAATACAGAAAGAATAATGAGATACCCCAGTTTGCCCAAATCTGGCTCGTTGTGAGCCTCTCACCCACAGCTTAAAGCAGCTGGATGTCCTTTTAGAAAAAACTGCACAGATTGTGAACCAGGCAAAGGCAGCACCAGAAAAACCTTTCCCCATCAGCCCTGTGGGAAAGGGATCCTGCAGCTGACCTACATTTTCTCAGGAGCCACTGTGAGGAAAAGCTTTTGAAAATGCAAATATTAATTCTTTCATCTTCCTCTCCCTGCTCCGCCTGCCCCCTCCCTGCTCCCCGAGCTGATCCCGCAGAATCCTCCCAAAAAAACCCCCTCCAAGAGCCATCCCTGCCTGTGCTAACAGGCTGTGAAAGATTTAGTCCAAACTTCTGCTCCGATCACGTCACGTCGGCTCTTTCACGGCGCGAGGGGGCACGGACCAAGGAAGACAGATGCTTCAATCTTCCCAAGAGTTGTCACTTCCCATGACTGTCACTTGGCAGGATGGTGACTTTCTAATACAGCAGAGCCTGTGGGGAGGGGAAAAAATAACTCGCTCCTCTCACTCCTGGCCAGTTTAGGGGTTTTTTTAACTCCCTCCAGACTTTCAAGCAAAGGGTGATCAAGCAAGGGGCAGTGATTGTGCTGCCCCGGGACAGTGAGCACAAGAAATCCAAAGTTCTCACTCAGTGGATCCATGACACTGGTGCTGTCCCAGCACAGCCAACACGAGGCACCCGTGGGACAATCTGGATTCCCAGGAGAGATGCCACGAGCACGGTCCCTCCCTTCGTGCTCACCTACCTACGTAGAAGGATATTTCTTTGCTGTGTCCCTGCCTCGCTGAACGCGACACGGATTTCTCCGTCTGCCGGAGGAGCTGGAGGATGCGCGGATTCGGGACACGCGCGCACACACATCCAGGCGTTTCCCTGGCAACAGAAATGCCATAAAAGCTCTCTGAAGAACTCCTCAGGGCTGTGCAACAAATAGAAACATTAAACATGCTGAGACCTAAATATAGCCGAGCTTTAGTGCTGTTCATCCAAGTCTTTACTTAGCTTGGGCTTGTATCTGAGAGGAGCGCGGCCGGCAAGGCACACTGGGATGTTTTCAATATTTTACAGTGTTTTGCTTTTAAGTAGTGCACGAGTGGAGGTTGGGGATGGGGTTTCAGACGGCACCAGCCTGTGCTGTGCTGCAGGATCGCAGCCTGGCCTGACTGGGCTGTGAAGGTGCCCTTGGTCACCCACGGAAGGCTCCTGGTCCCTGAGAGCAGCGCGGGCTGAGGGAGCAGCCGAGCTCTGCTCGTCAGCCTCCAGAGCTGCGAGAAATCAGCTGTGACACCGCTGCCACTGAGGTGTGCAAGGAGTGCCTGTGTGTGTGCACAGAGGCTCTGGCTAAGAGCAGTTCGTGCTTTTCGTGCTGCAGGGACGGGGGATTAAAGCTCACGCTTCTTTCTCTTCGCTTTGGAGTCCAAATTCTAATTTAGCCATTTTTGTCTGGTGATGCTGCAAATATAGCAGCTGGACTGTGGAAGAAATAGGCAAAAATGCTTGGGCTGCAAAACAAAAGGGCAGACAAATAACATTCAGTGACTCATAAAATGGCCCAAAGATGAACGCAGGCTGCCTGGAAACGAAGCTTTTGGATGCCTAAAAGTGGATCTGGGCTCACTCAAATGTTTCTCGAACTAAAGAAAAGATGATCAGAGATTGGTTCCCGTGACAGATTTTTAATAAATCCCCTCAGCAGCTTTCCTTGGTCTGTTTTGTGTGAGGGTGTGATGCAGGCCCATTGCTTCAGATCGCCCTTCTCAAGCCAAAGCACTGGGCTGGAAAAGCCAAGGCTGGATTTTGGCCCTGGTGCTGTTGCCCGGCTCCTCTGCGAGCCATCCTTCCCACCTCTGACACTGCAGCAGTGAGAATAAGCCTGGAGACGTGCAGGAAAGGCTGCAAAGCAGAAATGTTTTATGTGACTCAAGTGTTATTTAAAAATGGATGACTGAGATGACCAGAGCTTAGTTTCTCATGCAGGCTCTTTCACACTCTCGTTGATTCCATGTTATATCCAAGGGAAGGAGGATGTGGGACCAGCAGGAAGATTGGTTCAGTACAATATTCCCAAACTGTGTAATGACTATTGCATTGCTTTCATAAGGGAGAGGAAGAAGGATGTGACCTGAAGGACAATTTACAGTGAAAAGTTTTGATGAATAAATGTCTCAGAGGTCAGTGTCTGGACATAGGAATTTTGCAGAACAACCCTCAGAGGAACTGAAATAAACACTCCAATTTTATCATAATAAGAATATGAAAATGTTTTCCTCTACAGCAAAAACCATTCCACATTTCTAATGAGGAAGCTGATAAATGTTATGGGCGATTTAAAACTCGGAGGAAGCTCTGCTAATGGCACACACGAAAGAAAACCCTCCAGACAAAAGTGGCAGAAGTAGCTTTCACTGAAAACAAATATAGACAGGATTCTGGAGTCATGGGAAGACCAAGCCGGAAAAGACCATCGAATTCTGATGATCTTCAGCCACACTGGACACTGTTAAACCTCAGACCCTTTCCCATGGAGGCATGGTCCCCTCTAGAAGCATCTCACACACAGAGTGCTGTGCAGAATCCATATGTACTTCTCCTGATCGTCTTTTGTGAAGCCTTTGTGAACAACCAAAGCCTTCCCAAATCCACAGAACAGAGCATGAGACCCAAAAAGCAGCTCAAAACCTGCTTACTGAAGCAAGCCCCAAGCATCTTTTCCCCACCTCCAACAGAAGTTTTTCTCACCTGTTCTTAAAAGGAGACAGGCATTGATGTTCCTCCAGTGCTTCGTGTTAGAAATGTTTTGAAAAAAAGCATACAGCTAAATTGCCTCGAAATTTCAGTGGGAACTTGAACCTTTTGTGATGTGAGATAATTCCTTTAATTATGTTTGCCTGGAGCTTTACATGTGTAAGAAGTTCAGTGCGAATCACTGAGTAACAAAAGAGTTTCAGAGAGTGCAGAGAAAAAGGTCTATAATCCAGAAATTCTGCTTTAGCTGCTTTTCCCTTTCCTACCTTTCTGATTAATATCAAATATTACTAATAATATAAAAGAGCAATATTCCTAAAGCAAACTTTCTTATCTAGAAAGTACTTCAGCACCTGCTCGACTTCATTCTAGAGCACAGATGGAGTAACCACACATAAAAACCATCCTGAACTGAAGCCACGAGGTTCCCTAACCCCAGGGACAGCAGAGTCGTCTCTGGCACTGCAGCTCCTGTCCAAGCACGGTGAGCTGGGGACTTGAAACGTTCCAAGGGTTGTGGATCTGGAATCTGCAGTGTTGGAGTGTCTGTTCCACGTGCAGCACTGAGGCAGGGTCAGGGCGAGCTCAGGGCTCTGTGAGCCAGAGTCTGTGGCACTGTCCTGAGCTGTTCCAGTGTCCCCAGACCCAGCAGGTCCCGGTTCCAGTGTCCCCAGACCCAGCAGGTCCCGGTTCCAGTATCCCCAGACCCAGCAGGTCCCAGTTCCAGTGTCCCCAGACCCAGCAGGTCCCGGTTACAGTGTCCCCAGACCCAGCAGGTCCTGGTTCCAGTATCCCCAGACCCAGCAGGTCCTGGTTCCAGTGTCCCCAGACACAGCAGGTCCTGGTTCCAGTATCCCCAGACCCAGCAGGTCCTGGTTCCAGTATCCCCAGACTCAGCAGGTCCCAGTTCCAGTATCCCCAGACCCAGCAGGTCCTGGTTCCAGTGTCCCCAGACCCAGCAGGTCCCGGTTCCAGTGTCCCCAGACCCAGCAGGTCCTGGTTCCAGTGTCCCCAGACCCAGCAGGTCCTGGTTCGTGTCCCCAGACCCAGCAGGTCCCGGTTCCAGTATCCCCAGACCCAGCAGGTCCCGGTGCCAACACGGATGTGCCATCACACCCACGCTGTAGAGGCTCGACACAGGCGGAGGGGAAGGCTGTGGATTTCCAGATGCTGCAGGCAAGGCTTGGCAGAGGTGTCTGCCCACGCTGGATTTCACACGCTGTGACTTTGATTTGTGGCCCCTGAGCTGCAGGTGAGGCCCCAGACCCAGGAGCAGCCCCTTGGCTTCAGCTCTCAGCACACGCAGGGGCTGACGTGCGAGCCAGGACTGCAACCCCGAGCAAGGACCAGAGCCAGAGTGAGGAAGAGTAACAGAACAGGCAGAAAAAGCAGTAAAAATACGTGTGCCATAATAAAAGCAAAGAGCCCTTGACTTGGGGAGGAGATAAATTCTCATTCCAAGCTCAGTGCTGATGTGATTCCACCAGGGCTGCGCTCAGGATGTGCTGAGCTTCCCAAAATCTGGAGCTATGGAATTCCATTTTCGCATTAGCCCTGACTCACTTGGGACTGGAGGTACCTTGACTGTAATTGTTACTATATTAGCAAGCAAATATTAAGTTAATATAAATGAAACAGTCTACCATAATTTGGCTTAATTATTCAGAGAGAAGTCTAGCATGGAGGATAAATAGCTGTAAAATTGCTAAATAATTTGACTCCCCATATAATTGCCTGTGCAATTTGTGTTAATTGCATGTCAAGTACAGGTTTTCAAATATTAATCAATGCTTATTTATATTATTAATTAACATTCTTACATTACATTTAAATAATCTTGCAATGGCACAGTTACCAAAAGACAAATTTCTATTCCTGGGTTTTTTTTCTCTCCCAATGTGCAAAAAGTCTTTCAATCCCAACTCTGAGTCACATCCCCCTGCTAAGATCTAGATGATTTCACTGAATATTTTCTCTTTCACTGAGATTTGCCACTGTGACCTCTCCACCAGGGATGAAATTCTGGGTGAAAGAAGCTGGGCAAGACTCCCTGTGAAACTCTTCAGTGCCCTGAGGAGGGGAGCGTGGGGAATATTGCAAAACATCCTCATTTATCCACTGTCAGCCTTTTCTTGTGATCCCCTCCAAGCTCCCCGTGGCCTTTTCCAGCTGGGGAAGTACAAATCAATAATAAGTCCCAGTCAGACCTTTACCTGCTGCTGGAGAACATAAAATTACTGAAGGTGTTTCAAATGAAAAATTGGAGGAACAGCACAATAACTCCCTTATAAATGAGGATTCACACCCTGGTGCCCTGTGCATGGCTGAAAATTTTGAGTTCTTTATGATATCCCCAAATGCTGGAAGAAAACTCCACCTTATTTCTATTCCTGTTTCAAAGACCACCTCCCAGTTTTTGCAGATTTTGTTGCTTGGATTCCTCTCCAAGCTCTATGTCTAACCACAAAAGCTGAGAAAAATCAGTGGATTGAATCAGTAAAACCTGTAACTATGGGGTGGCTCTAAAGGGACTTTTCCCCTCTTCTTTCAAAAGCAGAGGTGTATAAGCTACTTATATTTTGCCCCTTTAGGGTGTAAAATGGGCTCCCTCACTGGCTCCCTGATAATCTTCCAATCCTTTGCTGAAATAAGAAATCCTGTTTGCTCTATTTGTCAAGGCTCTGCTGCTCTCGACAGCTGGAGAGCTTCTTAGAACTTCTGTTCATATTCCCTTTTTTTTTTATCTTTTCCCGTGCAGCAGGGAGGATTTTCCACCCAAGTCTGTCACCTAAACTTCTTGCAATAGATTAACCTCCCAAAAATATTTAGAAATGAACCAACACAGTCTTAAATAGAGGAAATAAAAGGAAATGGATTAATGGGTTCTGTTCTGAAGATAACATAATTGTTATTTTCTAAAAAAACCAAAGTGCTGTTATTTCATAAGAAACACAATGCCTTTGCTGTCAAGGCTGGAATTTGTACAAATGCATAAGGAATACAAATTCTTATTTTTCTATTCCAAAGACAAATAAAGGCACTCCAGTGTATCCCTCATTAATGGAAAACAACGATGCAAGAACACTAAGAAAATTAATAAATTGTAATTAGCTGCATCCAACAATCTGTGCCCTTTGGGCTGAAAATGAAGAGCTTTATTTCCCTTGCTCGCTGTGATTTGAAATGTTCCGGCTTTCCTAATATCTTGGATCCTCTTTTATGATGGAAATGACTTGTTTCATTCTATGCAGGAAATAATACCCTGGTGCAGGATTTGGCTGGGAAGCTGCAGAGAGCTCAGAGCTGTCTGGGAGGGACTGATGCACACAAGAGCGTTCCTGTGCCATTGCTGTGTGCAGAGTGAGAGAAAACAACTGAATTTGCACCATTTTCACCCTCATGCACACTTCAAACAGTCTTTTATCACCCAGATCAATGGGGAAGTGCACTGGGATATTGCACTCTTTTTTTTTTTGTTTAATTGCATGCTTTAAATATGCATTAAAAGTGTCTCCTCTTGTTCCTAATGACCCATTTCCAATGGAGTATTTTAATCACAGCCAAACCCTGCTAAATATCTTAAAAGGGAGAAAAAAGAGCCATTCTCTGGTTACATGTTAAAAACTCTTTCCTCAAAAAATTCCCTCCAATCAGAAAATAAGTGAGCAAGGCACACACCTGAATAAAGAAGTGTGGATTAAATCTGTTGAAGACCGTAACCTAAATTCCCTGCTTCTGCTATGAGTTCTAAAATCAACTGCACATGAAACATTGATGAATGAACTCCTGATGTGCATCAGGAGGTAGCAACAGATGCACAATTCCTAAACAGAACGTTTATATCGATATTATATTCTATATCTATGCTATAATAGATATGATCTATTGCCGTGTTTGATCATTAAATGAACAGCTCTGCGTGATGGGTTATAAATTATAGAATCACAGAATGGTTTGGGTTGGAAGGAACCTCGAAGATCATCTTGTTCCTCTCCCTGCCATGGGCAGGGACAACTTCCACTATCCCAGGGTGCTCCAACCTGGCCTTGGACACTTCCAGGGATGAGGCAGCCACAGCTCCTCTGGAAAACCCATTCCAGTGCCTCACCACCCTCACAGTAAAGAATTTTTTCCTAATATCTAATTTAAACCTTCTCTGTTTCGATTTGAGCTCATTCCCCCTTGTGCTGTCACTACATGCTCTTATAAACGTTTCCTACATTAATTTATTGCTGTATTTTAAGGGATCCCTTCTGGCAAAGGGAAGATTTTCACCTCCTCACAGGCCAAGGAGAGGGTTCTTCTTACCACAGCAGGGGAGGCAAGGAAAGAATTCCTCACCAGTGCTTGGCAGTGCCCATCTCTTCCCAGAAACGGGAGGCTCCACCCAAAGCCCTCTGAAATCTTTAAGGATTGTATAGAAATATTTATGGATCATAGAAATATTTATGGATCATAGAAATATTTATGGATCATAGAAATATTTATGGGTCATAGAAATATTTATGGTTGAGGCCGTAAAGAGAAGACCAAAGGCCTAAAGGAACTCCCTTGAGGAAGGTTTGAGAGAATAAAGGGCTGGGTAATCTCCACTCGGTCCTCAAGCTGATGGACGCTGCTGTGGGATCTGCAGTGCAGCCAGAAAAGCCATTTAGAGAGAAGTGAGTGAAGATGAGCCCCATAGCCAGAGTATGGAATTACTTCTTGATAATAATGAGAATCATTTTGCAGAAGTACAAGCCTGTACTGGGGATTTATGATAATTTTTTCCCTCAAATTACAGTAAGTGTAAGGGCCAATGGATACAGAAATGCATTTTAAAGATCCAAAAGCTTTAGCAGAATTGAGTCCCCTCTGCAGATGTCAGATGTT
This sequence comes from Oriolus oriolus, assembly GCA_013400235.1. Lineage (NCBI taxonomy): Eukaryota > Metazoa > Chordata > Aves > Passeriformes > Corvidae > Oriolus > Oriolus oriolus. The sequence goes on along the minus strand of VXBT01007381.1, from coordinate 86,262 downwards.
ATTTCTGCCTAATTTACAGCTTGACTTTAAGTGCACAAAAGGCAGTGTGTAATTCCATTACAGCAAGTAATGAAACCAATACTTTTTCAGATATCAATATTGTTTAGAAAGAAATTTCAGTGGATGAGCTGAAGAATAGAGATTAAATGAGTTGGAAAAATAGCTAAGAAATTGAGAAGTTGATTCTCCTATGCTGGGCTTGTATAGGAGTATCACACCAAAAAAATTGCCATCCTTGCAAAGAACAAAATGCGAATAATATTTCCAGAGACACACAAAATATCTGGCTTCTCTTGAATATATTTTACCAACCTTGACACTTCTCCAGTTATTTGCATTTCTGTACTCACTCCTCTATACTTCCAGGATCCAACAAGGACTGGAAATAAAATATCCAAGGACAGAGGAGAAAGGAGGATAAAGACAGGGGGAAAAAAAAAAAGGAAAAAACCTTGTGATAAATCATCTTTAAGGACATCAAAGCAAACCTTGAAAATCCAGGAGCTTCAGACAGTTCATCTTAGAGACAAATAAAACCTATTCATTGCCAAATTCGGTTTTCAGGGAAGAAAGTGCCTACATCAAAATTGCTCTGTTTTTATTAATTGATCGAATCCACGTTTACGTTGTTGGAATTGAAATCCAATTTAAGGCACTATTTTGGATGCAGGAATAACTGCAATCGAGCTTTGCTCCATGATAATTGGCTTATTTGCCAATTTTCCAGCGATAGGAAAGTTGGATTCAATGATCTTGGAGGTTTTTTCTTGAATGCTTCTGTGGTAAACGTTCACAGAAACTGCAGTACAAGGCTGAGTCTCCACTTCACCAAGTTCTCTCTTCAATCACCTGCGTGGTGGGACTGAGATATTTTAGGGGGCTGCCTCATTTTGGGTTTAAACAGGGCTGAATCCCTGGCTTGCAAAATGCCTTCTGATGGCAGCTCCTGTGCGGATATTTTGTAAAGCCGTGTCTCTCCTCGTTGCTGAGGGAATAGGATTGGACGTGTTTGCTGAGCAGAAAAGATCAGAACACATAAAGGAACCAGTGACAGAAAATGCAAATGCCAGGGAACAAAAATACCTCCCAAATGAGTCACCACGAGCAAAAAGTGATGCTGAGAGATCAGGGGGTGTCTAAGAGAGAAAGGCACCAAGGAGAGAGCTTTACCACACCTGGAGAAGTGAGTTTTTACCGACACAAGACTAAAATTTCTGCTCTTAAGCCAATCCCACCATTTCTCATTTAAATTTATTTCACTCTCTAATAAAACTCAGCATTAGAAACTCGGAAGTTCTGGTGGGAAGAGAAGCTGAGTTATTTTTCAACCAGACAACTTCAGTTTGTGGTGTGAAAACGCCAGTTTGGGTGCTCAGCTGTGCTAGCTCTGCACCAGGAGGTCGATGAACCTGCTGCACAGCCCTAAAAATCACAAACACAAACATAATAATATCTCCTGACTGTGCTTCCCAAAATTGCTAGAGTGGGGGTTAAGGTTGGATGGGAGTTTTGTGCATTACTTGAGGCTAATTTTACAGCCTTTAAATACTGATTTACTTTCCATGGCCACAAAACCAGATGAAACCATATTTTTCCTCCATAAGAGTTTGAAGATCCTGCCTGTTCACCTTAAAGGCTCAGTGTCCAGGAGTTTAAGCATCCACATTTTTGGCTTCAAGTTGCACTGAAGCACCTTTGTCCAGCAATGGCAATAAAAAGAGGCATTCAGAGAATCACAGAATCCTTTAGATTGGAAAAGACCTCTAAACTCACCAGGTTATACTGACCACCATTAAATAAAGTGGGAATACAACCATGTTATGCTCCCAAAAACCTCAGTTATACGCGGACCAGGCTGCCCAAACCCAGGCTGTCCAGCACTGGGATGAACAGTCAGTTTTTTCCTTGGCACTGTGGGTTTTTTTTTTCCATCTAGCAAGGCAGGAGAAGATCAGCAGTGCCCTTGGAGTGGCCCTCAGCAGCACTGGGGACCCAGGGAAAGCTGTGGCTGAGGACATTCCCTCCTTGTTCCCACCCATCCTGGCACGCTGGGCAGCGAATCACAGAATCCTGGCAGCCCCCCGCCCCCCATGGAACCCACCCCTTCCTTTCCTTCTGTTTTGCTCAACACCAGCTTCACCTTTTCATTTTTAGCAGGGAGATTTGTGCAGGCAGATAGATCCATTCCCTCAGCCAACATAAACTCCTTACCATTAAACCAAGAAAAACGAGGGCAGCCTCTGCTGTAGGCTGGTTTTGGACTCTGCGTTTGAAGTTGAGGCTTAAATCAGCAGCTGAATGAGCAAAGACCCAAAAAACCTCAGTTCCCAACGTGTTCCAGGTTCATATTTCCCTCCTGGTTTATTGTGCTCAGAGGCAGCAGAGCCCTGCTGGTGCTTTCATCTGCAGCACCCAGAGCCACCCAGTTTCTCTCTTTAAACAATGCCTGCCCTTTAATTTCTAGAAGTTTCCTTTTGCCCACAGGCTCTCCCCTGGAAGTGCTGGGGCCTTTTCTTATTTCTCATAATTACCAGCACAGAACCACAACGGTAAGAGGTTGGAGTTTATTAATTAGTTCTTTTCGCCCGAGGAAGAGAAGGTTGAAAAGAGCAAGCTTTTATTTATTACTTTTTTTAAAGAGAAACCCAGGAAACAACCTGCAATTGGAAATGGGTATCAGTTCAATGAGTTATCTAATTACCTGCTGCAATGAAAATGCAGTAACTGTGTGTGACAAGGGGGTAAAAGGGAGAAAACCACACTCACATTTGTCAGGTATCAAACCACAACCTGTTGAAATACAATTCCATCTCCCAGTTTCCTCTGGGATGTGGATATTGAGGGAGAGAGGGGCTTTTCCCAGCCTGGGCAAGACAGTGCAGTCTGCTCAGATATGAACCCAAGAAATTACGCTTTGCTTTCATGAGGGAACTGACGGCACCAGGCCCCTCTTCCTAAACCAGACGGAGGCTTTGCCGTGAAGCCAAACCACTCCCTGACCCCTTGCACCTCTCCCAGGCCTTACAAACGAAATTAATGAAGAGTACCTTCGATTTTATGAAAAGAATCAGATCAAAGCTGGTACAAACTGCTGGAAGTCACCACAGCTTCTCAGGCTTAGAGCGATGTGCTCGCAGGGATTGAACTCCAGGAGCTGCTCCAGCCCTCATGAAGCAGCTCCAACACAAGGTTTATTAAAAATAAATGTGCTTTGTTGCCCCAGATAGCGATGAAGAAAAGGGAACCCTATTTTGTCCTTTCTGCCTTTCCTTTCTAACCCACACCAGTGACTGCACACCTGCTGAATATATTTTGAAGTTCCCACCAGCTCTGAAAATGTAATTTTTTATAATCCACTGCTTTTTACGGCTTAAATAATCCACTTTTATAGGCCCAGCTCCCAATGTCCCTGTGTGAGTTCTTTGATCATCAGCTGCTACCTTTCGTAATAATTTTTTATCACAACAAAATTCCTTTTTTCCTATTGAAATAAGGATCCTCAGTGTTCAGTCTTCACAAGTAACTGCATTCCTGAACTTTTGTTCACCAGGAGTTGCCCAGTGGGTGGTCATGGAGTGAAAATTCATACAAGGTGGAGAGAAACGTTCAGCTGCAAAATAATGGTTTAATTATTACCACCTCTGTGGAAAACACAGAGGAAAAAATCTGGATTAATGGGATTTAGTATGGAAGAAGGGAGATCTGCTGAAACCCAGACAGAGCATCTACCAAATATTTCGTTTTAAAGATGCTGATTCCCTATGGAGAACTTAGAAAACAAAATACATTTGCAAAAGTTCCCAATCCTCTCCAGCATCTTTCGGTATTTATCTCTGAGGAAAAAATATAGGGCATCGAGATGCACAATGTCAATGTAAAAGCATCAGGTGCCACAAGATTTGTAACAACATCACAAGGGGAGCGATCACACCACTGGAGCCCTCTGTTTCTGACAGGTTCATCCACATCGTTCCAGTGGTGGGAATAAAATCCTGGGAGAGTATTCAACACGACTGCCCTGAAATTAAGGAAACAAGTGGGGTGGGACTCTCACCTGGCCAAACTGAACATGTTTGGAGCACCACCAGCCTTTCCCCTGTTATTAAGAAAACTGTTACTTTTACAGTTAATGATTACATGTCATTAATAACAGGCACTCCAGAGAAGCAGAGTGACATTATAACCCTGTGAAAGTGCTGAATTCCTGGAGTAATCCTTTTAAATATGGGCTTTAAGCAGGATTTCCCATTCTCTGTGCCTGTTTAGCTGCTCTGCAGCCATGGCCTGTGCTGGCAGCAGCTCTGCCTTTGAGGAGCAAAGCCAAGGGACTGTTCCGTGCTGGAGCCTTCTCCCGGAACGTTGGTGGGTGGCAGCCTGGAGCACTCCCACAGTCACTCACAACTCACAACACACAAAGCAGAATTGCTGGGTTGTTCCCCCCGTTCTACAGCAGATCCCAGTTCTGGGTGTGGTTCTGGGATGTCTCCCTGAAGACAGAGCTTTTTGGGAAATGCTTAGACCTCAAAATCCCTCTCGGTGGCATTGGCAGGGATGTGATTTCTCTCAGTTATTGTTTCTGACAGAGGTTTTGGGCAGCCTGGGTTGGACAAGCCATGGAAGAGCTGCAGAGCAGGAGCTAGGTGTCCCAGTATGGATGAAGATTCCCAGCTGCCTGAGTTTGCAGCTGCAGAAGGGATTGGGGGCAGCACAGCCTGGCACCTCCTGAGCAGCTGAGGACCTGGAGATCCACAGGAATTTGTACAAGGAACAAGACAGCCAAGGCTGCCTGCTCTGACACCCCAAAAGTGACAGAAACAACCCCAAATGTAGGGACAGAAAACTGCAGATGAGTCTGACTCAGTTCTAATTTCTCTCAAAAAGGAGCAAAAGCAGCTGGAAAATGAAACTCTGAAAGGAGCCTCCCCTATCCCAACAACCAAGAAACTGGCACAAGTTGATGATTGTTCTGTATTAAACAAAAACAAACACTGCCTCTGTAGACCAGCATTCCAGATTGCTCTTTGCCTTCTGGTTCAGCAGGCTCAGTCTCTCACTCTGTCTCACATTTATAATTAATGCACTTGGATTAAAGAATTAGGCAGGAACTCATTTTTTAATCTAGAGGGTCCCTTCTTGCATTCAAGGCAGCAGTTCTTGAAAAGGAAATGTTTCTTCCATTTTAACTGACTGAACCTGGAGAATCCTGCAGGCTCAGCTGAGATTATCTCAGTAAGCACCAACCCTGCTTATCTCTCTCTAACACCTTTAATTCTGATTTGTTTTCTATGCAGGTATGTCAAAGAAGGCAAACACGAGTGAACTTGGAAACCGCCAGCAATCTGCCACATCTTTCAGAAAAATGGGAACGCTGCTCGTAGAAACCGTGTGTGCTGACGATCCCAGCCCCACCTGCAATCTGAGGCACCACACAGCTGACAAAGACAACTTCACCATCAGCATTTCATACCGGGGAGCTGCTGATTGCAGGCTGCAGGAGGGTGAATCCAGCTTGGTTTCGGCTGGGTTATAAACAGCAGAGCAGCACCGTGGGATGGTGGGTCAAGCACGAGCTTTTACGTTTCAGATCACACGCGCAGCATGCAGGTGCATTTTACACACCTGAAGTGCAGACACAGCTTTAGGTTTGGTTTGAATCATTGTAAGTTTAGTAGTGATGTCAAAATAACCCACAGACAGACACTTGGAAGTGGGTCTGAAGTATCCAACCTGAATTCTGCAGCCGGACGACCTGCCTGGCACCTTTTTGGGATGGATAACCACACTTACAGCCTTTCTAGCACCAAAAAGCTGGGTTAAGGGCTTGAAATTAATTGTGAACAGCCTTTGGCAATTGTTGTACACATCATGCACGGCTCTGAGCCTTAATCCTGCCCTTGAACACGTTCCTCAGGCGTAGCCAAGCTTTCCTTGCTCTGGAACCAGAGCACTGAAAGGAGGCAAAATGTTGGGCCAGGGTTTGATGGCAAAGACTGGATTTTATTTCATGTTTTAGGCTTGATCTCTCCCAGATCCTTCTGAGATACATAATTTGTAGGCTATAAAAGCAACTTTGTTGGCAGCCCCTGAGAACACTGCAACTCACATTACAGAGCCTCTCCTTTATCTGCTGGTGTCATTTACTTTTTGTTGAGTACAGTGAGAAAGTTGCTTTTAGTTCAGATGATGGTGGCAGCCCTGCTGTGTTTAATTAGATGACCGTAAAGCTCAAGAGTCGGCTCTAAAACTTGAATTATAATCTACATGACTTGTTTTGGTTTGTCTGGCTGTCATCAGAGAATGGATTTGATGATGAGTCAGCCTCTGGTCAGGCCACCCTGAGAATTCATTAATAAGTTAAAACATGGAGTGATGTGTGCTCCACCTCCTAATTTCAATGCTTTCCTAAAGAGGCCAAGCATATAAAGCTTCTCAAAGGGTGGCAGTTGCTGCCAGGGGCTTTTTTTCCAAATAAAAATGGCCACAATCATAATCCTTTACCTATTCTCTTACCCACTTTGCTAATCTGGAAGTTGTGACAAATTTCAGCCCAGTTATTTACAGTCTGTGAAAACTGTGTGCAACAATTTTGTGATATCACCAGGAAAAGTGACAGTAACTTCAACTACAAGTTTATAAACAATTTAAAACCGGACAAAAGTAGCACCATTTTCTAGTCAAACAACAGGATTTGCTGTAAAAGAAATGTAGATTAAGATGCTGAAAAAGAACATATATTAGTATTTTACCAGCACTTGATAACAGAGTTAACAAGCGACGAAAGTTCAGCTAAAATAGTGCTTTTTAAATATACTTGCAAGAGACTCCTTCATTTTGCTTTCATGCACTTACAAAAACAATCCCCCACAAACCCAGCAGTTATTCCTGCAGATTTCAGCGCGTGCTCTGCAAACAAGAAATAATTATAGCTGAGCACTGAACGAGCTGGGGTTTTTTAGCCACCTCATTTTCACATCTCGTTTGGGACTCCTTCCACCCCGTGCTGACATGCAGCACTGCCAAAGTCTTGCAGAGAGCATCCCCCAAAGGCATAAAACTTCCCAAATTTGCATAAGGAATCCTTTTCCTCTGAACAACGGGGGAGCAGAGGCTGCACAATCGGTGCAATCCCATTCCACGGTTGGCGCTCACTCCCTTCACGTCTCCCTTGCGCTGTTACAAATCTGCCAGTTAAAAACTCCGTGCAACTCCAGAACGCATTGTCTGGAACGAAACAACCAATTATTTCTTCAGGTTTTGTGGCATAATATCCTAGGAAACCAGCAATTACAGAATCAAAGTGGCATCGAATGGCGTAGAAAGGAGTGAGCATGTATTATTCTTTAAATAGCAGTTACATGAACTCCTAATAAATGGGTATTAAGTGCTAAATGTATGATAAGTAATTTTTGACAATGCAATTATCCAAACAATACAGGGGAAAAGCTGTGAGATGGAATTGTCAAATTCACTTGTGCAAATGCTGCGTGAAATTACAATTATTGGCTTCTGGTCATGACCACTTTGGGAATGAAACAGTGCAAGTTTGGGTGTGCAAGCAGCACATTTTTCTGGATTCCCAGCATCTCTCACCTGGAAAATGGCACCCACTGGTTTGATCTTTGCTCAGGTTAAGGCTTTAATTTGACCAAAGTAAGTGGAAGGGAGCAGGCTACCCATTTAACCCCTGAATATGTTATATAAAACTTCTTTCCAAGAAATCCCAGAATGAAGATGAAGGGTTACGTAGAGTGGGGTGGACTTCCAGAAATCCCAGTTAGAAGTTTTCAGCTTCTCTTGCAAGGTTGCACAGTCGTTATAGCAACAGGCTCGAAACTTGAGGAATTTCCAGAGGAGGCACATCCCAGTGTGAAATAACGGGATGCTGTTGGCAGGATAACACATCCAGTTCCTGCAGGATCTGCTTTTTGTCCCAGGAGGAGCAGCAGATGCAGCCACCACCACCACGAGACAGTTTGGTGTAAGAGGAGTCTCAGCCTCCACCTGATGCAAATCTTCCACCACAACAGAGGAATTTTCTTGGGAATAACCAGAGGGAATTTCCCTGGGTCAAAAAGACCTTTGAATGTCACTCAGCTTGGTTACCTGGGAACCAAAAACCTGTGTGGTGTCCATGCTGAACTGCCTGGAAACAGCTGAATGCTCTTGCTTGTTCTTTGTTCTGCAGTCTGGCCTCCGCTTTATCTGCTTCATTTCTCCCTCTTTCCTTGCTGCTTCCTTTTAGGTGGGAATTGCTTGGGGGTAGCTGGACCAAATTTAAACCTGTCACTGGCCAGAGCAACACCAGGCAGTCAACCCCTGAAAAATTCATAAAAACAGAACAAAACTCACTGCAGAATAACTCCACGCCTTTAACATGAGCAGTGTTTATTATTCACTGAAAGATGTAAAACAAAATTCTATTTTGGGAAAGTTTTCTTGGTTCAAATCAAAAGTTGCTGTTGCCAAATTTGCTGGGGAAAAAAAAAGGAATGAACATCCCTTTTGGACTCACTCCAAGAATCTACGTGATAAGAAGTCACTTCTGTTCTGCTCATCGTCATTTCCAGCTGTGGAACCATGCAGTTCATAAATCCAGATCTGAGCATTTCCCTCCTCCTCCAGGGAAGATTGACAGCTTTATCTTGGACAGGGAGTGTCTTCAAAAGATGCTTTTAAAAAAAAAATTTAAAAAAAATTGTTGTCTGAATTAATTAAGTGTTCAGGAGAAAAGAATAACATATTTGGAGAAATAACAGAAGCTTTAGTTCAGTTCTCTTTTTTGTCCTTCAATAACATCTGGCACCATATGTTAAAACATTTTGCTCTTCATTGTTAATCAAAAATGAGATTTTATAATTAATTTTCAGAGTCACACAACTGAAGGGTCTGAATAATGAGCTTACCACATTTTCTCTCCATCTCTAGACCTTCATGCCCATGCTCAGATCCTCGTAGATCAGCTTTAGGTTAATGTTTCTCAAAGCACATTTCATTGTATCATAGCTGAGATGTATTGCCCCTCATGATGGATACTTAGGAAAGATTAATTTCACCTTAAATTGAAGTAATTTTCGGAAGTACCCATGAGACAGGAGAACATAAATTCTAATGAAATTCCTTCAAATTTGCTGGTTTGAAAAAACTCTCATTATTCCTCTCTCCCTGTTGCTGTAGCCCAGCTGTGCTGGGAGGGCTGTGGTTCTGAAGTGGAGAACTTTGTCACGAAATGCCAGGAATTAAATAGAGAAATTTCTCCCAGGAAGGAGAGGAGAAGCAGCTGGAATCCACAGAACAGCTGAGCCACGTCTCTGACCGAGGTCGGCTGAAGCAGGACTTGGCATCACCGAGGCTGGCTCCCAACTGCCCCTCACATTATTTACAATCCTCTCATCCTCTGTCCCTGCCGGGTTGGTTTTGTTGCTTTGCACCAGGGGTGAAGCTGTGAGTTTTTATTGCACCAACACAACCATCCTTACGTGGGGATGGGAACGGGAGAGAATCCTTTGCAGCATCAAGGGGTGTGGGGGAGGAAGTTTGGGCTGTGCTTAGTTCAGCTTAGAATTGTTGTGTGCTATTTTTTGGGTGATTTTAAGACCTGCACCTGTTTAAGATGGTCTTGGATTTCTTTGGCTGCTCTGTCACCAACAGAGACACAGGAAAAAATGAGAGCTCCCATGCTCTCTGGATTTCATAATATTTTACAACAGTTCCCTGCAGACACAGAAGGCAGGAGCACTTTGGGGCTCTGATATATCACACAACTGGGCTTTGTGCAAGAACAGAACTGTAGAGAGGAGACACCTGCTGTAACAGCAGTTTCCAGTGCTTATGACAAGCCCAAACCGCTGGAAAAATATAAAGGGAATGATGTGCAAGGCTTTGAGACCAAAGGAAGGCAGAGGTTCCACCCTCACGAGCCTTTGGGGTGGGATGTTTCATTTTGTCTCTGCTTGCACCATCACAGAGGGGTGAGCTCCCTCCAGGGATCCTGGAGCAGGCAGGGCTGGAGCCTCCCTCTGCTCCCAGGGCAGGTGCTGTGCCCGGCTCCCAGGTGGGGACACCCCAGGCAGCTCCCCGGGGCTGTGGGGAGGTGTCCGTGCCATGTGGGCTCACACAACCACTCTGATGCCTTTTCCTGGTCTTAAAATTAAGAGAGCTGAACACAGTTAAGAGGGGAAAAGGGTTTTACCTCGGTGTTTATTGAAGGATCCTCAGCGGCGCCGAAATGCACATCAAAATGCACCCCGAAATGCCCCCCGGAGAAATGGCCCCCCACGATGTGATGTGTGTGCAATTACAGGCCTTGCTAATTAGCACATCTATCAAAGATTGCCCAGGGAGGGACTCCAGCGAGACCCCTCAGCGAGGAACCTTCCCCGGGCTGGGCCTGGCTTTGTTTACAGAATGTGTTCTGGAGAGGCCCTCGGGGTCTGGGGTTTCCAGGGTGTTTGGGCTCTTGGCTTAACGGGATATTGGGTGTGAGGGAAGTGATCAAACTTAAAGAATTATAACTGTGTGGGCTGAAAGCACTAAGAATATATAAAAGCTATATAAAAGAGAGCATAAAAGGGGTATAAAAGAAAAAGCAAAAAATCATCATGGCGTCAACTCCGAGAAGGAAAGGGAGGCCTCCCTCCCCCAGCACTGACTTTTTGGGGAAAACTTCTTCCAAACGCTGAAGCCCAGAGTTCTCCTCAGCTCTGTCAGGCGGCTCAGCCCCGTGGGAAGCCTCGGGGGGACGATCCAGCCCCTCAGGGGTGCTGGGGGCTGTGGCAGCAGAGCAGCGAGAGGCCAAGCCTTGCACAGCCCCAGTGTGCTCCCACCATCCCTGCCCTGAGCGGCGCTCGGGCCGAACACGCTGCGATGGATTCCTCAGAGGAAGCTCTCAGAGCCGTCGGTGGCCGAGCTCATCACGGATGTCAGAGACAACGAACAAATCAGAGTGACTGTAGGTAACTAACGCAATTAATTACCCACATGGCAAGCAGTTTCTCTGGCGAATTCCATCATGCTGTCCCCTGGAAGTAACACAGATATGTATTCCTCGCCTACATTTCTCGCTGTTGTGAAAAGGAAGGTGTTTTCACAGCAGGTGTCCTGAATTAAAGGGGGAAGAAAACACAAAACATCTGGGGGAAGGCTTCAGACATTACAGAACTGTGTATATTTGTGTACAGAACAAATTCCTCTAATAACTGATCCGAGAAAACACATTCTCTACGTTGTTTGAATGTGATTTTCTCGGCTTCTCAGGACCCTTCTAACCAACACATCAATATGCCACCGTGCCTTAAGTGTTATTAAGCTTTCAGTGACAGCAGCGTGAACCTTACGGGCTGAAAATGTGACAAAGAACAGATTTCACCGCACGTCAGATCTGCATCTTAATCACAGAACTCTTCTCCCAGATGCTTTAGCAGCAGAGCAGCTTTCCCACATTGTTTGTCAAGTATTTACACCTTCTGAAGACATCCCCCGCTCCCCAGGGAAGAGATAAATCTTCCCCAAAGCACTACACCAAAACAGTGAAGGAAGAAATGTGGCTTCACACCTGCTAGCATTTTCTTCAGCAGGGTCAGAGTGTGCACTCGCAAGAATGATATATTATGAATATTCAGCTAGAAGAGAGTGATTTCAAACCACTAAAGGATGGTCCTCTTGGGCCATTAAATAAGTATGGAGTCGCTCTTTCGGCTTAAAAATGCAAGCAACTTCCAACAAATACTCGGCAAAGGTTATTGCAGTTGTTCATGAATTGCCCATTGATCATTTTTCTACAGAACAAAAAAAAAAAGTTGAGAATTATCCACAGTTTCAAAGAAATGAACCTTTAGGCTCAATGGCTACATTGTTGTAAATGGCAAAACAGCAGAAAAGCTATTCTAATACAAACAGAAGGTTTAAGGTTTGTGTATTTCCACTTTCAGACACAGTTCGTTGTGTTTATGGGCCTCGATACAATAAGCTACTTGCAAAATTCCAGCAGCCTTTTTTCTCTGGTGCTGCATCCATGTGAATGAATGGAAAAAAAGGAGATCTGCACTAAACTAATGAACCCCTTGGATCAGAGCTGCTGTTTAAATGAAGCTCAAATACCTTATAAACACCACCTACAAACCAAACATTGTTATTTCTGTTCACACAGGAGAGAGGGTTGTGAAAGAATATGGGATAAAATAAACCTCGGCTATGCAACTAAATGAGAACCAGGTTTTATCAGGTTTTCAGAAAATATTCCCACAGAATTGCTCAGGGAGCTGGGTTCTCTGGTAAACACCTGCTTGGCTCTTCAGCAGTCCCGAAGTTTCCAAGGAATTCATCTGAATTTGCCCTAAAACTTTTATCACAGGTTGCTCTATTAAATAGGAAAGGTGATTTTTTTTCTTTAAAGTGACCTTTTGCAAGGAAAAGATCCAGCCTGTTTCTCCTTAGGCTCTGGGAGGAACACTTTTCTTACAGTCAGTGCAAAATCAATACAAATCTCATTTAAAAGCCATTACAGTCCCTGAAGAGACTTCCTTCCCACTAATGGCCTCTGAATCAAGACCCTGTTTGAGTTACACAGGTCAGGCTGCTCCCCTGGATTTGTCTCCTTGCTAAATTCTCCCTCAACTTGTGATTTGGAATAAAATGCAGGCACAAGAATTGTTTAACAATTTTTAGCATTAAGCTCCTCAACTGCATTTCTCGGAGCGAATAACATCAGCAATGTTTCCCTCAAGTGATTACACTGAGTCTAAATGTTCTGTAAACTGTGGGCTGAGCAGTGGTTAAGTGAGAAGTGGCTAATTTACTTCGGTACTTACCAAGTATTTCCTACTTTTAAGAGCCAAACCGCAACCCTGCACAGATAATCGTGCTGCCACATTGCTACAGAAATCAAACATTCCAAATTAACCTTTTAAAATGGGTATCTAAAAATAGCTGTTATCTGGAAAGCACAGTTTGCAGCTCCTTTTGTCACAGTTTATGGCTTTTAATTCAGTTCTTAATTCCTTATTATTGCACCCTTTATCTGAATAGCTGATAGTTATTCTTACCATTTATTTGTGCTGCTCTCAACTATTATAAAGCAGCTCCACATTCACAGAATCACTGAATAATTTGGGCTGGAAGGAACATTGAACATAATCCCATTCCACTCCCTGCCCCTTCCCCTATCCCAGGGTGCTCCAAGCCCTGTCCAGCCTGGCCTTGGACACTTCCAGGGCCACGGCAGCCACAGCTTCTCTGGGCACCCTATGCCAGGGCCTCCCCACCCTCACAGGGAACAATTTCTTCCCAAATAAAGAATTTCTTCCTAATAAAAAAATCCCATCCTATAAGAAACCTGCCTTTATCATGCAGTCTCACTCACAGTCATTTATTTACCTGGAGCACATCCTCTAAGTAAGAACATCTATATTTGTGCCACTCATTTTTCAAATACCTCTGTTTTCCCGTTCCGTTTTATTACCCAGCCCAATTGATTCTGTGTGATTTAGTTTCCAGAGGGGTTCAGAGACACAGCAGCCCAGCAGTAGAACATCATCACAGCCAGGCAAGCCAGGTCCACTTTTGGACCCCATGACATTGTTTTCTACTCCTATCTCACACCACATCTGTTTGTATGGATATTTCACCTTCAAGGAGAGCCATTACTTTAGACAAATATTGATTTTCCAAGCTTCTGTCTTATCCATCTTCTGCTGTTGGGCATTTTTCTTTTGTCACATGTTTGTTAAGCAGCAGAAGACATGATTTAATTTTGAAGCAGCATATGTTTGAGTACACAGTGTTTTCATAACTTCTCTGACTGGTGTTGATTGACTTATTTGCTGTTTGTACCAGTGTATTAGCTTGATTCCTCGTGGATGATCTCATTAGAACATGACAGCAATCTGTGCTGCAGAATCATCTCCACAGCTAAGCTCACATTCCCATTATAGCTTTCAAACTTCTGTTGCTTTACTGCATAATCTGAATTTTCCTGTGTTCTCCTATGAGCTGTTCACCAAGTTACCCTACAATGATAAACCTAATTTCGATAGCAAGATGCAAAGTCCATTTCTTGTCAGCCCTTGGTCTGTGGGAGGTGTTTGGTTTTGTTGTGCATGGACGTGCTCACAAAGCCATCTCACCTCATTAGCGATGCGGAGTAAAATGCACCAACATCGTTTTCCAGTGGATCTTTTTATTCTGAGTTGCTTTTTACAATTAAATACAAAGGATCAGATGCTGATTTCAGTTTTGTTTGGATAAATTGCAAAAAAACCCGTAGAGAATTTAGAGAATTTATCACACTGTAAATGAAATCAGTCTGGCTGGGAAGATAGCAATAACTCTAAGAAAATATTTTGCCAGAGGTTTTCAGCCAAAACTGACTTTCCATTGTAACTGAATCAGCTTTATGCAAATTGTAAAGTTCTATTTACTAAATAACTTCTCCTCAAGCAGAATTTGAAAGGAGCTGTCTGGCTGCAAGGTACTGCTCAATTCCCAGCAGACAGCACTTTCCATTTGTATTCATGGGCAGAAACCTCAGCTGCTCTAGCTTGGAGAATGAATGCTTTATGATGATGCTATGGATTATATATTGTCTGAGAAATCCCTAATAAGCAGCCAAGTTTAACAAGTGTCCATCAGTCACATCTCTGCCAGTGACCTCCATTACATCTTCTTGGGATCAGAAGAAATAAGCAAAGGACAACTTCAGCCAGAAATTTTTCAGAGGACTGTCTTGAGACCTCCTTTTCCCATTTGGCCTTCTCCTGTTTGCAGTCTGTGGGTCGCATTCTTTTAAATCAAAAGGAACTTTAGTCGTAACTCAAGCTGCCTTAAAATGCTGCTCCCAACTACACACAGCAGAATCAGAACAAAACTCACACCAGAATCTGAACAAAACTCACAGCACCTTCAAGAGGTGACAATTTGCAAGAGAGCAGTCCTTTGATGGCCAAGTTACATAAAAGTAACCAAAAAAATGTGAAGGGTTTTAGCTGAGTCCCACACTGAGTTTCCTGGTTTATCTGTACCAGGCACTGTGTGTGTGTCTGTCCGTCCATCCATCCCTCCATCCATCCATCCATCCATCCATCCATCCATCCATCCATCCATCCCTCCATCCCTCCATCCATCCCTCCATCCATCCATCCATCCATCCATCCATCCATCCATCCATCCATCCATCCATCCATCCCTCCCTCCATCCATCCATCCATCCCTCCCTCCATCCATCCATCCATCCCTCCATCCCTCCATCCATCCATCCATCCATCCATCCATCCATCCATCCATCCCTCCATCCATCCATCCATCCATCCCCCATCCATCCATCCATCCATCCATCCATCCATCCATCCATCCATCCATCCATCCATGCCTTGTTTTGGATCCAGGCCCTGCCATTCCCACCTGCTGGTGATATGGAACCAGGCCAGCAGCCTTTCCTCACACGAGAACATCTAGGCCAAAGCTGTCATTGAAATTTTCATTCAATGCCAAAATTGCACTTGAAAACAGTTATTGTGTGAATCATCAGCGGTGCTTTTTTTATTTGAAGATTTTTAGAGTAAAATTGTTTGTCCTACAGCCTGTGGCTTCTAATTTCTGTATTTTAACTTTAGAATTTTTTTCCTTAGGGACACCTACATCCCCTTTTTCTTGAAAACTCAAATCCTGTGAAAAATCAGAGGTGAACAAGTTTTTGACAGAGGGGGATCTAGAAAACACAGGGCTCCAGGGGTTGGAAAAGAAAATATTAGCTGTATTTATCTCACAGCTTTGCGTATTGAAGCAGATGGACATGGTTTATATTTGTGAAAATGCAAAGCTGCTCCTGCTTTGAAGCTGCAGGGCCTTTGGCCTTTACTTCTCTTCCTCTGACACGTTCTGCTAAAGGTTTTAGGTTTATTAAAAGATATTAAGAGGTGATTTTGGACTGGGATGTGCTGGGGATATGGTGTTGGTGGTGTGCGGACCCGTCTGGCCGAAATGTCCTTGCCTGGCTGACTGAAACCACTGAGTCCCACGGCCCAGGTGGTCCTTGCAGGGACAGAGAGTGGAAGAGCCCTGCCCGACCCAATCTGTGTCACTTTTCCTGTCAGCACCTCCTGGTTCCAAGGAAATTTTCGGAAGACACCACCAAACGACACCCGGTCCTGGAGGTGGTGTGCAGTGGGTGGAACAAAAGGAATATGATGGGAATATTTGTGTGGAAGACTTCTGGATCAAGCTGGAAATTGTTGTGTTTGTTCTTCTGAAGCACCAAATCTCTGTCTTTTTTGGGTATGAGCTCTGTTTATGTGGTGTGGCTTCCTCAGCAGTGCAAGGCTGAATCTGGGTCAGTTCCTGTGCCTCACCATGGATGCATTCCAGTGAACAGATCTGG
The DNA here is from genome assembly GCA_013400235.1 of Oriolus oriolus. Lineage (NCBI taxonomy): Eukaryota > Metazoa > Chordata > Aves > Passeriformes > Corvidae > Oriolus > Oriolus oriolus. The sequence continues at coordinate 69,893 of VXBT01007381.1, read as the reverse complement.
GCAGAGAAACACAACTTTCCGCTTCTTCTTCAGTATTCCTGCCTTGGGGCAGCCACAATTCCCTCTTCTTCTGCTGTCTTGGGCTCACTCCTCTTCACTCTTCATCCCAAAAGGTGTGAATGGTAGAAGTGGGAGCAGAAAGGAGCATGGAACGAGCTAAATTCTGGGTTGATATTTTTGTTGTGTCTTCTGAAATTCTCGCTCCGTTTTCTTGTGGAAAAGCCCTCGCTTAAAGAGCCAGCCTTGCACACACAACCTTCCACACGTGATTTGTTCCACACTGAGCTGGTTGGATTAGGAATCAACAGAAAGATCTGTTCACCATTATAAACATGCTGATTTCAAGGCTCAATGAAACCAGAAGAGAGTGGGAAGGAGGCCCATATCTCACTTTCTATGCAGGCTTTGCAGGGACAGGCTCTTGCTGGTTATTTGACAGAAGCCATCAACAGGCATCCTCGGAGGTGAGCACTGAATGTGCGATTCATTTCAGCGTTTGATTCAGTGGCAATTATTCCTTGAACATTATCAGTGGAATGACACTAAGGCACTCCACGTTCTGCTGCTTTCAGAGACTGCACCTGGCTCACACGGAGCCAAAAAGGGATAATGGAAGCACTGGAGCAAGAGAAACCAATTTATCTACAGTTAACATTTATTTATGGGCTGGTGTTTCTGAAATAGATCCTGTCTTTTTCCTGTAGTGGATGTATTTTATATATTTCTCTCTCACACTTGTGAATTGTGGGACATCTCATGCCTGGAAATTCACTGTTTGAGGAGATCAAGGTTGGCAGATGAAACCTGAACAAAAGCGTTCCTCATCTACCTCGCGTTGCTGAACCTACGAACCCAAGAATGTGCAAACTGTGTTCTCTCCCCAAAAACATGATCGTTATGTTAAATCAGACTCAAATTTCTGCTTTGCTATGCAGAACATAACAAAAGAAGAGCCACTAAATTTGTAACAGAATCTTTCTACTCAGGCACATCCATAAAAAAGTAGAGGGTGTGAAAACTTGCTGGAAGACTCCTGGAAAGGAAATGAAGTTGTGGCGATGCTGGAGGTAGGAAAGGTGTGACTGGAGGAGAACAGGCTGTCTTTGAAATCACTTTTAGCTGGGAAGATGGGCAGAGTAGATGGATTTACCAGTTTGTTTTGAGCCAATTCCTCCACTCATGGACTGCATCTGCTGGAGGTTCATTTGTGCACCGTGAACAGGTTGCATTTCTCAAAAGAGCAAAGTTGGGTATCAGCTTGAAATTTTGGAGGTTGCCATGGTTTCAATATTTTTACCTTCTCTTCAAGCCATTAAGATTTCATTGCCAATTTCAGAACAATCACACCTGAAAAGCAGAACTTTCGTGCTCGTAGGAGTCAGAGGTTTAGAACACACACGTGGAACAGTGCAGATATTGCAGCCCTGAGCAAAACTGGCCATGAAACAGGCAAAGAGTGACAATTCTGGGCCAAAAAGGCAGAGTTCTTAGAGGGTCCGTGAGCCAATAAGCAAACGAGATTAGATTAGGTTTATAACGTAGGAAAAATGTGGAGCATTCTGTGAACTTTTCAAAGCCCAAGCTTGAGTAGGGAAAGCCACTGAAAAAAAATGATTCCAATTAGCGAAGTCATTAGGCAGGAACAGAAAATGACTCAGAGAAAGTGTCAGTGGGTTGAGTAGCGAGCTGGCCTCTCTCTTTGGAGAGAGACAGCTCAGCCTTCTGGAGCCTGATCTGCCTCATCCAGCATCAGCATCTTTGCTGAAACACATCTCCCAGGTCCAAATGTTCCAAGAACAAGGTTTTACTCTTCTGGGATTCAGCTCAAGATACACAGCAAAGCACACTCTGTTCTCTTCAGTCAGAGCCAACTCTGGCCATATCCTCTAAAGAGCCTGGAGTTAATTGCACAGTCTCTGCAGACACAAGTTCTGATTTATCTGCTTGGGTGAAGTTTTGTTTATCCCATAAATTAAAATCTTTGAGCTAGCTCTTGGAGAGAAGGAGTGGGCAGGAGCAGGGACTCCTCAGTGAGATGCTCCTCCTTGGCACAGCAGCTCTGTCCAGCCTGCAGGAACTCAGGCTGTGCCCTGAGCAGGGTGGAAACCTTTCTAGGGCCTCTGTAAAGAGAAAAATTTTCTTTCAGCACTGTCTGGGATGCCCCAGTTGCGTTCCGCATCTTGTGCTGTGGAGATGTTTTTGCTCAGCCAGGGAGGAGCGCTCCTGTCTGAGAGCTTTCTGCCAAAAGGAGTCGTGAGAGCTGTGCTAAGACAGAGTAACGAGGAAAACATGGGAAGTTGGAAGGGAAAACGCTCATCCTTTAACATGGCAGTAGGGAAACAAACCCACCCTGGCTGCGGTGCTGAATGTGGGCAGTGCCTTCCTCCATGGGGTGGAATTAAACCCCATCCTTGTTCTGGAGCAGAGGAATCACACACACACACACACGCCTTTACTCTGGGATGGGTCTTTACCTGGAATCTGTATCTGTGCTTTTATTAAAATTCAGGATACTTCAAGTACCTTTTTTTTGATCAGTTCCCCATTCAACCAAGATCTGTCAGGCTGAGATGTGAGACCTTCACGCCTGGGGTGTTTGCGTGTGGTTTTTTAACTGCTGTTACATTTCTGGCCTTCTTTTTCCTCTCTCTCTCTTTTTCCTCCTCCCCAGGAGCCCAGTTATTCAGCAGTTAAGGCAAACCTTTTGATTTAGCCACTAAAAATCCCTTCCCTGTCTCGCTGCTGTTTTACAATGCTTGTTTACACCAGAACTCAACAGAATAGAGCCACAAATCACTGTCTGAACAGAAAATAACCCCGAACCTTTCAAACCACAGCTCCATCCACTTTAAACCATCACCATTTTAGGAGCTGGACACCTTCCAAAAAGAGCTGATGTGTGTCTCCTTGTGCCTCTCCATGAGGACATAGGAAGTTTTTCAGGTGTTTAATCCCAAGAAAGCTGTGATGCAAAGCTCGTATTTACATCCCTCCTGGAAAACACAAGTGGGAGTCCTCATGAGCTCTTCCCTGGAGCTCCTGGATTCTGCCAGCTCATGAGCTTTGCTGACTGATGCCTCGTTCCCGTGGAGTGCACTCATCATGTTGAATCAATATCTCGCAGAGAAAGGAGGTCTCGGGGTTAAACAAGGTCCCAACGAGCTGAATGCGTTAAAATGCAAGGTCTGGAGCTTCAGTCTCAGCCGAGGTTCCAAAGGGAAGCAAATGTCAGGACTCGGAATTTCAGACCAAACAAGTGGAAGGTTTTTTTTTGGTGAGCAGGCCAAGAGCTTTATCCTTTCTCAGGAACTCTCAGTTCATCCTCAGACTTGTTATGAATAAATTAAGTGGCTACAAATATGTGAATAATTGCAGTGAGGTCTGCAGGCCACACAGAGGCAAAGCCCCCTTTTCAGAGAGAGAGGGGAAAAGAGTCTCTGAGAGATGTTTTAATGCAGTGTCCTCAGCAATTTCACCAAAGCACAATGCAGAAGGACAGATTCCTTCAGTCAGGGTGGAAGTGCTGGGTAGGAAGCCAATATTTTCCTATTTCTGACATTAATACCACCTAGATTTAACTTCAGGGCGCTTTTGTCATCAGCCACTGATCTCCCTGAGGTGACACACAGGTGACACGCTGTTTTTCCTGGCCAGGAGAGGTGTTTGTTGCCAGGTATCTTCCACATCCCAGGGACACAACAGCTTTGTGCTGCAGCTGTGCAACAGGGACATTACATCCCATTGCTGTCATCTCTCAGTTCAAAGGCAGCCCAGAGCCAGATAAATGATGGCAGTGACTTAGCCTTGACATTTTTCTTTTCATTTTACAATCATGACACATAAGAATGTTTCCGCTGTAGCATTTAAGTCACATTTTTAATGTCTGATACCGTTTTTTTGGAGAAAGATGTGATTATTAATTTTTTAAAAGAACAACTTTTCCTGAGGAGACATGAAGCAGAAATCAGAGAGAAGGTCAGCAGTGCAGAGCTGCAAAGTGGGATATCAGCCTTGCTTGTCCCCTGCCCGTTTGCAGCGCCAGCACTGAGTCCTTGTTAGGAGCCCGACACAATCCTTATTCTTCTTTCCTCTGACTCAGCGATATCATTGCTCCATTAACACCACTTTTGATCTGTGCCCATCCAAGCAGACACATTCACCACAGAAATGGCAATAAATAAGTAAATAAATCAGTGGTGGTGAGGGAAACCCTTCGGGATGTGACCCAGGTGAGAGCAGAGGGAATTGGATCATCCCATTGCACCAGGGTGTGAGAAGGGAGCCCACGGCCAGGCTGATGGCACAAACCTTGTTCTCAGAATCCAGCAGATCCCCAATTCTGTGCACTTTCAACCATGCTTGAGTTTGAAAATAGTCAGGAAAGGCACTACCTGCCAAACTGCCTGGGACAGAGACACAAAACAGACACAAAAACAGCCAAAGGCTTGAAATTCCAGGTGCTGTCCTGAAACTCAACCCACCTTCACCTGCCCTCTGTGCTTTATGTTTTCCTGGATATGCTGGCCTGGAGAAACCCCATTTTCCTCCAGGATTCAGTTCCAAGCCCTGTTTGTACTTCCAGAGCAGTCCAAAGAAGAGCGAATGGCCTTGGTGTGCTGTTGTCACACTGAACGGCTGAAATCTCAATTTGGATTTGAGCTGCTGTGCCAGCTGAGGATTTAACTTACGGTCCCAGAGCTAAATTATGCTCTCAGGCTGTGACAGGACTCCAGAGAAGACATCTCTACACTGGGGCTTTTTGTACCTGTGAGGGTGATTGAGTAGACAGAGGCCCCAGAATGACAGGTAAGTATTGAGGATAAATGGATGTAATAAAGCATAATTGCCCTAAATCTCCTGCCTGGAGTTACTGAGGGAGAGAAGAGAGCAAACAGCAGTAAGACCAGTAATTTCAAGTCCACAGTTTGTCACCTGAGGGAAAGAAGTGGCTGGAACAGGCAAGATTGTTCCAGGGGCTGTGCATAATCCTGGCTCGGTTTTTATAAAGGCAGAACTCACTGTCAGCTCAGATGGACTCGGGGCTGTTTGTCCAGAGGTGCTGAGGTGAGGGAGGAACATAAACAGCTGGAAAGAGCTGAAGAGAGTTTCCCACATCCATGCAGGCATCCTTGTCCTTTGGTGGGTGCAGAGGCAGGGTGTGTGTCCCTCGGTGTCCTTTACCCACGGTCCAGCTGGGGACAGGGTGGGTGTTTCCACGTCCCAGGGTTTTGGTTTGAGCAGCACCCTCCAGAGCCCTCTCTGGCAACCATTTGGGGTTTTTTTTCCCTGGAAGGAAACAGCTTCAGCTCATTCTGGGAGATGCCATTTGCTCTTAGAAAGTAATTTGTCTTTCTACATTTTTCAATTAAATAATTATGCAGGCATTTATTATTATAATTCACTGGGATTGCTGACAGCCAATCCCCCCTCCCCGTGTCAAATTCTCAGCCCTGTGCTAAGGGGGTGTGCAAGTGTGAGCATTTTCAGGAGTCACAGCAGGAGATTTAAATAAAGGATAAGACCTGTGCTGGCCTTTTGCACAGAGGTAGAATTCCAGCAGCTGACTCCTGCACTGAATTCATTCCCTGCTGTTCAGGATCTGTAATTCCTCATCAGTCTCCTGGGATTTCTGCTTTGCTTAGACTCACACAGACCTTCCAAGGTGCACAAAAGCCCCTCCAGTTTGCCGCACAAAAACCCTGAGCAAATACTTCTGTATTTATGAAACGTTTCTGCAAACAAGGTTTAACATCTCAATTCTTTCCTCCTTTCCAAAGAAACCCAGGTATTAAAGGAAGCCTGCAAGTTTTTAATGGGAAAAAAATACAGGTTCCTTCTGTTCTAGTGGTGCCATAGGACAACAATCACGGACCTCTTCCATCTATAAACTGCTTATTTTTTTTAAGTTTAATGCGCAGGTGATGATGGGGCTTATGACAGGACTTCTCTTCCCACTTCTGTGGGCCAAGGATGTCACTGCTGGAACAATTTAGGAGGTTTTTCTGTGTGTCCCATCCTCTCTCTACCCTCAGCTATGAGATTCCCAGCCTGGAACCATGGATGCTCTTGGGGAGCAACTTCACAGAGTTAAAGCAGGGAAAATCATCCTCCTTCTCAAAGAAAGTGATCAGTGTCCTGTCCTTAATTAATGTCCCTTTACCAGGGTAAAGGAAAGGGTGGGAGCATGCATGTAGGATGGGAAGTGTAAGAGGAAAATATGTCTTTCAAGGGCAGCTGGAAATTCTATTGCCTTAACAGGGAATTTGAATATTCTTGAGTAAATAATAACAATAACAATAACAATTTTAAGAACGATTTAAAATTTTTGGCTCATCCATGGTAGCTAAAACTCCCAGGTGCTTCCTTATCCAAATATTTGGCCATGTCCTGATCTTCTGGGTGTCAAGCAGCAGAAAAGCTCAGGTGAATGAATCTCCCATCCCATATTAAGCAGCAGACCTAGTGCAGTGCTCTCAGCTTGCAAAAGCTTACATCAAACAGGAAAATAAAGGCTGTTCCTCCTGCGAAGAATACAGGAGATATAAACACCACATTTATCAGTTGTGGATTATAAACATAGAGGAGAGAAGTCAGACACAGAAAGGACAACACAGAGGGCAAAGAAATGAATTAGGTTGATGGAATCTGATGGAAGAGCTGCCTGGAAAAGAATAGGGGGGGAAAAAAAGAGATTTATTCAAATCAGTGAGTTTTTAGAGCCATTTCACAGTCAGTGTTGTCTTCATGCTTCATCCTGTGAGCTCCTGACGTGAGGAATTGTGTGGCAGAGCACTGGTGTGTGCCCATAAATGACTGGAAATACAAATACATACATTTCTCTGCAGGAGCATTCAGGGAAGAACAATTAAATAGATCTTAATTTAGAGACTGCCTTCACCGGTCTAATTCTGGTGAGTAACAAAATTCAACTGAAATTTACTCAGCAGATCAAGCATTGCTAACATCTGAGAGTTAATTAGGGTAATAATGACTGAAGAAACGGGTTTGCTGCATTGAGGAGAAGTTGCTATGGTGTTGCCATATACGTTTGAGACAACAATTAAAAACCATCCCCTGGTGCTGCCGGAACAGCCACAGATGAGGGGAGTTAAAATGGGCAAAGCAGCAGAACGTGGGAGCAATTCCAGGGCCACCCCAGCTCTACTGTTCCATCCTTCCTGAGGTTTTTTCTCTTCAAATCAGTCCCAGGTGCTGGTGAGGCCTCAGACTGCCTGAGAGCTGAGGGTGGAGGATTTAGTTATCCTCTGATATCCTCTGATTTTGGCTGTCAGGGAGATGCCAGGGTTGGGAATGAGGAGGTTTGGTAGGGAGGAAGAAAAAAGTCTTCAGAAGGAGATGGCAGCACCAAGGTCTGGTCACTCACTTGTGGAAGTGAAAGTTCCAAGGAGACTCTGGAGAACCTGACTGAGGCTGGGTAACTTTTGCCTCTTGTGTCAAAAATGATCTGGAATCAATTTTGGACCAGAATAGATTTTAAATAGAAATTAGCAGCAGGCAGTGATGAGGAGATGTCTGAGAGAAAGGCTGACACAAAACCGGTATATTTGAGAGCACTGAGAAGCTGAAGAGGATTTAAATGGAGGGAGGTTGGGGAGGTGAATTCTCCAATGATCTCCCTGAGATCAGCCTGCAGGGCTGGGGACTGCCTTGGAGCACAGGAAGCTGACTTTGTCAGGACGTGGAAGATGGATGGGGAGGCTGGCAGGAGCAGGGGCTTATTTATATTTAATTGCACCAAGATATCAGAGGCTAAGTGGGGGGATCAGCAATGGCCACAGCGATGGGGGTGGGAGAGTATTTATGAGAGCTTGTAGTGACAGGAGCAGAGGGGAGGGCTTCAAACTGAAACAGAGTAGGGTTAGATGGGATATTAGGGTGGGCAGGCCCTGGCACAGGGTGCCCAGAGCAGCTGTGGCTGCCCCTGGATCCCTGGCAGTGCCCAAGGCCAGGTTGGACGGAGCTGGGAGCAGCCTGGGACAGTGGAAGGTGTCCCTGCCCACGGCAGGGGTTTGGAATGAAATGAACTTTAAGGTCCCTTCCAGCCCAAACCGTTGTGGGATCCTGTGACATTCCCTGTGTGGACACACCCCACACAAACACATTTTCAGCAGAGCTGGATCTGCTTCACCTTCTACACAGCCCCACTGTTAGAAACAGGGAGCACAAGCAGGGGCATTACAGTCGGAAAAAGAACAATTTCAGCTCAAATCTGTCCCCCCTCCCCCCGGAATCTCCATGCTGTGCCTGGAGCTGCTGTGAGGGAAATAAGGAGCTGTAACCAAACTTGTAATTACTCCTCCCTCCACCCTCACACTGACTTCTACACCCAAAGCAAGAGAGGAAGAGCAGAGGATTTGCAAGGTGAGAACGAGAGACCTCTTTGGTTCTCAGAGTACTTGTCCTGTTCTGCCTGATTTCATTGCTGCGACAACAGGGAAGGAAGGCTCTCCCCACAGAAGGACTGGACCCGATTTTCCTGTGCAGTTGTAACATATTTCAACAGAGAAACATGAGAGTCTGTGATTTGTGAAGCTCAAAATTTTAAGAGAATACTCTTGATGGCAAGGAAGACAAAAGGACTGATTCTTACCACGGCGTCTCAGCATCTCACTTTTAGAATTTTTCTCTGTTTCTTAGCAGTGTTTCAGTAACTTTTAGAATTTTTCTCTGCTGACAATAAGCCACTATAGGAAATAGCTGCAGGCTCAGCTGAAGGATGTGATTCCTGGTGTTTATAGAGTGTAGCCCCTTGGATGCATATCTGCTACAAATAATTTTTTGCTGCGTCTCTTCTCAAGAGTAACTACAATAGCAGATCCTGAACACAGTGGAAATTCAGAAATGCATAATGCAGTGGCAGAAAATTGAGCGGAAAAAGGGTTTGTGCTCTCAGATCTCATGGCAATGTGTAGAAGAACGAATTATATTTGAACAAAATGAAGAATTTATGTGAAATGATAATGTTTTGTGTTTTCGTCCTAAGTGTGGAATAAAGTGTGAGACCTTTATGAAATTTTCATGAAGTTTCTTTTTGCAAGGCCTGTGTACACAAACTTAACTGTCAGCTCAAGCTTAAACTTTCTAAATCTTGCTTTCATTTATATGAAAGAAAAATCTTCGTGCAAACTCCTTGTAAACGATTCTGATAAAAACGGGGTGGTTCTGTTGTTGTTTTAGCTTCATCTAAATAATAATTAAATATTTATTCCCATCTATTTGTCCCAGTGTTTAAGTGTTGCTGCTGCACAAATTATTCTCGAGGATGAAAAGACCTAAACCATCCAAATTAAAGCAGACAGTAAAGCTGTCCAAACCCCATATTATTTATAAGATCAGGACAACAGCTGACAAATTCTGGTGGGATAAATTGCTTTTCCCTTAATAAACTAGATTTTGAAGGAAACAATACACAGAATTAGTTTTCCCATTTATCTTCTGATTCACCAGGTTGGAAGATAAGAACAACCTATAATTCTGCAGTGCCCCTCTGCTCCTCTCTGAGGGTGACGGGAGGAGGATGAGGAACCTTCTGAACCCCCAAAGCAGCAGCGCTTCCCTCCTCCAGCCCCATCCCCACCCTGTCCCGGCCTCTCTCCCTGCCCTGGGAATTCTCTCTTCCCATTTGAGCTTTACAACGTCACCCTCTAGTGGAAATCCAGGTGTTCTCTTCCCCCAAATCCGAACGCACAGGAATGTTCTGCTTGGTTCAAAAGGCGAGTGACAGTTTTATGGGGGAGAATAAAATACAGAGAATCGCCAGGCCCGAGTTTTTGTTGTTTATTTCCCTCTGCCACACTATGGGAGTTTGAGGTATTAGGTGAGAGTGTGCTGAGAGAGGGAAGAGAAAACGCAGAAAGAATAGAGATAATACGAGAGGACAGCCTGAAGAGAAGCACAGAGCACGGCAGCATCACTTCTTAAAGCCAAATTAAACTTCCAAGGGGCTTTCCTAGACGAGAATCCCTGAATGCAGGTCTGGGGGTCAGCAGAGGACCTGGAGACCCTTGGTGCTCTCAGGATCAGAGCCAGAGTCCCCTCCTCTCCTCTGGCTGGTGGCAGGGTCCAGCATCACCCAGAGCACAGCAGTGAAGCTTTCAAGAGATTTTTTAGCTCCCACTGAGTAATCAATCCCACAGGATCCAAAGCCAGGGCTCGAGGCAAACCCCACCCCTGAACCTAAAGGGAAGGGAGGGAGAAGGATATAAAAGAATTGCTGGTGGATTTGAAGCTTTCTTTAATCCTACGTGTTTGGCATAGATTGCTACAGCTAAACTGGGGGACTTTTCCAGACACAACATCATCTTCCACTCCTTTCCCCGCTGGCTGTTCTGCTAAAGATGTAGAATAGTACATGAACACACTCCTGGAGAGCTGAGAGTACTTTTAAATAAACCTTTAAACCAAGTGCTTCATCTAAAAGCATACACAGATGTGTGATTGCTGCCTATTATATATTTCCACAGATATTCTTTTTTTTCTGGTTTGCTTTCAATGAGTGTTTTTTTTTTCCTGAGCACTCTTCATTGCTGCCCTTCTGACAGAACACTTTGGGGACCTGCCGCTTGAAGATCTGCTCTGTGAGAAGGGAGCAGCAGCTCTGTAAAGGAGCCTTGCACCTGCAGTCTCCTTAAAAGGGCTTTTGCTGTTGTTTGGGGTTGGTATGTTTGGGATTTTAAAGCGTTGCTGTGCTTTTTGAACGTCTTCTCAGCCAACAGATGGGATGATTTTCCTCTAAGTGCTGCTAAACTGTCAAGGTTCAGGTGAAAAGAACCCAAATTGCTACACTGAGCTCTGCCAGCTCCAAGGTGTCGGAGTTTGAGAGACACATTTGGAAATGGAACAAGCGCTGAGCACAACTCGCTCTCCCTCCGTGAGGAACCTGAATAACCACTGCCACCCTCTTTGGGGCAGTGACAAAGGACCACTCCTGTTTCCTCACACTCACAGGTGCCACCCCGGCCCCCAGGGCATCCACCCGTGCCCCGGGAAGGGATGGAGCTGGGAGTTGGGATGGAAGCTGGCTAGATGGCAGCAGAGCCCCAGGCAGCAGCATCTTCCTGGGGACACCATTCCCGAGGGACACAGTTCAGCTGCCAGAGGGAGAAATAACAGGAAAACTGAACTGAAGCTGAAATTTGATACTTTTGGGAATGCAAAATACAGGGGCAAGGAATAGCTGGGCGTGAACTAGTCTGGTTTGATGTAAATTCCCAGCTCTCACCAAGTTATTGCTGACAGCGAGGTGAAGAAGTTGTGTGGTAGCAGAGGAAGGAAAACCAATGGAAAGTCTGTTTATATCAGAAATCGTGTTTTATCTGTACTTCTACAAGATGAATCCCATTTAAAATGTTCATGGAAAAGTAGGTTAATGGATTATATCCTTGGGCTGACAGCCACAGATGGGCAAAATCCAACCAAACTGTTGCAGTTCAATCCCAGGTGGGAGCCCAGCCCCACGCAGGCGCTCGCTCACTGTCCCTGCGACAGCGGAGAGCTGGAATGGTGGAAGGGAGAAAACCCACGGGTGGAGACAGAGACAGTTTAACAGATAATGCCAACAAAACAAGGAATCCCCTTCCCATGGGCAGGCAGTGCTCAGTTATCCTCAGGAAAGCCAGGCTCCATCGTGTGTGACGGTGGCTTGGGAAGACAAACGCCCTCGTTCCTCTTCCTCCTCCTTCCCCAGCTTTATCCACTGAGCATGACGTCCCTCTGGGACATCCCTGGGGTCACTTGAGCTTATCTGTCCCAGCTGGGTCCCCTCCCAAGCCCTTGTGCACCCCCAGCCTCACTGGTGGAGTAGGTGAGGAGCAGAAAAGGTCCCAGCTCTGTGCAAGCCCAGCTCAGCAATAACCAAACATTCCCTGTGCTTCCCACACTCTTTCCAGCACAAATCCGAACCACGGCCCGGTACAAGCCTCTGTGAAGAAAATTAACTCTTCCAGCCAAAACCAGAGCACAAAAAGCTGGGATTGTCCGTGTGGCTCTGCACGGGAAACACCTGGATCCCTTCCCATCCCAGCTCCCAGCAGACTGGGACACACTGAGCTCCTGGAGTTACACAAGGGACAGCGAGCAAATGCAAGAGACCTGATGATCTTTAATGAGGCATAATCTGTTCAGCAGTGAAAATCAACCAACCTGATCTGAAATTTCAGCTTTAATCCCCTGTGGAACCAGGTTAGCCCAGCAAATTAATTCTGGTCCGCTCTTGTTTGTTCCCGTGGAGAACAAATCACTCCGTAAAGATCTGTATAAATGAAAAGCTAAAAGAGAGCATTTCACACAGTGGTATAAGAAGGACTTCACTTAATTTTGTTATGCAGCAGTATCTGACAAGAAAGAAAGGAAAATTTTGCTGAAATTTCCAAAATCCCCAAAGTACTGACTAAATATCTGGGAAATTAAAGCAGATTATATTCTGAGCGTGAAACTAATGACTCTGATATCAGCTGCACACAGATTACAGAGGTCCCAACAGGTGATTCAAACTTGTGGTGGTGGCACAAGGTTTAATAAAGGGCTGAAGAACACTGCTTAAGAGCAGAATTGATTTTTAAGAGGTGGCTTAAGCTCCTGTATTTTTGTGACCCCATTCACATGCAAGTTGCAGTTGTGTTGATGAAGGCATGGAAAAATAAGAATAAAAGAGAGGTGTGATTCGCAGGGAGAAAACATCTTTGATTAGATCAAACAGGTAGCCTTTCAAGCACAGCAGCTCCTCTTTAAATACAGAGCTCTTGCTGGTTCTTCTCAAATATTTCAGTGCGGTGCGTTAACAACGCCGACTGTTTCTCTGTGCATAATCTCAAAGTTTCCGGCTGCATCTCTCCCCTCCCCTGTGCCAGCCATGTCTGTGACACACAAATTCACTGGTAGTTAAAGTGGACAGAATTTCCTCCTAAACAAACTCGCCTGTCCATGAAACTTCACCCACGTGCCACTGCCTTTATGGGAAACACCACAAGAAAAACACCTCTGCTCTTCTTTAGACACTATGTGCGTTGAGATGCATTTTTAGGTGCTGGTGCTGAAGTATTTAAATAAAAAATGTAAAGAGAAAAATATGGGCTGACCCTTTGGTCAATAATCACAGAAAAAAAGGACAGTTCTGGTCAAGCAAACTAGAAAAGCCACCCGTCTCTGCGCTCTCTCAGGTCTCAGGTTCTGTAAGGATTATATTTCTGACAAGTGAAAGCAATTTATGCAACTGGGGCATCTTGTAATGCAACCAGCTGGGAAATCTGTGAGGCTACTGCTGATTTCACACACAGCCACCAAACCCAAGAGAGGATAAAAGGCAAGGAGTGTTCAGAACAGCCTGGATTTAGCCACCCTCAGTACAGGCAGGACTGAGCTCTGTAGGCTCCGGGCTCATTGCTGACACCCTGATTAAAAAACTGCTTTGCTATTTTAAACAACACCATTTTTTGCCAAGTGTTCAATCCATTAGACCCTGATTTTCTCCTTCTGGAGCTTAAAGTACTTGGAGTTTTGTTAAAGATAAGGCCAGTGAAGATAATGTTTAAAGTTAGTATTTGAATACATGAAAAATCGTAGGTATTCCTTACTGGGCATTCCTACTGGGTAGGGCATTTGTTCATCACTGAAAATAATCAAATTGAACTATTTTAATCAAAGATGAGAAACAGATGATGTAACACAAGCACAGGGAGCCAAATTTTTTCTTGGGTGAAGATATTGAGGTTTAGCTCAGTGCTCTTAAACCAAGTCAGTGGGGATGCTTTTGACGTTTTCAAACAACACTTTAAGCTCCAATTTAATACCAATAAAATCACTGGGATCAAAAGTGATGAGGGAGAGGTTGAATATTTAGAACAGACCTTGCTGCTTTGAGAAGAACTGCCCATTCATTTAAAATCAGTATGAAAACAGTGGGGGCAGGGGTAATTTCATTTGCTTTGGATGAACCCTGGTATAATTCCACCAAAGTCAACAGAGTGATACTGGTATTAAAAAAGTGACAGGAGATGTGCATCACACGGAGCTGTGTTCTGCTTGAGATACTCTCCTACCCTTCCATCTGCAAACAGGATAATCTGTGGGTTTTGTGAAGGAATTTGCAAAGCTTGAAATGTTTTTTGTGCAATTAATTGTGAACATAATAATCATCAACATCAAACAATGCTAATCTTGCAGACTGGGGCAGTTTTAAGCCATTTCTGAGGGAAACAGGAGTTTCTCCTTAGAAAAATTTTGAGAATTTTGGCAAAATATTTCTAGAAGTTTGGGATGAAAAGAAACGTAAAATAATATTCTTTTGCCTTCAGATGACATTCTCATATTTTCATACAACGAAAGCAATCTTTGATCAAACACACAAACGAGCAACAGGTCCTGAATTGGGCACCTCGTCTCACTGTTCGTGGCTCCATCCAGAGGCTGCCAAAAGGCTGGCAGACAAGAGCAGCTTCATTTTTATCAGAATTTGATGATCATTTATCCAGAACTGATGGCAGGAAGGAGGTGATTTGTTAGAGCGAGAGAAACCCCCCTGGAGCATTCACCAAACAGATGGAATTTGTGTTTCTTGAAATCCTCAGGATGAGGTGGGTTTATCTGAGGAGCGAAAACTGATTTGCCAATTATGCCTCAAGATTTAACAGCAACACAATCAAGGCAGTGGTGGAGAAGAGCGAACTCGAGCCCTGGTGTGAAACAACATTAATCATTAGCAGGAGTTTTCCGTGGTGTGAATAATTCACGGATTCACAGGATTTGGGCTTTAAAAATAAGAACTCTTCTCTCCTCTCCATGATTGTTCCTCTCCATGATTGTTTCTCTCCAAGATTGTTCTGTGTTCCTCCTTCATCCCCTCAAAGACTCGGAGCTCACTCAGGTGACCCTGCCATGACATCCCAGGAAAGCTGGCAGCAGGATTTGGGAAGACAAAAAGCACTCCCTGCTTGGAAGTGCTGCTCTACAGAGGATAAAGGCAAAGTCAGCATCCAAAAGGTCAGGAAGGAATTGTTCTGGTGTTAAGTAGTGTGAAATTGTTGAGGTATTCTATGATTATTGGAGTCCTCCAGAGCTAGAAAATGTAAGGGGAAAAAAGTAACATCTCTGATAAATTCATATTCCAGCGCAATTTTTTATCTCTCTATAAAAAGTTGGAATACCACTTTGCACATAAATATTTACTTGGTTCTAGAGTCAGCCCTTGATTATTATGCACAGAATCCCTTAACAAAAGCAGAGAATTTACTCTCTGTGTAGTTCAGTGGAAACCAAAACAATCTTTGAAACATTCTCAGATGCAGAAAAATGCATTTTAAATGCAGCTACGAAGTGACTGTAATGAGCAGCAGGACTGGAGGCTTCAAAATTGTGCTGCTCAGCCTCATTTCCTTTTCTCAGCACACACAGAGAATTTATAATTCATGCAGTAACCATTAGAGAAATAAATTTCATTTCAGAAGCTGTTTTGTTATCGCTGGCATTTTCATGGATAAACGAACTGATATTAATGAAGAAAGTTGTACTTGTGAAGGTTGGATTTTACTATCAAAATACATCCAGATTCATGAGAACTTTCACGAGAAAGAAATTGTGTAGAGGTCCCACATTTGGTAGTGATTTCTTCTGGAATTTTGGAGAAAATGTCATTCTGATCACACAGTTCCAGATTTCTCTTTTCCAGGCATTTAAAGCAAATATTTGAAATAATGAGTTCTCTGAGCAAATCACTTGCAGCTCTATCCAGTCTGTTAAAACCCCTTCCAGTGTAACTTCTCTTTTAGCTGGTACACAACAAGAGGAAACAACAATTTGTTTGGATGCCACTGAACCATTGAATTTATGTTCTAAGCAAACATTTTGCTGCAAGGGAAATGTGTCTGTCAGAGGTCAGCTTCTCCAAAAACAATTTACTTATTTCCTTCTTTCTGTCCTTAAGTGGGATTGCATTTATTCCATCAACCAGGGCAATCTGCAAATGGAGCAGGAAGAATTCGCTGGATTGCAGATCATGGGGCTGTTAATGCCACTCTTTCTGTCCAGGCTCAGTCCTGTGATTATCGAGGATCCCACTGCCTCAGGGGCATATTCAACACCCTTTGTTATTTTTCCACTCTGTAGGATGGCGCAAAAGATTCCAGCTGGGAGATGAAGGCACATCTCTGTGTGGAGAAGCAGAATTTTGTCTTGGTCACGTCATCCTGAAGGGCAGAAAAATGCTAAAAATAAGTTGGGTTCTCAACTGCTTCCCTGCCTTGGTCTGACTGCACCGACCCCAACAGACACATCCGTGTTTCGTCCATCTGATGCTCCAGCCTGGGATTTAGAAGCAGAAACAAAACTGTCCCAACAGCCTTTTGTTTCAGACTGCGGATTGTGCAAGCCAGCTCTGCAAACAGGCTGATGAGCGGCACAATCCCTGCGGGATTCATTCAGGGACTCACTGCCTTTGCTGAAAAGGGACTGATTTCCCACCCACTGGAAAGGGCCCAGATGTTGTGGTGCAGCTGCACAAGCCCCAGTTTGGAATCAGGCTGCCATCAGCCTTCTGGGACAGCCATCTGCTCTCTGCTCTCCCCTTCTCGTGCTCTTTGTCTGCACAGGCTTCCCCGAAGGCTTCCCTCAGCCTGGTGTTATTTTGAGCCTTGATTCGAAGGAGGATGGATGGTAATTTCATCTCCTCTCCAAAACTGGTCAGGCAGGATCAGTTTTCCCTGATGTAACTGCATAAAAGCCACAGGGATGTCTTCCCAAAGAGCCACTCACACATCCAGGCTTTCCATCCTGCTTTTCCTACTTCTGTGCTGCGGATTTGTGCACACACCTAAACCCACGGAGATACAAGATGAGATTCTGCACAATTTAGTCCCCGTAGAATTCAACAGCTCCAAAAAGGACACCCCAGCACTGCCCATTAGTTAACAAAATGCCGATCAGGTGAGTTACTGAAGCTGAAATCGCCCTGATTTTGTCTCTCCATGGGCTGATGACTGTCAAAACACACTCCTGAGGAGCCTCCTCTTGGCAGAATTTATTTCGTCCTCATCTGAAACAGCCTCAATGAGCTCGCAAGCCAAATTTCTGGGAATAAACTGTAAAGTCCAGCCAGCTCCCAAAGGGTAACTAAACAGATGAGAGTTTAGAAATCATTTAGCAAGGGGGATTTTGGCAATACCTGAAATATAGCTGCTTGTTTTTGTTGCACGGCAGCTTCTGTATTTCAATGAGTAATCTGCCTGCCTCTGAGGGCTGCAGGGAACATTCACATAAATATATATGTATATAAATCTGGGAAATAAAGCTCACATAAAAAACTCTCATAAAAGATGCCCAAAGTGTTCACACTTTCTGCTGTTTCGAAAGATCTTTGTTGTGTTCATCATTTTTACTGTGATTTGTGGAACGGAGGATAAACTGAGTATTTTTGGTTTTAGAAAGCAGGAGAAAAGTGAGGTGGCTGCTCAAATTCCTGAGCAGGATTCTGGGATGGTGAGCAGGGAACTGATCTTCGCACCAACCTGGATTCTGCAAGGAGCCTTCTACAAGTTTGCAGTGGGACCTGTGCAGCGAGAAAATCTGATCACAGAAACAGCAATGGGATTTCACCTCCAGCTTCAGAGGAAACAACAGTCACAGGAGGGTTTGCATTCAGGAAAATTCCTTTCCGTGTGACCCGCTAGCAAAGCTTTATACCTTGACTTCAGAAGTTTCTTTTTAAATCAGAGCCTAAATAATCAGCATGTACAGAAACAAAGTTTATTAAGGGGTCATCGAATAAAATATTAAAAGAAAAGAAGAAAAGCCATAAAATACTCATATTAAAGTTTAAAAATCTCATTAACAAAAGTTGCAGCTTGTGCCTCCTGCGTAATTCTTGGTTTCTTTTCCACCTCCCATCTGCCTCATCCTTGCAAACTGTCATCAGCCCTTTGGCCACAGCTCAGGCTTTTAATGCCGTTGTTGACAATGCCTCACCCGTATTGATTGTTGCTTTTAATTAGCATGGAGAGCACGGGGAGGACTGAAATTAGTTTGTTGGGTTTCATTACACTCCCGGCATTGCGGGAGCCAAGTGTCAATAAATTACCATTCTTTTTATTAAACAACAACAACAACAACTCTCTTTATTATCCAAATTACAACAGGCTGCATCACTTGGTTGCAAAAGAGAACTTGCACATTAATAAAGGGATGGAACAGCAATCTCTCAGCAAGGTTGAATAGGAAAATGTTAATCATCCCATAAAGCTTTACTCCTGGCGTGTTTTATTTCAGTCTTAGAATGAGCTATTCACCTTTGACCTTCTCTGCAACAGAAGTTTAAAGAACTGATAATGCCCTGTGACAGAGCAATCCGTTGGTAAATAGTTTATTAAAATCATGGAGGTATATAGTAATTAAAAGTAACACAGAATCGCTGTCTGTGATTGCCTTGGACAGATCCATTCTGGAACAAAACCACTCGGCAGCCCCTGTGCTTTATGGATGTTTTCGCCGGCTGAAGTGGTGCCCAGATTCCACTTCTGGCAAGCACAAAGGTCCCATCGTCAGCTCTGGCGTTCCAGCGTGAGCTGAAAGACAGCTGGAAAATACCAGCCAGGAATTCCTTCTCCAAGGGCTCCCTCCTTGCTCCCACCAGGAGCCAGGTGGGTTCTGGGGGAGCCAGAGTCTCTTGGAAGAGTGGGGTTAATCCCACCGAGAGTTGGGGCTGCCCCACCGGGACAGGGCGCAGGCTCTGCCCGGCAGAGGGGAGGCGGAAGAGGAACAAGGACCAGGAAAAGGGAAAAGGGAATGAGAGGGAACCACGAGCAAACCTCAAAGAAAGAACTCAGGAACTTCCAGCAGCACTCTCTTTGCTCATGTACTGCTGTGTATTAACTTAATCCATCCTTTTTGCTCTGAATGAACAATATTGGGTTTTTTCAGGCTGCTGCAGAGCCAGTTTTGCTCGATTCAAACCAGGACACTGCTACTGAATGCTGCCAGTGAAACAATCCTGCAGCCTTCTGACTATAAAAAACACCCTGGCCCCACGAAATCTGCAGCCAAAGTGATGCCATAAATAGCTTCTGAGGGTCAGTGTCCATGACATCCCTGCTTCCCAAGATTCAGAGTCCAGTGGTGCCATTTCCTGGATAAACAAACCTCATTGCTAGCTAAATAAATAGTATCCCATAAAATTCTCTCCATTATTAGCTCCATTTTTATTTAGAAGATGGTTCCAGGGTCAATATACTTTTCAAAATTAAATGTGCATGTTACTTGCTGCTAACGAACCAAAGGTCAAATAACATTCACATATGTATATTACTCTGGGAAACACCTCTATTTCGAGTATCAGTATTGAAATATTACACTTCTAAATGAGTTTACATATTCCCTTTTTTGAAAGAACTGTGTTGAATTAATTGTGTTTCATGTAAACAACTTTTTAAAAATTAATTATAAACAAGGTGGAAGAGAAATGGAATTAACCAGCTCATTGAGAGAGGAATTGTCCCTGGAACCAAAAATGACACAATAGACTAATAATGCCTGTTATAAATGAGTTTCCATTTTCTCAGTAACATATGATTAATCAACATAATTGCAAGTCATCCTGTGAGTAATGCAGGAATTTAATTTGTATAGGCTTGGTGGTGAAGTCAGTGAAGTGAGCCTTTCACCTTTATTCAAAGCCTTTGCTTCAGACACGGGCTTAAATGGGATTGTCTCATCCTCTTCTCTCTTAGGGCACATCAAAAAAGCTACAAACAAATCTGGAAAAGTTACTGGTACCTGCTCAGGAGAAGAACTTGGGGATAACAGATGTGTTGGGGAGCTGAGCTTGGGAAGATGTAAAATACCAGGGGAGAATGAGACTGGAATTTGTTTGCTGGCCTAAAATGCACAAGTCCAAAATAAACACTGGTTTAGAGTGAATCAGTAATTAGAAAATGACTGTTGAAAGTTTTCATTTTTTTTTTTTAATATTTTTTTTTTCCAAACCCATCACCAAGTAGAACATCCAAAAATCAGTCTCTCTAGGGGGTATGACCTTGGACTGTGGTAGGATTGCACATCCTAAACATCACCAGTGCGAAGCAGAATTATTTAAAAAACCACACTTCAGGTATCATAAATGCTGTTACAGACACGCAGGAGTTGTGAGGCATTTCCTGAAGTTTCACCAAAATTTTAAATCCATGTGGAAGACAGGACCACAGCCCTAACTCCACTTGGAGGTTTAATATTCACACAGACATTCTGGAAGGAGTCAGTTCTGTTTCAGGTACTGCAGGAACTGTGGGTTATGTAGAAATGTTATAAACAGGAGGCAAATGTTCGTTCTATAAATATCAATATCCAAACATTAATGCAGAAATTAATCCTTCATGTGGAGCTGTAGCTGTCAGAAATGAACATTTATCAGTGAAAAGTGAATTCATCTCCAAAAGCTGCCTCATAAACCTGGAGGAGCTTTTCTCCCACCTTGGTATGTTTAAAACCTGAGTGAATTGAATCTGGATGATTTTCTTTGGGATAAAAGGCTACTTTGGCAGGGATTAAGGGATCACAGAATCTCCTGAGCTGGAAGGGACCCACAAGAACCATTGAAGTCCAACTCAACCCTGCACAGGACAAAAAAATGCTGAAGTTTCTTTGCCATTTTCCTTATCTGAGGAAAATCTGTTTGGGGTAACACTGAGGGAAAGACAGCAGAAAAAAAAACCCCAAAGCAGAAATGTTTCAGGGCAAAATAATTTCTTGAACAACACAATACAAATCCCTACACGATATTTTTCAAGCACTCCAACCATCTCTGGCAGGGAATGAGTTTTCCAAGCTCACCCAGCTGGACAGGAGCAAGGCAGGAGCTGCTTTTTCAGAAAGGCAGGAGGTGCAGCTCCTGCCCAGCACGGACAGGGAACAGAACTCAGAAACTCATGATCCAAACAACAGAACAAGTCCCACAGTGTCATCCCTAGGAAAGAAATCTCCTCTCTCATCTCAAAACTTTATTAAATTCAGTGTACGACAACATGCGTTTATAAATCCAATTTATGGATTTATAAAAAGAAAACTGGCTCCATGAAGATTGAGATAAATTCAACTATGAGAAAAAAATTAATTGTTTTCAGGTCCAGGCATAAAATCTGAAAAAAAGTTCAGGCTTTACAGATTTGGAATTAGTTGAGAAAACCCCTATAGAGCAGCCATGCTGTTCACATCCAAAGAAAGAAAGTTAACTCCTGGAATACACTCAGCGACATTAAAGCACTACCAGATCTGTTGTAATTAATCTTTCTTGTCATTTAATAAGGAAAACAAAGCTATATTAAAATAAGTTTCATCAAAGTTCATGAATTGAAATGCTGTGCATTCTAAGCAGCCTGTGGTTTGAGATCTTTCTGTAATAAATAACAAGGAATGTGCTTGCCCTTCTGGTGTTTGGGCCAGCATAATTGCTGCGAAAATAATTACCAGTAATTTTCCTCTTGCATTCGATCGGTTGATGAAGAGGAATAACAAAAAGCTTTCCTTCTCTTTGTAGTTCAACACACGCAAAACAATAGCATTGAAATTCAAATCAAACAGGCAGATACAGCCTCCACGGGAGGATCAGCTGATAATACAGGGCTTTTCTTCTTTATAGCTGCAGTAATTGTTTATGGTAGGCTGAAGTCCAGTGGGACTGGGAAGGTTCATAAATGTTTGTTTCTAGCTCCTGTCTGCATTTTAATTTTATAGGATTTCAGAACAGGCTGAGCAGACAGAAACATTTGTCCTGGTTGGTTCCTTCTGAGGAGTCCTGGTGGAAAACAGAGCCACACTGCAGCTGGCTGACACTTGGATATTCCCAAGAGGAAAAAAAGCCTTTCACATTAAACTCCAGACCCACTGGCTGTCGTGTTCCTGTGCCATCTGCATGGAAAACTAGCAAGGAAAACAATAAACCCAAAATCCAAATACTCCTCTTGCAGGGAGTTGGAGGTTGGTGGCTGTAGGGGGAAGGAGTGTGCACTGGGAGCGAGGAGAATTACCTGGGTTCCGAAATCTGCAAGCTTTCCAAGGTGGGATGTTATGAGAAACCAAACAACCCTTTGGAATGAGCTTTCCATGGGCTCCATCACCCTTCTGGCTCCTGCTCTGAGTCAGGAGCGCTCCGGGAGCTGCTTCCCAGGGAGCTGCTTCCCAGGGAGCTGCTCGGCAGAGGAAACACCTGATGGGAGGATGATTGTAAAAATCTGTGATGTCTTGAAAGGGAAACTCTTCTTCAGGAAGCATTTTGCACACAAAGGCTTCAAACTGGCATTTCAGAATCCCAGAATTGTCTTTGGGTAGCTCAGAGCACTAATGAGGACAAATGAGGCTTTTCTGATGGGAAGTGAGTCCTGAGCTGAAACTCGGGAGCAGCTTGGGTGGAGGAAAGGTTTTGCAGTGATTTCAGCGAACACCAGACTTAGAGGGTTCAGGTTCCAGCTCCTCACAGCTGGGAAGGAGTGAGGTGGATACAGTTCCAAGCAGTTTTGCAAGGAGCACAACCACCTGGCAGCCAGAAAAGGGAGATTATTTTTCCATTTTGTTTGTGTGGGCATCAGTAACAGGGAAAGCACCGAGAATTCTCCCCTGAAAGTTGTGCCAGTGCAGCCCTGGATCTCCCCTGACCTGCCTTTAGTCATGTTAAGAATTCTGAGCTTGCTGGGGACACACAACTTTCAGATTTGATTGGGATCCCCAAAACTGAGAGAGTCGCTCTGTTGGCACCAGCTGATGTGGGCAAGCACCAAGGGCAGAGAAAATGCAGGTCTGGATGTGGGAATTTCCAATTTACATCGCAGCTTTTGCACAGTAAAGCAGCAATTGCTTCAATTGTCTCTTCAAATAACAACAACTTTCAGAAAATCTGTCATTCCTGGCAACTGCCTGGGCACCTGAGTCCTTGTGTAAAGTGTTTCCCTGCTGTGGAGGGAAATACCGGCTTTAGGAAAGTTGCTGATGGTTCAAAACCTCTCCTTGTCAGATCTGCAGCCAGCGCTGTATCCAAGCCATTTTGCTCCAGGCAAAGAACAGATTTTTATAGAAATGTTCTTCCTCATCCAAAATACAGAGAGGGGGAAAAGCCCCAACCAATCCCAAAGCGGATGGAAAAGTACAAATACTGGGTAATTAGGAGTCACAGGGCAAGAGGAAGCCAAAACAATTTCTCCTGTTTCTATCAAGTGGATAACATCCAGAGGGAACAAAGGAAGTGACACAAAAGAAAGGAAAAGTCATTTCAAGTAATAGAAAGAAAAGATGTGTATATTGTATCACATGTGAGTCAAGGAAGCCAGGATGATATACATGGAAAATGTATAAAATCTTGAATCTCACATTAAATACAGAAGAAGCCTTCAGAAATGTAATTTAAATTTATTTAATTGGCCTCCAACCTGAAACTGCATTTACCGAGGATATGGTTCATGTTTATTTAGAAATGAAGGATTGAAAGATAAAAGTAGAGGTTTTGCTGGGGGGTTTTTTCCCCTCAAGTTATTTAGGAGACTTAATGAGGACCCAGACTTTAAGTGAGCACCAAGGTTCACTTTCACACTTGGGGATTAAGCCTCTTTTTTTTTCTTTTTTCTGTTTTCAAAGAAGTAAAAATGATCCAGGGACCAGATTTGCAAACACTGCCTGTTCTTTCCAAGCCCACTGTTATCTGCAGATGTAGAATCGGTCCCTTGGGCTTGACTTAGAGCTGCAGCTATGGCACTTACCAAGATGGATGGCATTTTTAAAATGCTGCCAGCACAGAAAAGCAAGCCCAGTTAGGATCCACCTCCAAATCTGGCCCTTCTCCTTAGATTCTTGCTCTGTTTTTACACATAATTTCAAATTTCCTCATTAGCCACTTGGCCCATAAAGGGTTGCAGGTAGGAAAGGCTGGGTTAGTTTGCACCAGAGGATTGCACAGTCCCAGCTGGCACAGAAAAAAAGGAAATTATGCCGGTGCACACCTAAGATTAACAATAAACTAAATCTCCCTTAAATACCTTCAGCCTCTGAGGAGCGGCAGGTCCAAATCTCCTCTCGGCAAGCAGCTCTGTCATTACTGCCAACCACACACTGTCCTAACTGTAATCCCTCAGAATCTGGGAATTATTCACTGTTACCCCTTTCCAGCTGTTCCATGTGGAAGCGGAGCTAACGAAGTCACACTGTGCATGCAGAAACCTCCACGTGCATGTGTGTTTTTCTTGAAACCTTTGCAGCCCTTGGCTAAAATTAAACCAATTTTGACAAGAATTTGGAGGGCAGAAAGGTATTCTGGTGGTTTTTTTCTGGTTTCATGTTAAACAGGCTGCCCAGAGGAGTCTTCAAGAATGAGATGTCACAGAGATAGAGGACAAAGCACAGGGAAAAGATGACAGAAATGTTTTTACCATGGGAAACGTCAGTCAAAATTTTGTGTGCAACAAACTCCTTCACATGCGCCCAGGAGATGCAGTTCCAACACCTTCGGAGCTTCTCTGCAAGCAGCACGTTTTTCCTGGGAAAACTCCTCACCCCACTCTCCCCTTAATGCCCTTCCAGTTCTCCTAAAGGAGCTGCTTCCCAGGGAAGACACCTGAGCACATGGCAGAGGCTGAGAGTTTTGGGTGTCACCAGAAGCCCCCCTTGGCCCTCTGGTCCTTTTGGCCGGGCCTGCAGCCCTCAAACGTCACTTTATTTTGTTATTAATCCCTTTCCCTGGCTTACAAGCTTCAATAAAGGAGCACAACCAGCACCAGCCCAGAGCACTGGTGAGAAAATCAAAGACAGAGACAGTGCTGATGGTCACAATTAACACATTTAACCCGTTCCAAACACGCTCATATTTCTCAATATACGGGAAAAGAACATTTCCAAACCCTTCAAGGAACCTAAGAATTATCACTGCTTCCCCAAGCTCTTCGCAGCCAGAATTGCTGTGGACAGCAAAGACAAGAGACATTAATAACAATTACTGCTCAATTAGCTGCTGTCAAATCTGGCCACCAGGGTGTTTGCTGCTGGAGACAAATACAGGCATTTCTTCTATTCTACTGTGTATTTGAACTATTAACTTGACATTTACATTCATTTGTACCTTAATTTATTCATGTCTCTGCTTTTTTTCGGTGGCTAGGACAGGCAGTCATGCGGGAATTGCTTTTATTCAATGTGAATTTCTCCCTGCTCCTGCAGAGCCAGGAGGCTCACAGATAGACTGTGGATAATTCAACAAGAAACTCCAAAGAAAGCCTTTGTCATTAAAGGTTTAGCTGCAGAAGGGTGTTTTCAAAGGAGCCTATTCATTAATATCTTCTCTTTTGTGTGAGTAACACTGCAAAGCCCTTAATGTTTAATTTCTTTACATCTAAGGGGTGTTACTCATGGTGACAAAAGCTTCATTTTCACCGAGGCCCTGAGCTAGGCAAGATGTGGTCAGACTTAAGTAGAGCAAATCACTACCTTGCAAAATGAAGAGAGCTGATAGGAAATGGGGAGAAAAGAACAGGCAGGCTTTTAGAAATGGATCCAGGGGCCGTTTTTAATGGCGTGATGGTCATGGTTATATCTGAGTCCACAAAGGAACATAACTTCATGTAAATGTTCCGTGCCTCTTCTCCCCCTGAGGACTGTTAAGGGTTTGGTTTGACTTTTTGAAAGATACTTGTTTTCTTTGGGTCAATATTTGGAAACTAAATCAGAGCTGTCTCCTACCCTCGGAGAAAAAATTACCAAGATCTGTCATGACTGAGGTCTCGATGCATTATGGCTTGTGAAAATCTCTCTGACATGAATAAAGGGGTTTTATGTGAAAGAAGTGTTTGCTCAGTCTTAGATTTTTTGAGCAAGGCAATATTTTGGAGCAAAAGCTCAAGTTCTAGGTATTTTATGGAAGCCAAATGCAGATATTCTCGATAACCCCACAGGTTCAGTGTTAGGTGGAGTCGCTACAAAACTTTCCCCTGAAAAAACATCCCTGCCTGGGCCGAGAGCAAATTGTGGAAGAGCTGAGGAACAGCAGCAAAGCCTTCAGCTGAGAGGGTGAGAGAGTTTCATCAGGATGTTTGGAAATTGAAGAGATCTTGGTACCTTTTAAAACGGTTAAAACAGGAGACAACAGGAACCAAAGTCTATTTCCAGCACTCTTTTTTCCCACTGTGAGTGTAACCTGCTGCAACACAGCCCCTGGTAACTCTCTCCCAGTCTGTGTCCAGAGGAGGATTTGGAAGTAAAATAGTCCTTCCAGTGGTACTAAAATAAACAAAGGCAGGGACAAGCAGCCAGAGGAATGAAATCTCAATTATCTGCTACCCCTAAATACTTCCTGCTAGAACAATTTGTAAGTTGACAAACTTAATTAGCTTCTTTACCAATAATTTCCAGATGTTCAGATTTTTGTTAGACTACTTCAGCCAGATGTTTTCCATATTTTATCATATGATCTGTGGCAAATATTCAGTCCCCAACAGACCAGTAGGCTCTGAAAATTAGGCTCATCCAAACAGGTAATGTACAGCCAGAAAATGTAGTTGGGAACTGTGACAAAGTCAGACATGTGTGACAATGGAAATAAATAACTTGGTAGTTGATCACTAAAAGAAGTAAAGACTTAAATGGTGTCAGTGGCAAAAGCTCCCAGCTGTTAATGTTGGCAACTTTGTAAAAAAGTCCCAGGCTTTACAATCTTTGGAGAGCAATAAAATACTTCTTTTTGAGACACTCAACACTTGAGGCAATAAATAAATAAAATAAATAAAATCTTCTCCCCGTGGTGGTTGATGATGGGAGGAAGATTTGACAGTCGGGGGGGGGGGAATGTAAGTGTCATTTTCTTTTGATGAACACAGTAGATCCAAAAGGGCACTTTCTCATATTATTTTTTATCTTTAAGACAGCAGAAGTAGAAGAGGTGTCAGACAACTCATGACTATTTCCAAATAACACTAAAAAGGTGTGAGCAGCTGCAGAACTAATTGCTGGCATGAGTTCCAACTTCATTCCAGTAAAAGTCTCACTAATTAACGTTTTAATCAATGTCAGGTAAAGATTAATCCACCATTAGTTGCATTGCTGACAAAAAATAGAGAGGAAAAAACCAGCAAAGGTTGTGCTCTGTCTATTTTGAAGTCACACACAATCCTTAGGTCAGCATGGGGAGAAATCCCGAAGTAAAGGGAGCAAAATCAGAAGTGTCCATGCATCAACAGGGATTTAAAGGGTTTGTTTCTCATCCCCTGAACTTCATTGAATTTTGAATTCATTTTTGAATTTTAACATCTTTGAATTCCCCTACCTGTCTTTCCCAGCTCGTGGTTTCAGGCACAGACCCCGAACTTGTGCTGGCCCAGGTGCATCAGGCATTGAGACACTTCAAGAGTGTTCAGAGAAACCCAAACCGGTTCCACAAGAATGAACCCCTGGACCAAAATTCATAAAAACACTTGGAAAACATCACAGACCCATCAGAGCCAGAGCCACGTGAATAAAGTGATGGATTAGGGTCAGACTGCTCCTGCTGGGGTCATCCCCATCACACCCTGAGCCTGTGCATCCCTTCTTCCTCTCTGCCTTGTTCTGTGCTGCAGAAGTTCCCTCAACCCCATACAGTAAAGACAAACAGGACATCAGAGTTTCAAGCACGGACAAAGATTTAAAAAACCTTTTGAATGTTCAATCTTTTTCTGGAATTCTTGTGAAGGTACAGCTTTACAAAGGTGATCACGAAAACATTATTGGAGGGTGTGGTGCTACATTTTATCCCGGGAGCTGGAGGGGGGGGAAGAGAAGAAAGACACAAAAGGAAAATATTTCTTTTATTTGAAAAAGCCACATATGAAGAAATACAAGGAAATTAAATGTTGAGTGAGTTACTGGAAAGGTCTCGATTTTCTTTTGAAAGGGCATCATCACCTCCATCAAAATTAGTAGCAGTTCACAGAAAATGTTAAAAAAAATTATGTCATCTATCACAAACAAAATGTGCCACCTGCTGAAAGCATTGCCATTTTCCAAACAAAGGCTGAACTCTTCCACCTCCTCTAGGTGAAAACAATTAACAACCCGGAAAGTTAATGATATGCAAATTGCCTCCGTGGAAGAGTGGCTCATTTGCAATTCTTGCTGAAAACACCTTTGTTAAAGAGATCTAGAAAACAAGGTCTTCCCCTTCTGTACAATCTTTGGAGAAACAGACCCTTTTCTTGTGCACATTAATATTCCTCCTACTACCTCTGGAGCACAGCCACTGCATTTTATTTCAATTAAAAATATACTGCCCACCCCGTTGAATATGGAATTTATCAAGGGATCTTCAGACATGATGGTCAGACCACTCTGCAAATGAAATCACACCCCACACCAGAGCAAGTTTGGAAGCATCAGGTTAAAGAGCTGCACAGAAAAACTTTCAGCAACAAGTTACAGGGGCATGTAAGTGGCAGAGAGGCTCTGAAGAAAATAAAAATGTTTAAATAGAGGCTGTTTGGTGGCAGCTACAGCTTAAAAAGCATCTTTTAATACCATCTGCACCACTCTCTAAAATCTGCGTTGTGCTACAATCTGGAAATGGAAGTCACGAATAATTCTGGGGAGCAGATCAGAAATGAATTTTGCTGTGGTTCAAACCCGCACTCAGCAACTCTTCCCAAAGGGGTGGCTAAAACTGGAGGCTGATTTTATAACTGCAGCACCCTCACTCTGTTCCTCCTTTTATCACCATTTCTGAGAGCCCTGAGAGTCATATTTAGGTAGGAAAGAACAGGAACAAGAGCTGGTTAATTTGTCCTCATCTCCTTCACTTCAAACACTGCAGGACATGGATCTAAGTGATCACTTTTTTCCTGTGTGTGTCCAAAACAAAAGGAAAGAAAGAAGCACAGACTCCAGAACAGCGTGAAGTGTCCTGGCTTGGCTTATCTATGTACGAATTTCTTCAATATTTTATACAATTATTTATCCATTCTATAGCATATTCTTGAAAAAAATCTGAAACCATAGTTCTGTAGTACACAAAACTTAAAAACTAGAATCCTGTGAGCTCTACCTGTATCCAGCATTCCCTATGGTCACAGGTGTGACATAGGAAATACAAGCCCTGGCCAATATTTAAGACAGAAATTCAACTGGGATGCATTTGCTAGGAAAGCCAGCAACATGAATCCTCCCAGCACAGCATCTCTGAAGCCTGCAATGTCCAGTTCGTAAGGAATTCCCAACAGCTTCCTATTTTTGCCTTAGAAACTTCTCATGTGTGCGGGTACATTTGGAAGTGTCGGTGTGTTATCCCTGTCCTGCGCCACTCCGGGTGATTCACCTCTGCCGGGAACTGCTGCCTTGGCTTTTTTATTGAGCTGTCTGTGTCTTGAGAAGCATTTGGGGATTTTTGAGGCATTACAGGAGTTTAAAGCCCGTTTTTGCATCCTGCTGGTGCCATCTGCTGCTGGATTTGGGCTCTAACAGAGGAGGATTTCAGAGGAGGAGCTGGGGGGTCCCGCCTGCTCCTGAGCGCGGGGCAAAGGCCCTTCCGTGTCACTTCGAACGCTCACACCGAGCTGCAGCACAAACTGCACTCGTGCACCCACAGAAAGCCGAGCACCTCCTGGGACAGGCCCTGAAACGCTGCTCAGGGCGGAGGAATGCAGTAAAAGTCTTCCAAATGGGAAAATAGCGATCCAGAAAAACATCACTGATGGGATATTTGTGTGTAGAGCAGGCCTGTGAGGCCCCGTCCTCCTTCACGCTCCCTGCACTTCTCTCTGTGCCCCTAATCTGTTGAGAGCCTGTGTTTTGAGTGATCCATTTTCCCTGGGTCAGGCCACCTGGACATTGCAGCTCCCACCTGCACCTCAAGGGACAGAAATGTCCAAATTAGCGTGGTTCAGCTGCTGGGCTCTGAACCAGGACAGCGAGGGGTCAGTGCTGGGGCCCAGGACAGGAGCCAGGCGGTTCCGGGACTTGTGTTCTCACATCTGAGGCTGAACGAAAGACACAAAATCCACAAATCGAGGCTTAGGCAGTCCAAGGGACACCTCCCCTTGCTCCCCAGCACTTGCAGCATCAGCCAGAAGGACTTGCAACCTTGTCCTCCCACCTGCACATGCTCCTCATCTCACAGGTCTCAGGGAGGGCAGCCCTCAGAATCTCAGGGAATTTCTGTCCTGGCTGCCCCATGGCTTTTATAGCACTGAGGGAAGAGCATGATCCTTCCTAAAATGTGTTGGAGGGGAAAAGAACTGTATTTACCACATAAACACCACCTATTATTGTTTGAGGAGCCAAACAGGGCCTTTGGTGCATCTGTGCTGTGAGCCAGGAGCACAAGACTGGTGGCAGCAAGTCAGAATTATTTCACCCTTCTGCCTCTTAACTTTGCAGCCTATCTTTGGGTGTTTCGGATGGAGCACAGTTCAGAGAACCAGGTAGGGCTTTGATTGTTTCATGAACTGGATTATTTAACGTGGCTGCTTAAAATAGGAACTAATTAGACCTATTGGGCTGGAAGAATTTACATCTCAGATATAACTCAAAATGGCTTTATAAGCTTTCTTCCTGAATGTAAACATTCCCATTTGCTTTCAGTCCTCTAAGCTGTAATAATCTTTCCTCGGATAAATAGAAACATGCCACCCTCCAAGAAATACAGTTCCTGAGAGCAAAAGATGAAGATCTGTCTGGCAGGGAGGTGCAGACAGGAAAGGATGCTTTGCTCCAGGACTTTTCTAGGCTGAGACAAGCAGGAGAACAGGCAGCGCCCTAACCCAGATGCAATCCCCAATCTGCTTCATTTTGGATTGAGTTCAGCAGCCTCCACCTTCTGCCCTCAACTCTTGGCTGTTCATCCCACCAGCAAAGGAGCAAAGGGAGCTGAGACACCGAGGCTCTGGTGCCACAACAGCGAATCTTGTATCCAGTACATTTAAATAATCTTGCTTTGCCTGGGGCCCTGCAACAGACAGCAAGCAAGTGGAATTGGAAGAGCCAAAATAAATTATCTGCTGTTGACAAAGCCACCCACCGCGGGCAGGTTCAGGTGAGCTGAACGATGCCGAGAACTAAACATCAGATAGTCGAGGCTGCTCAAATTAATTTCAGAGCCTCAAAACAGAGCAGCTTCTGAACAAAATCCCTGTTTCCTGTAACAGCTTTGCAGCTGATGCACCCTCTAGTGGCACACAGACTTTGCTTTTCCGGGAGGAGCAACCCAGATGGGAGCTTTCCCCCTTCCCTACAAACCCCCCTGTCTCCCTGGGGATCAGGGTGACACCGTTCCACAAGGAACATTCCCCATGTGCTGTAGTTCACATATTAATTTTGTTGTACTGCTCTAGATTGGTTTTGCTATAAAATGGCAACAAAAGCAGCAAAAGGCTCAAATCCAGAAAAACAAACGAAAAAGGATTGCTTTGCTGCACTGTAGCTATTCCAGACCAATATTAAGTAGCCCAGTAGGAGCCTTTTAACTGAGTTGTGCAATGTATTAAACTCGATCTCATTTTCAGATCTCCTGAACTATGCAAGAGCTGCATTTATTGCTAACAGCACAGTCAGGTGCTGAAGCAAAGGCAAACATCCCAGCCAGCTCGTTTAGTGAGAGCAAACCCCAAACTTGCAGCCAGAGCTCCTCTTCCTCCCCGTCTGACCTAAATCTGTGGCACTCTCTGAGCATGTCATGCTTGTTTGAAGAACAACATCCTTGGGTTTAGAAGTCAATGGGAGTCTGACGTATTCGGCACCAGCAGCATTCCTCTCCAAATGAATATCCCAAACCTAACAACATTAATGTTGGCAAGATCCTACCCCTTTTGTGAATTTAAGGCTTTGTCTGCCACTTGGGATATTTTTTCCTCCCTTTCTATCCTGCCCATACCCTCTCCCATACAAGAATGTTCATAAATTATTCTCTAATTGAAGACTATGATTTTATTTTTTTTTTCTCGTTCTAGGCTTCATACTTCAATCCCAGAAAGACAGGCTTTGCAGGGATGGGGGAAAAGCCATTTTTGAAAGGAAGGCAGTAGATTTGGAGTGACCTAATTGTGTCCTTCCGGTATCTGAAGGGAGCTGACAAGAAAGATGGAGAGAGACTCTTTACAAGAGCCCAGAGTGACAGGACAAGGGGGGATGGCTTCACACTGACAGAGAGTAGGATTAGATGGGATATTGGGAAGGAATTCTTCCCTGTGAGAGTGGGGAGGCCCTGGCACAGGTTGCCCAGAGAAGCTGTGGCTGCTCCATCCCTGGAAGCATCCAAGGCCAGGTTGGATGGGGCTTGGAGCAACCTGGGGCAGTGGAAGGTGTCCCTGCCCATGGCAGGGGGTGGAACGGGATGATCTTTAAGGTCCCTTTGAACCAAAACCATTCCATGATTCCCACAGCCTGTGTTGTGACCCCTTAAAAAAATCTAAGCCCGTGAAAGTCTGATGGTGCAGTTATTTCTGGGCAGCCTCCCCAGAAACATTTCTATGGTGGCATCTTTATGTATCAGGGAGGAAATTTGTAACCTCAACTTCCAGCATGAGCAGGGGACGGGGCACAGACCCTCTGCTTTGCATAAAACTACCAGGGCTCCCCAGGAAGAAACGACACGTACAGGGACAGATCTGAACTGCTACAGGATCTGGAAAAGGAAGAACAAAATATTTTTCATCTGTCAGCATTTCTTAAGTTTCGCTGTGATATCCCAGCGTTGGTTGCTCTTTCCTGGGCAGATCTTATCTTCCAAACCACACTGCTCTCACTCAGGAGAAAGTCATAAAACGCCTGGCGTAGGAGACACGCATTGAGGCTGGAAAGCCAAATCACTCAGGTTATCTGGGCTGCAGGATGCTGACAGATTCCAGAGGGGAGAATTGTCCTGTGCTCCGTCATCAGAACCCCAGAGCTGCAAACTGCAGCCTCCATTTGCTCAGAGCATCTCGGCATTGACGTACACGGAGGCAGTCGGTCTCCGAGGAGCGCAGAACCCAAACATAATGAGTTTTAAAGCTCCAACCACAAACTCTGAATTATGCTCCACCTGCATTTCATAAACAGGATTATGCTGGACTTGCCTATTTTGAAATATGACCACTTCTCGTATGGCTGGGCTGCCCCAGCTCTGCCCCAGGCCTTGGATGTCTGCCCTCATGGGCTCTTGCCGGTTTGTTCCACCTTCATCATCCACTCATGTACAAGAGGGATCATTAGGTTTCTTGTGAGCCTTCCCTCTGCTGTGCGATGACTTTCACAGAGGTTTCTGAGCTTCCCCTCTGCTGTGCAATGACTTTCACAGAGGTTTCCAACAGAGGCTTTTCCCAGGATCACTTTCTCGTTTGGGTAAAAATAATTGAGAAGGCAACGTCCTTTTCAGTTGAGAGTGATTTTATTCCAGGACTTCTCCCCTTTGAAGGAAACCTTTCCCATCTAGAACAAGGATGTGTTTTGCAACCCTTCTGAGCTGGGCACCATTTTGCCAAGTCACATTATGGGACCGAAATGGGCCGTGAAATGCTCGCTAATTGCTGCGAGATTTAAAAAGGAAAAGAACAGACCTGTTCAGCAGGGTTCCCCTGCAGCACTTCTGCTCAGAAGGGCGCAGCGGAGGCGCAACAATGCAAAACGCACCCTGCTCACTGAACACCAAATTACTGGGATCACTTTCTAACAGCGAATGAAAAATATGTAAAGGTAATTATGATTTTTTTTTCATTGTTTTCAATAAATCTAAGCCTCTAATTACCCGCAGCTTTTATGGGAGGGTTTAGATGAAGTGTGTTAGCTCTCCTTTTCCTCAGGGTTCGACAGTTGCAGGGCTTGTTTCAGTAATCCCAGATTATTCTCTCATTTTACCTGCCCCCTTGCTCCGTGAGCCTGTTCGCATTCAGAAATTTGTTTGAAGAAGTTTGCAGCGGTTGTGTGACATAATGCCACTGATACAGAAATTACTGGAGCCTGTTTCAGTCTGCCAGCTTGACAACAGAACAGAATATTGTGTTTTCAGAAGGGACTATTTAGGATACAATAATTTTTGGGTTTTTAACACACTCCACTCGAAATTCCAGTCATTTCAAGCAGCCGTTTGGCATCCAGGTGATTTCTGTATCAGTTTAGTAACCAACCAACTCAATTTAAAGTGGGTTTAAGCCAGATCCTGAGAGTGGACACCCTTAACCCCCTTAATCGACACAGCTCTATTGGAAACTGGTTTTCTAGAGAGATTTTTCTGCCCGAAGAGAAAAGAATCCAAACCCAGGGTTGAAAGCTGACGGTTCACAGAATCACTGAGGTTGGAAAAGAACTCCCAGGCCATCGAGTCCAACCTCGGCACTCAGCCCAGAGCACTGAATGCCACGTCCAGGCCTTCCTTGGACACCTCCAGGGGTGGAACCACCCAGGTTCCTCTTTGGTGAACAACTTGTGTCAGGACACAGATGAACTAAGGGACAACAGCCCAGTGTCCAGAACTTGTGTGGACACCAGGAAGTCCAGACCACCTGCTCTGGAGACCACAGGCTGAAAATACATGAAATACATGAGTTACAACTAAGGCCAATAAAAGGCTTAGAGTGGCTACGGGGCTGTTCCTCCAGATAAAATCCAAACTGTGTCTCACGGATTAAGTCCTAACCAGAATAAACCAGTAATCAGATTTTCAGAGATAGGGATCTATTTTATATGGTACTAAGCATTCTGGCCTTGATTAAGCAGATTATTTCTGAACAACTTTAAATCAACTGGAACAGTTCCTGGATAAACCAAAACCTCATTTATGTGCAACTGGGAGATTATTCCAATTGCATCAGCTGGCTTCATTAAAAAGCCCCACTGGCTTTACCCACCAGCCCTGCCTTGCTGTGTCCTCAGAGCATCATGGCTCTGTTGCTGCCACTGTGACACACTGGGGCATTTTATCTGCAGTCACATGGAGCCAATTAAGTGACTCATTGACAATTAACACCCATAATTTGGGTGAATGCACCTGCATAATCCTGGGATTGGAGCTGTTGGAGGGACAGGAGTGAGGGAGCAGAGTAAAGAGTTCGTTCTCACTGGAAATACCCTGGTTCTCCTTCACTTCTGGACTCCTGGTCCCTGCTCCCCAAAAAAACTATAAAAAACCAACAAATGTCTCATCTCCTTCTAATCCCAGTCCATGCAAAGGATGCTGGAATCCTACAGCTCTCAGGGACGCTGGTGGCTCAGGTGGCAGATCCCAATGGATGCCTCTCCCACCCACATGATGAGGACTCTGATTTTCCTGCATTTTCTGTTTACCCAGGAAATTCACCAAAAAAGGAAAATCAGCACTTCTCCTCACACTCAGAGGTTATTGAGGCTGCAAAGTCAAACACTCAAAGTAAGGAGAAAGAGTTTTAGAGCTTCTGTGAGCGTTCTGAGCTGCTCTGTAGGTACAGACCACAGCACAGCTGCCTTATTGATACCCAGCACAGAACTGCTCTGGGGCTTCAGCAGGGCTGGACATCAAAGCAAGGAGTGGCCCCTAAGATCCCTGCTTCATTTGCTGCTGCTGGGGAAGCTCTCTAAGGGATGAGGCAAAACCTTAAAGAAGGGACAGCTTTGTGGGTAAAAGCACTTGGATATTGTCCTGGAAAAGTGATTCTACCCAGTGATTCCCTTTGAGCGAAGCAATTTGCTTAAACCAAACTTTTTTCAAGTGATCACCAATTATATTCTCCTTTCCAGGGACACAACAACAATCTGTGCTAATTTGAGGAAGTGCCAGGCACTGATAGAGATAAAATCAGCAGCAATTGCATAAACAAAATGGTTTCTTGTAGCCCAGAGATATGGAGGAACTATTGCTTTCAGGAGATAGATAATTTAATGTGTCCTCAAAGCTCTGGATAAGAGAAGAGAGGATGACAGAATCAAATACCTGACAAGATCAATGTTCTAGAATTTAGGTTTTCCTTCTTCAGTGAAGAAAAACAATGGTATTTATAATGAATGGGAATCATTGTTACACTGATCTTCACAGGAAAAAAAAGAGTGCAAAACTCAAATATGGGGACACTTCAGCAATTTCTGCTAAGTTTGCCAAACGCTTCTTCAAAAAAGTACTTTCAAATAGTTGAGAAATAATTGTTAAATAACTTCAAAGGCAAGATACAAAAATCAGCAAATTTACTATTTTTCACCAACTCGAGCCCATATGGTTTTGTTGACCAAATTATGAAAAAACTGTGTGTTCCTGCTTGGATGTGTCTGTCCTTGGAAGGGAAATCCTTCATATCAAAAAGCTCAGGACTCAGAGAAATCCAAGTGCCATCCCCCAAAGTGCTCATTGCGTTCTGGAGCAGTCTGGGCTGGTTGAAGGACTGGCAGCTGATTGTGCTTGGAACAAGGTCATGAAAGGACCTTCTCCCTGCATTAAATGAATTCATTCTTGTGGATTCCTTGCTTTGCTTGTTCTGATCCAGTTCAAGTCACTGCAGTCACATTAAAAAGGGCTTGTTGAGTTTGGCAAGAGTGATTGTTAAAAGTTTTCAAATCACATTTTACTTAATTTAACTTATTTTAAGTTTGCATTTACGTTTTGTTCAGGGTTTGAAGTCCTGGAAATTTTTCAAAGAACACTTCGAAGTTATCACCATTTTTATTCCTGCTAGTATTGATCAGCCTCGGGGGAAATAACAAGCCCTTCTCTCGTGCAGAACTGTAAATGCAAAATAGCTTTCTGTCGAAATACATAAACCTTTTGTGTCTCACCATGATCTGAGAATTATTAGAGGGGGTGTATCCTTTAATAACTTTGAAAAATGAACAGACTTACAACAGCTGGGAAAGGTTTTAACATACAGCTGTTAAGGGAAGTTTGCAGGAATTCATGATTCACATCTGAATTTAGAGGCTGGATGAGATTAAATATTTTCTACCAATACATCTTCATATTGAGACATTTGGGATTCTGGCTTTTGAGCAAACACTAGGCTGTCATATATAATCTAAATGTTTTTATTGGCAAATGAAAGGAAATTGTGAAATTGCTTTTCATAACCTTTGTTTTAATTAGGTTTCCACTTTCTCATTATAATAATAGACAGTCCCCTAAGACTTTCAAATGGGTATTTGTTTTCTTCACCCTCTGACTCTACGCAACCCCATCCCATTTATTACTGCGAGTCATGTGGTGGAAGCCAGAGTGCAGCCAAACCCAGGCTGGCAGAACCAGACTCCATCTCCAGGTGAGGGTGAACCTGGTGGAAGCTGGAATCCCTTTGTGCAGATCTGGAAGTACCTTCCCATTTACAGCCAAATTCTGCACTAATTGTAAAAGCCACACCAGAAAATGAAATTCATG
This sequence comes from Oriolus oriolus, assembly GCA_013400235.1. Lineage (NCBI taxonomy): Eukaryota > Metazoa > Chordata > Aves > Passeriformes > Corvidae > Oriolus > Oriolus oriolus. Next base: position 32,599 of record VXBT01007381.1, on the reverse strand, counting down.
CCTGGAGGGTGGATAGCTGAGGTCATCAAAGAAGCCCCTTTCTTTTTCCAGAGCTGTCTGGGAGTGGGTTTGATGAGCTCCCAGATCCATAATTCCAGCAGAACCAGGGATGAGGGGCAGAACTGCAAGGCTGGGAAGGGCATTGGCACGAGGGTTGAAATGCCCCTCTCACTTTCTTCTCCTTCAGCCCTTCCTGATCCTCATCATTTTCACAGCCCCGGGGCTCAGGGATTGTCTGGTGGTGCCAGAGCCACGACAGTGATGGGACGAGAAACGTGCAGAAAAGAGGAGAACAGGTCAAAAGGGAATTGTAAATAAAGAGCAAACAAATAAAGATGAAATTGACCCGTTTAGCGACAAACTTAATGATGTACTGCAGATTAGAGAGCTGCTCTAATAAGCTTTTTGCTGACATTAGCTGGTGATTCTCCTCCTTCCCTCCTTATTCCTACAGGGAGAGTCAAGAATCACTGGAACTTGCACATTCCCTGGATTTATGGCCCCAGGAGCAACCAAACCCACAGTGCCTTCTCTGCTGGCTCAGAGCAATGATACAGAGCTCCCCCTGGGCCAGAGACACACACAGGCTCTAACCTTGGCTGAACTCTTCCCCCATCAGTCTTGATAATTGATGGAGCCCAACGAGAAATGACGGCAGTTTAATAACGCTCGATGGTTTCTGGGTGAGTGCTGGTGTGTGACTAAAGCAACATTTAGGTTAGGCATTACCCAACGCTTCTCAACAGGGGCCACGGGGGGAAAGAAAAGCAGGAAATGGGAAGAATGGCCTCAAAAATTGGAAAATAATTCTTATTTTGAGATTCGTCCGTAGGAACATGGCATTTTCTGATCTGCTGGTGTGGCAGAGGTCGGGCTTTGGAGGTGTTCCTCAGGTATGAAATCATTGATTAAAACCTGCATAAATAAGCAAAAACAATTTTGCATCTGTTTCCCAGGTACAGCAGGACCTCAATCTTCTTGCCTCATTTTCTGCTGACATCAGAGCAAAAGTAGATCCAACAATAATTGTGGAAAATGTTAAGGAAGCAGATTTATTAAGATCCATTATGCTGGAGACCTGTTTGTAATATCTCGCAGGGCCGGAGCTCAGTCACGTGAAATACCCACCCACACCCCCCCAAAGCCTCAAAAGCACCTGAATAAAATGGATTATATTACTTTTTACCTTTGCACTGCCATCATTCATGTGTGCCACATGTCAGTGCCCAAAATGCACTGACAAATTTCTAAGAGATCACAGAATCACTAAAGTTGGAAAAGAGCACTGAGATCATCGAGTCCAAGCTGTGCCCGATGCCCACCTCATCCCCAGCCCAGAGCTGCCACCTCCAGGCCTTCCTTGGACACCTCCAGGGATGGGCACTCCAAACCTCCCTGGGCAGCCCCTGCCAAGGCCTGAGCACCCTTTCCATGGGGAAATTCCTGCTGATGTCCAACCTGAGCCTCCCCTGGCACAGCTTGAAGCCATTTCCTTTTGTCCTGGATGCTTCCCCAGCTGCCCCCTCCTGTCAGGGAGTTGTGCAGAGCCACAAGGTCCCCCCTGAGCCTCCTTTTCTCCAGGCTGAGCCCCTTTCCCAGCTCCCTCAGCTGTTCCAGCCCCTTCCCCAGCTCCCTTCCCTTCCCTGGGCATGCTCCAGCCACTCAATGTCTCTCCTGAAGTGAAGGGCCCAGAACTGGGCACAGCACTCAAGGTGTGACCTCAGTGAGATGCTCCCTGTAGAGGCAAATTTCCATGTGACCAGAAATTTGCTGCTCACAAAAGGGAGTATTAAAGAAACCACAGCCTGGAAAAAAATAGAGCTGAATATTTCACACCAAATACACAAAGTTTTTATCTTCCCAGCTGAAGAAAAATTGCCAGTGATTAAGAGCTCTTAAAGACCATTGCCATGCAGATGATGAGTTCTGCTAACCAGCAGCATAAACCTACATGGTTTAAAGCAACTCACTGCAAAAGTTCAATTTTCTTCTGTTTTTTATAGCTCTATAATATACATTTGGTCCAGAAAGCTGGTAGGACAAGTGATGCTGTGAGCTATAAAATACTCAGCTCACAACACCAGAAATACCTTTGGTTACAGAGATCAGAAGCACTGATCTCCTAAGAACAGAGAAGATACAACAAGCTCCCCGATTTCCTGCCACACTGAAAAATGTTTTTCCCCTCTCAACCTGAAGAAATATGTCCTCATGGAAAGCAAAATATGGGATCATAAGGAATGTCTGAAGATCTCACAGCCAGTATATTACCATGAGCTGTGGGGAAGGGAGGGATGGAATAGAATGATCCTCATGGCCAAATGTTCAAGAGCTCAGCATCCAAAACTTCGAGTTGCTTTAAAAATCAGCCTGCTCCTTCTGGAGTCTAGCTGGGAGCTGATTTCCTTTGAAAATCTGGCTGTAATCATGCACAAACAATGTTCTCCTAATAAAAGAGCCACTGTTGGCTGCATGTTTAATTTATGTGAATTTAATCCTCCATGATAATGCCGTGAGTCTTGCTGAGAACTGCTGCCCATATGTGGAGAACAAATTCACATTAACCACAGCAACACGGATGCCTAACTTGGCCAAACCAGGAAGCCAAAATCTGGGACTTGCTAATGTATCAATATGGAAGACATATGTTCTTTGGGATATAAATTATGATGCTTTTCATCGTATTACTTGTGCAGTCCAGTTTATGGAGTCAAGCAGCTTAGCAGAGCTTGTTTGGATGGATGGAAAAAGCATGAATCACAAGAGGAATTCCCAGAGCTGTGGTTTGACAGGCACCTGCTTACTCTGGGCAACATGGGTTCGTAGAGCTCAGTTATTAGTCAGGATGAGCAAACCTTTCCTCCCGTGTCCCATCTGGAAACACAGGTGCCACAACTTGTCTGTCGCAGACTCGCTGTCTTTATTACACTCAATTTAACCAGAGAAATCAGAGCTTCTGGAAAATAGCTGTTATAAAAACACTTGTATACATTTCACTAAGCAATTATGAGCCTGCCTGACATTGTTTCAACGGCTGTGGCAAACATTTCTCAGGCAAAGCAATTAAATAAATGAATGGTTTAAAAGACACAGGTGCCATGCCTTGATTTTTAAAATTCCTTCTTTAAGATTCTGAATGTGCTGGGACAACAGATTCACTGGGTAGTGAATGTTGCTCATCTCTGCGGAATTTCTGACACCACTTCCTTTAACCACCATTGCTTCTCCAACCTGAAATCCTAAAAGCCATTCCTCACAAAAAGCTGTTAATTTTGAAGCACTGCAGAGACTGTCTGCAGTTCCCATTACCTCTGCTGAGCAAGGTCACCACAGGGATAAACACATTCTACGTCACATTTATGATTTCAGACAAACAAGCAGTGCACAGCTTCAATTTGCTTTTCACTTGAACTGAAACACAAAATTGATGCCGTGGGTGCTGCCCACTCCTCTTTGCTAAGAATGTGGGAATTACAGTTTTTCCAGCCCAACACTATGGACCTTGTGCTCATCAGGCAGGATTGGCAACATAAAAATTTGAGAGCAGTTGGGCAGCCCGGAACTCCGGCCTGTGTTCAACAGGAATGTATCTGTCAAAAGTTCTGCTCATTGAAAGGCACAGGGAGATTAAAAAAGTGATTTTCCAGTGTTTTTCCCAGTAGATGTGCAGTGATATTTGGGTTAATCCTGGCTGGGACATGAGGCAGTGCTGTCTGTGCCATCCTCACTGCAGGCACCGTGGCAGGAGGGTTTGCAGGTAAACCACAGCTCATCCTCCAGAGCTGGAAACATGGGGCAGCTCAGAGCAGAGACCCAGATTTCGGCCTGGATGCAATGTATTTTTGTTAACATGGCATTCATAGGGACTTTTAATCCAGAAACTTCCTCTGTCTCAGCCGGTGGCTCTCCCTGTGCACTAATGGAGCCTGCTGAGAGCCGAGCTGTGGCTGAGCACGTGAACTCCGTGGTGTGGATTCATCACCTTGTATCTCTGCTGCTTTGGGCAGCTCTGTGTGATTCCCAGCTTCCCTCTGGAACACTGACACGTCTCCTCACTCTGTCCAGCGGTTCTTGTTGGAGATTCAATGCAGGGAGCTTTTAAGTTTCCCTGGTTGAGCAGAGAGGAGCAGCCTCACATCCATGAAAACACCCAGGTGTCCCATCTGCCTTCGGCACCTTGGCTGAGGTAGGAAACATCCTGAACACAACAGGGTTAAAACCAATCTGACAAACAAGGCAGAGCATGGAAAATATGAAGAGAGCTCTGTGGTAGCACATCTGAACCCAGCACAGCGCTCCCATCTGCAATCACTTAGAGGTGCCCCAGTAAAGCGCAGCCCGGAATGCCTGGCTAATAAAGTGTCAGCAGCAGGGGGATTACGAGGGAGATTTACAAGAGTGCATGAGTTGAGTTGCTGCTGGAGACATCCGATACACTCCGTGTTTGATTCCAGGCTTTGGGAAGGCAATGAAATAAGCCCTGGGACTTGTGTTGAGAAGCATTTCGAAGTGCTCACTTCTGCCCCGCGTACCTGCAGGAGTCCTGGCAGCGCTGCCTGCGGCGCCTCGCCTGCCACATGGGGCTGGTGCTGCTCACATTCCCTTTTTCAACAGCAGCACAGGGAGAAAAAACTCCCCCCTGGCTGCCAGGATGACAGTCCTAAAGGAAGAGATGGGGGTTAATGCCCTGATGTGATGTGCAGCTCTTCTCCTTGTCCCACTCCTGCCTTCAAAATTTGTGTGCACTGAAGTAAAAACCACCACGTTTGGGCCAAGACTTGCCAGAGCAACGGGGAGGTAAAATCTGAAGATTTTTCACAGGTTCTTCTCTAATTTTTAAAGAATGGTCTTAAACAGACATGTGATAACTATTTAAATCTGAATTGGATGAAGCATGAGTAAACACACTGTGGTGAGCACATCGACCTGGAAAGCTTGATTAGAGGAACAAATGCTGCTTTTTCAATCTCTGAGTGATGAACTTACCAGCTACACTTTCAAATGTGTTTTCCTTTTATGAAGTGGACTTTCCAGGAGGCAATTAGAGTGATTTGGGCAGAAACAAAGAGTGAAATATTTTCCCTTCATTGTCTAAAGCAACAGAAATAAGTACTGAGCTTATTACTCACTCCCTGAGTAAATGAAAAGAGAAAACATTTTGTGCTTTGTTCCTGCACCGGACACAGAGATGTAAAATGGGCAATAACCTCAGCCACAGCTCTGTCATTTATGACAAAGCTGGGCTGTGGCTCCAGAGGGATGATAAAGCTCTGGATGTGCTGAAGTGTTTGCAGGAAGAGGCTCCTCAGCACCATCTATCAGCCCGACCCTTGGCAGCCCAGCAGACTGAGCAGCCCAAGTGCCCCCTTGAAGATGTGAGCGACTGTGAAAGCAGGAAAGGAATGGGAGCAAGGAATGCACTTGCCCAACCTAAGAGAGTAATTGGAGATATTGTTCCCTCTGGATATCCATCAAGCCTGGAGGCTGAATTCTGGCCCCATGGGAGCTGGTGGCAAACCTCTATTGATTTCAGCAAGGTCAGGATTTCAGCGGTGATTTATGGAACGGACTAACATGACATTTTAACAATCAGTTTTAGTAGTTGGAAGTGTTATTCACTGCAGAGGTAAAGCATTGTTTGATTTTATGTGACAGCGTACCTTTAACAACAGGCAACCTGCAAAGCAACAATATAAAAGGCAGCACTTAAATTACATTATGATGAAGAATGACACCAGGGAATGAAACCAAGGGAACGTTCCCTTTCATTCCTCTCATACTTTCAAAAGTCAACAGTTATGAAGACGCTGTTCCTGGTAAATTTAAATCACCTTTCCTCAGCTTTACAGCTGTTTGCTTGCAGTTTCCTCCATTTCTGGCAAAACACAAGGATTAGTTTTTCTCTATGAACGATGGGTTTTTCAGAGCAAGCACGACAATCCACCAACACACGTGAGTTGTTCATGGGGTGTTGCAGGACAAAGAGGAAAAACCAGATCTCCTCTCCAAACTTCTGGCTGAATATATACATTAATAATAGCTATAATAATCTCTCTGTAAGCTCTTTTGTTAACTCTGCCATTCATAATCATTGCCAGGGAAATTAGAGCAGGTCTCGGGACAACAATTTCAGGCTTTTATAAAAGAATAGGAATAAGAGTTGTAAAACTTGCATCTCTGTGGTTTGAGATTTTCTGCCACGAGGAACAGAAAATGCCTTAATCAGGGCATATTTACAAACAGACAATGACTGGTTTTATTCTAATAGCATGTTTTAGTTCTGATTTGATTTTCCTCTGTTTTGGTTAGGGTTTCTTGTGAGGGCAACATGTCTTTGTCACATATGTATGCGACTGCAGGAAGAGGACTGGAAGGCAGCTCCAGTTGACTTCCCCAGCTACAGATTGGGACCAGAGCACATTTAACTCATAACAGGAGATAAATTTGCCCATTTCTCCATGCTCTGGGTAGGTTTTGAGTATTTTCAGCAGAGTTCAGCAGCAGTTCTGGGTTCTGCCATCTCTGTGCCTGCCAGTCCCAGCCTGGCTCCCCAAAGCAGCAGCCACGTGGTTACAGCAGCACAGACCCACCCTGCTCACAGACACTGTGGGCATTTGAGAAGTTCGAAGCCTATTTCTCCTTTCCTCCTGAAAATCCCCACTTTAAATCAGAGAACTTGATCTGGAGCCCTCAGAGGGTGACAGCCTCAGTGACTTGGCTGTCCACTGGTGGCTGGGGGTGATGCTTCCTTGGTGAGGTTTGAGGATTTCAGCTCCCAGCTCGGAGAAGAAAATCCCTGTCATGATAATGGGGGATGCTCAAGCTTTTCCACGTTTCTTTTCTTAACTGGATGTTTTGGTAAATTGACTTCTAAAAAAACTTAACCAAGAAAGCCCTTCATTCTGCCCTGATTTTCCAAAGGAGTTACCAGCATTCCCAGTTTTCCTTTGGCGTGCCTGTTTGCTCTGTTTTTGTAACCCCCACCATCGAGCTCCTGCACGCTGAGCCATTCCCAAACATCTCCACTACATTTTGCATCCGCACACGAAAAAGAATCCAACCCTGGCAGAGCCTCAGGGCTTCCTCACCCTTAATAATCCCAATTTGGTGTTAGTTGCCATTAAAAGCAGCCGATGATTCAGAGGATGAAGCCCCGCAAAAATGTTGTTTTTCAGAATTGTTCCTTTCTACCAAAGCAGCCACAGGTATGCCTGGATTCATTCAGCAGACCTGTTCTTCCAGTCCTTTAGAATTGTCATTTTCTAATTGTCCACGAAAATATATTGCTTCTTTCAAAACAATGAGGGGGAAAAAAAAGCCTCGTTCAAAATCAAATGAGTTTTAATGACCAGCTTTGCAGTAAGGCAAAGTGCAACCTGGTCCTGGCCTGAGTTTGCACTAAAAAAATCAACTCTGGTCATCTCTAGGTGACCCTCCATAGTTTAGGTTGAAATTCTCAGCTTTGAAGGCTTTTATTTCTATTTAAAATGATGCATTATCCTCAGAAGATTTGGCTCTTCTTTGTCAAAAACTAACATGCGCAATTCTTTTTAGCACTGCTGTTATCAGGAGAGAAAATAATCTTAGTATTTATTGACATTTTATTAACTTGCTCACTCTCTAACTTTCCAAAATTGGCCAGGTTTGGAATATGCATTAAATATTAAACAGAGAAAAAGGAAATTATCTAAACACCATTCATTTTGTGACATGGAATAACAAAAAAGTACAAAGGAAGACGAAGCAGTAAGTCCATGGCACTCCAGTTCTCAGAAAACTCTTGAAAAATATCTATAGAAAACATCAATTTTTTTCCTGAACTCTCCAGAAAATGAAGAGTTCTAGGATTTCAAAACTTCCCATGATATTTTGTGTTTGAGAGCTGCTGAGATCATAACATTAATGTGATTTTATGTAGCCAGTTTTAAGCTCAGAAGGAGAGAGTCCCGTGTCTGAGTACATCATAAAGGTGGAATTTTCCCTCTGTTGAACAGGAAGGGACAAAACCATAGTTGCTGAGGCTGCTTGGTCTGGGATCAGAGCCCCTGTGGGGCTTTTAAAGCAGCCACTGAAGCCCGTGGGGTGGCTCCCAGCAGGTCCTAGGGGAGGGACAGGGACACTGGGTGGGGGGTTTTGATTCCAGACGGCAGCCAAGAAATGCAACCTCTGCTTCCCCCCACCCATCTTCAAAGCCTGGACCCTCCCCAAATCCTGTCCCATGTGCCATTTTCAGCCCTTTTCCTGCCCCTTTGGTCAGGCTCAGAGGTTTTCTCAGATCTCATAGCTCATCCTGCAGATTCAAGCCCCTGTTTGCTGTGTTACTGAAAGGAAACCTTCACATCTTCCTCATGGCTCAGTCATTTTGGAAGACTTTTTTTTCACCCCTTCGTTTTTCAGGAGTGAAAGCAAATCCAGCAGCCCCTCAACCCTTCCCAAAAGAGATGTTCCCCAGGCGAGACATTCCCTGCCACGGGCTGCCAGCCTTCCCTGTGCTGTGGAGTGCCCACCTGAGGCCAGGCAGCTCCATCCTTTCACCTCCACACTCCTGATCAGCTGGGAAATCCCGGCTTCCCAGCCCTGGGAGACTTTCTGTCCACCCTGAGGCATCTGGGGAGCATCTGTAAACTAATCCAGATTTCCTCCTGAAGTTTTGCTCGCAGTTCCCCTCTGGCCAAGGACAAGGAAAGGCCAAACGTGAGCCCAGCTTGGTGCCAGAACAAAGCGGCTGAGACGAGGCCGATTCCCAGCGGCAGAAGCCCCACCAGGAGATGACACAGCAGCTCCCTGCCACTTTCTCTATCTGATCACACAATTCCTTAATCAGCACAGACAGTGCTGGCTGTCAGAAAAATGTCCCATGAATCAGCTTTCATCTGCAGGGAACAGGTTCTGCTTTTGCAAAACGAAAGGGTGCCCCGGTTGTTTTCCGTGTCCCTGCCCTTCCCAGGCCCTCCCGGCCCTCGTGGCTCCGCACGTAAATGCAAAGGAGAGGTTTCAGCCTGGGAAATCAAAGGTAGCCAGGGCAAAATGACTCTTGGAAGTGGAAGCTGGATATTCCAGCACAATGGGAAGGTTGTGTTTGAAAGCACCTGAATCAGCCTTTTTGATATTTTGGCGATAGTAGTGAGAAATTCAACTTCTTATTTAAAAGAAGGGGTTTTTTTTCTGGTAACACGCTTGGTGTGAGAAGAGCAAGAGCTGCCAGTAATTTCCATAATAAACATCCTCCGTTTAAAATTAGGACTAGAAACTGTCAGCTTAATTAACAGAAAATTAAGACGTGATTTCTCAATTCCTGACGAGCTTGGTGTTTTGCTGAAGCAGTTTCTGAACCGAGTTTGCCTCTAACGAAGGACTTGTGTTTGCGTCGCAGGACCACAAGAGAGAGCTTTAGTGCTGGATGTCGTGCTCTGCTGTGGGAAGGATGCAGGAGCTCGGGAGCCCAGGGTTTTTAACTGGCACTTTTTTAAGCAAGGTGAGGATACCAAAACAAAACATCGAATACAGACAGCAAAACAATTCCTCGTTTTCCACAATCCAGGCACCCTCCTGAAGCACGAGTGTTTGAGAGGCAGGTTTTCAAAGCGGTGCCCTTTAGGTACAGCCAGGCTTTGCCCAGTTGTTCTGAAAACCTGATCCTAAAAATTTACAAGCAACCTCAAGAAGATCAGGTTTGATGGGCTGTTTCCAAAATGAAGGTGTGACATCTATTTTAGCCCTGTCTTTACAGCCTGGGCTGGGTATTATCATCATCTTCTATATAACTTTATATATAAAATCTGTATTATAACCATATATAAATGCATATATATATATGTTAGTAAGAATTTCCAATCTTTTCCCTACACCACCCTTCTCTGCTTAAACAACCTCCCAGTTCTGGCCTGCTGAGCAGCTGGTCTCATTCCATTCAAATCCTTACCTAAGACTAATTTCTCCCATGATATCCGTAAGGACTTTAATAATAATGATTATGCTGCAGTCCAACCATCTCGAGCTCTCCACCCATCTCCTCCCTATTGTGCATTACCTTCCACTCATTTTCGCTCTGATAAAACAACCTCTTGAGGGCAGAGACCTGCTGGCTCTCCTTGCCTTCTCCTGGGTGTTGTAAAAGTAATAAGGCAATATCACACATAAAGCAGAGTATTCAAATGGCTCTGAGTCAGATGTAAATGAGGAAAAGCAGGTCATTCCCAGTTACCTCATCACGGAGTGCCTCGCTGCATTCCATTCCGGCAGCTTCCCGGATACGGCATGTAATGAAAATGGTGAATAATCGTGTGTGTGTTACACCTTTCATCCCAAGGAGTTCTCAATTACTTTGCTAATTGGCTGTGCAAAGTGTCTACACGAGGAGCTCTTTGCTCATCAGCGAAACGCTGATGCTGATGCTCCGGCACACGACCAGAGCGATTCCCAGAAAGTCTGGAGACAAAATCCCAGGCTCCAGAGCAGAGGAGGGAAATGAAAGACGCCGAGATGACCTTTAAGTTGATGTTTCTGTGCCCAGTTTCAGCAGAACAACCCTCGGATTGTGTGCGAGGCGCGTGTTTGCACGCAGTCCCCGTCGCTGGAGCTGCTCCTGGGAGTCCCCCCTTCCCTTTGCACTGAAATAAAGGGATCTAGGTCTGATCCTGGCACATTCTGAGCACTTACAGTTCCCTTGAATTCAGCAGGAGCAGCCCCAGCTGTAGCTCTCAAAACACCTCGCTACAGCAAGTATTGGCAAAAGCTGCTGCTTGCTGTGCATTCGTTTGTTTTTAAATCATAGCCCCTGGATGTTTCAGAGTTACTTTTTTTTTTATATCATTAACTATTTTTAACTAACACCTCAGTAAGCTTCCTTAAACTTCCAGTGACCTCTTACGCATCCAGAAATATGAGAACAGCGAAACCTTTCCCTAGATAGAACATTTTTTCGATACCAAAGCGCTCGATGATGCAGCTGATTCTGCTGTCTCGCAAACAGGGAAACTGAGGCACAGAAAATGAAATCACGTGTGCAAAGGCAATCATCTGCTAAATCAGACCGAGCACCCAGTGTCAACTTTGTGCTTCTCCCGCACACGTGGAGAGCCAGCAGCTGCTTCAGGAAGTGCCTCTGTCCCTTGCTCAGGTCCTATTTCCAGCAGCAGGGTTTTGAATGGTTAAAGGAATCTGTGCTCACAGATCTGAGGGTGAAGCAGGGAGCCAGATCTCTCTCTCCTCGTTTTACAACATGCAGATGCATCTTCTAACAGGCACTGTCTATCTCTCAATCTGTACCACACTCATCAGATTACACTATCTGAAACTCCTTTCCTACCACCC
>VXBT01007381.1:0-21265 GCA_013400235.1 Oriolus oriolus | reverse complement strand
CTACTTTCTGACTCCTTTCTCCCCCCCCCCCCCCAAGAGATCATAAAAGTTTCAGCGTCTGCTCAAATGTTTTGTCGTGTTTTCGGTTTGACAGAGTGAGCAGTGGCTCCAAAGATAACACGGCAGCTGCCAGGGCTGCTCATGTGCTGAGCTGAGCTGTAGATGCCTGTCTCCAATGGCACGTTCCCTCAGCAGTTTTAGATCCTCTGGAACAGAATTTTCCAGTCTTCTCAAATATGTGAGATAACGGGATGGCCAGCAGCTATTCAGGTTACACAACAGGGACATTTTTGGAGGCCAAGAAGAGGCAAAACAACAGCCCTGGTGGTGCCCAGCCGCCAGCAGAGCCCCCCTCCAAAGAGCCTTGCTTTTCCTCCCTCTGTACCCTGCTCAAACCCCAAACTAGCTGCTTGGTGCCCCTGTTTGCTGCTTTGCCTCCTTTCTGGCCTTCAGAGGCCACGGTTTTGCTCAGCCCTGTGGCTCTGGGTGCTGAGGAGGAGATTTGTGGCCTGGAGCCAAGGCTCTCCAGCACAGCCTCTTTCCACAAGTGCCTGGGAGTGGGATGTTCAGAGGATGAGGTGTCAGGAGCCAGAACTGCTTGGGACGTTTCCTGCTGCTTTCCGTCCCTATATAACTGCCCAGGAATTCCTCCAGCTCCTGGAAGTCCTCCTGCCATGGCAGGGAAGGGGACTGTTTCCATTTATCCCTCTCAGTTCAGCGCGGAGGCAGAGGGCAGGGTGCAACAGTAATTTACACACTATAAACTTTTGTAGGTTTTATTCACCTCATTGGTCTGGTATTAAACAGCACCGCATGGAGATGGTGGGAGCTGGGGATGGTGGTGCTGGCTGCTGCCCTGGGGTGTGCGCTGCCACACGCCTCACACCTCCCTTCCCCTCGGCAGCGACGGGCTTGGGATGGGAAAGAGGTGGGAACAGCACATCCACCACACAATCAGCCTTAAATATCGATCCCTGGAATGCTTAAACCTCTGCTAGGAGCTGTGCATCTGGAGCTGCCTGCACGCTCACACGCAGACCTTGCTGAAAAGCAAAACTCCTCAGGGTCTGCCAGGAGCTGATGAAGGTAAAGGAATGATCCTTCCTTCCCTCGGGAAGCATGAGAGGGTACTGGTATGGAAAATATCTCACACAGGTCTTTGCTGATCGGTGCAAAACCACTTGGGAACAGCAGAATTCTGTCCTTGGGGGCTGCAGAGCTTGAAATGGGAGTCTCCAGAGGTGAAGAAAGTGTGATCCAGGCTCTTTATCCAAACCCCACGGACCATGCAGGGATTCACTTCCAGGGAATCCATGTATTGTTTCTCCTGTCCCACGTGTGACACCCAGAGTGTGACAGGAAGCTGAAAGCAGAAGCAGAACAGGGTTTATTAAGTGGAGTCATCAGAGGAGCAAAGCTGCTGAGGAGATGCGGAGCTTTACCCTCTGCAACCACCAGTGCAAAACTCTCTGCTGGAAAGGCTCCTGCTCCAGCAAGTGCAGATCCTGCTGGGGTCATTCCCCTCCAGTTCCCCCCAGTTCCCATGGAGAAGCTTCCCAAGAAACTGCCCTGGCTGAGCTGGTTCGGATTGTCTCTGTGAGCTGTAGATGATCCTTTCAGAATCTGATTTTGGCCAGTGGCAAATAATGAGCTCATCCTTTGGCTTTATGCTTTTTTTGCCTGTCATATCCTAGCCAGCACCCGAGAGCTCTTTTCTGAACGCTGAAGATATTCTTGTCTAGAAGAAATTACACTGGATAAGTGTATTATTTTTTTTATTCTAGGCAATGAAAGGGAAAATCTTCAAGCATTAATAACAGCCCAGCCTTTTCTGGACCAGAAAACAACTCTAACATAGACCAGCTGCATCTAAACCCAAAGTGTTTTTAATGCTCCTGCATTGCCTCACCTGAATAATAACATTCAGGGCTTTGTTTCAAGACTTAATTTGTTATAGGAAGTGAAAAAAAGACGCATACGCAAACAACCCTATGGAAACTTTTGCCCACAATAAGTGTCAAGCAGAAGGAATGTTATTGATTGCCGTAGATTTACACCCAGAATGAATTTGGCCGGCTGGTCAAAAGTCTGGTGGGTGTGTAAACGGGGAGGTGAAGTGGGGAATGACGTCTGTAGTGGTTTATCTGGAGAGTGGAGCCGCAAAATGTTGTAGTTACACTTAAGTTTTATTAAAAATGCCATTCTAACGAGCCCTAGTGGCCCCAGCACATGGAAAGTGGCTTGCTGTGTTTTGAATGGCACTGAGTAACACCCCAGGGCCTTAAATCAGTTCAAGATGTGTTGGTGGCGTCTGATGTTAAGCATGGAAGGGAAATTCAAAGCAATATAGATTTAACCTAGAGACCCTTCTTCTGCCTGATGCTTATCAATAACCAAGCCTGAGTAAGAGCCAGGAGGAATTCGGTACCGAGGCAGAGTATTATGGGAAAGTGTGATTTTATTTGTAATATTTGCACCGAGGTTTGGATAACCAGTCCGAGCAGCAAGACAGCGAAACGTGGACAACAAAGAGGGAAAGTCAGATATTCCATCCTGCGTATTTCTGCAGGCACCGCTCGATGTTCTGTGCCCAGGGAAAATTGAACTGGGGGAATAAAAAGAAACAACATTTTTTTTTTTACAAGGCAAATGGAGGAAGAAGAAACAGCCACGGAGTGAGTGAGAAGGGAAACCCTGGTACACATTTCAAGTGAGAGCCAGGGTGGAGGGATTTGTTACTCTGCAACAGATGATCCCAGAGGACACTAAGGACAAGGAGAAGAAGTAAAATGTGGAAATACCCCTCATCCCAGGTGCAAGGAATTCAAATGTTTCTTTGCATTTATCTGCAGTGTCTTGCTAAGGATTTTAAGTGGAGTGCTCATGTCACAGCGAGGGGAGAAAGCGAGCCCTGTGTCTTCAGTCCAGGGCTGTGCTTCCAACCCTTGGCAGAGCTGGGACATTTCTACAAGAACATTTCAAAGTCTCACCTGTTTTGATGGGACAGTGAGAATGACGGTTTCAGAGGCATCTCTGACTCCAAGAAGGATCTGCTGGGTACTTGGATTTCACACAAGCTGCACATATTTACCTGAACCAAAGCTGTGCATGCCAGGCTCTGGGATGACACCCAGAAGACTCAGGTGCACCCCTAATGCTGCGTGGGCGGCACGATGGGCTTGGAGGGTTTAATTTGGCCATAATGGCAGCAGGAACTTGGAGTCTGAAACCCTGAGTGTCCTTCACTCTCTATCTCTGTGGTCTGGAGACACAACCACTGAGTCATGAGCTGCAATCACCTACTTGGGAGATGCAATTAGAAGAGAACCCCAACAACCACTTAATGAAGTGCCAAGGACTTGGCACAAATACCTCTGGTGATACAATGAAGAAGGAGCCCTTAAACTCTTACCTTAAGCACTTCTTGCTTCCTTCCCACACCGACAGCTTTAGGAACAACGTGACTTAGAGTGTCTAATTATAGGATAATTATTGTTGTTGCTCTTGGTAAAGGTCAGTCAGTAGAAGGTAGGACCCTAAGGGAATGGAGACAAGGAAGGTGAGGGAGGAAATGGGAGTAGAAAGGTTTGGAGTCTTTTGGACCAGGTAGAAACAGAGGGAGAGATGGTCCCTCTCTGGAACTGAACTGGAATTTGGTGTTGTGGAACTTTAATGGTTTGTGCTCCTGGCTGAAGGCAAATCCTCTCCTGGTGCAAATGTGAGAGAAGATCCAGGCCATGCCTCTTGCCTCTCTCTGTCCCTGCAGTGCCATGGAATGGAGCTGCTGTGGAGATATGGCCAATTACAGCCCAGATAAATCACGGCATCTCTCCACTCTCCTTTCTACCTCCTTGCTGCCTCAAGAAAGAAGAGGCATTTTCTGAGCTGAAGCTTGAGTTTTGCTTCTAAGATTTAGGAGGAAGATTTGGTGAAGGAAGAAGAGACATCTCCGAAAACAGCTACGACAGAGGACGGGGAAGGTGGGCTGAGACACTGCACAGCAGAGTTTTACTCCCATGCTCAGTGACTGCCACCTCAGAAAGAGCAGAGTTCACCCTGAGAAATCCAATCTCCTTTCGAATCCACCAGAAAGAAACAAACCATGCCACAGCCTCACTGCTCTTGTTCTTCTTCCCCCTCTGAGCTTCCTGCCCATTTTTTGGCACAGAGCTGAGGGGGCCCGAGCACAGGATGATCACCTTTGCTTTTCAGCACGTTTGCATTTGAGTCTGTGGAGGGAAGGCTAAAATTTGTCTTCTAGGTCCAAACTGCATCTTATAAGCTATGAAATATTCTTAAACACTGTTTCTTTGGAGAGAAGCCTTCTGTGATCCTAACCAGTAAATAAATAACTGAATAAATAAATCTGTGTGAAGCTGCTGATCTACATCCACCTCAAGAGCCTTGGATTTCCCGAGGAGAAACCCAAAGCAAGAGTAGCAGAAAGGAATAGTTGGATTCAGGCAATCATCAGAAGTAGGAAGATACTGATTATTTGGACTCCTATCCCCTTGTATGAATAAATGCTTCATCCTGAAACAAAAATGAATTTATTTGGTGTACATAAAAAAATCGTAAATTGGCAGCAAAAATGTTGTGAGGAATCTTGAACTTGACCTGTGCAAATGGGACTGGCTCACCTAATTCAGTTTTTGTAAGACTTCAAAGAAAATAGGTCAAAGTTCCTCACTGCAATTAGCTCAACTTAATACACTCATCTTTGATCTGTTAAAATATAATTATGCTTTTCTAAATTATCCTCATTTCATTGGAACTGGCAAGATATGAAAGTCTGGATGGATCTGAACCTAACTGAGGTTCTCTGGGGAACTGCCTTGGTTTAGGTGTGTGAGGTGATGGCCCGGGTAAGTCCTTTTTGAAGTGCAATTTCTGTCCTCCTGCAGTGTTCATTTAGTCCCTTCCACATCGGGATGATGAGGAAACTTTTAAAAAAGGAAGTGTTGAGATTTTAGATTTGCCAAAACCAGCTTGCACAGCAGTTCAGCTTGAATCCACCTGTACGGCTTCAGCCCCCTGTGGGATCTGCTTCCCCAACACAGGGCAAATTCAGGGACGATTCTTCTGAGCAGCTGATTCCAGAGCACTGTTGGAATCGTCATGAATAAGAATTATCAGATCAATCAGACATAACCCTGCTGTTGTTCTCCTCAGGCATCCTAAACTTTATTCCTAATTCCAACTGTGTTTTTAGGGTAATTCCTGACTTTCAACACTGGACTGTATTACACAACTAAAGAGCAGAAGTCATCATTGTGAAGTAAAGAGAAAGGAAAGCTTCCAAGGTGAAATTTAAAGGGCTAAAATGACTCAGTGGGAAGAGGAACAGAAGAGTTCTGGAGAGATTTACAAAGTCAAGGGGAGAAAAACTTGTTTTCAACTTTTATGATTCATGGGAAAGTCCAGGAGTGAGTCTTAGAATGGAGATTTAAACTGAATATGTGCACAAAGAGGGTGAACCAAGGGGATTGGAACTCTGGGTGAGATGCAAGTATCCTCATTTTCAAATATCAGAACTTATTTCTCAAAAGGTGATACATTTGGTAAAGGTTTTATGAGTAAAAGATAATTGCAGTTGTGATCTTACAGATAAAACTGTGGGGAATGGAGATTGCAGCCTATATTTGGAATTTCTGAGTCGATTTCACTGCTGTTCCTTGGTCCTCCATGTGTGTGTCTGAGGAGGGAAAGGGAAAGAATAAATGTTCCAGGTAAACAAGCACATTGTGCAACCCCGAGCCTGGAAAACTGTGTCAGCCTTTAACTCGTTTAACTGGCCCTCCTATGGCAGTAACACATCATTACTGCTTTCCGGTGTTTATTAATGTCATTTTAATGGTTTATTCGTAGCAAGGTTCAAATTCCACCTCAATAGATGCTTAAAAAAGATCAGGGGGTTCGTAGCTTTCGTTATTCTGTATTGTAACAAGGAGATGGCACCAGATATGGATGGAGCAGAGGGAGAGGCTAAAGGAGCGGTGTTTGGGATGGATTTGTGGTCTCACACAGGATTCCCAGCTCACTGAATTCCCTGGATTCCCATGGCTATGGCAATGGAGGTTCCAGTCCAACCTGCCGTGGCAGACTGGAGCGGCTCAGCCCTGCTGCTCTCGGGGTTTCTCCCTGTGCCGAGAGGGCCGCCACGCTCCGGAGAGAAGAGGAGCAGATTCGTTGCCAAGCGTGGTCAAATGTCCAGGGCTTCTCAGAATTAGGAGTCATCATTCCTTTAATAACAGCCTCTCATTCCCAAGCCGCTCCTGGGCTGCTGGCACAGACTCCAGGGGCAGTAATGGGATTCCTCTGATCCCTCTGAGGGAAAGGATGCAGCAGAGCCAACCATCCCCCATGACTAACACCCACCAAAAAGGAAAAGTCGATGGTTACTCATGGAACTGAGGCAGCAATTGTCCACTGCATGTAAGAAAATGGAGTTCCTGAGCTCAGACTTTAAATCCAAGCCCTGTGCTTGGAGCTCTCTGGCCTTTTTTATCCTTTTTTTCCTCTCTTATGGAGTCTGAAATATGAATATATGTATGTCATCTTCTGCATGTAAATCAGTGCAAAAATCTCACTCTAAGGATTGTTTTCTCTACAGGATGCAAAATGAAGCATTTAAAATGCTGTATTTGATTGAACTTGAACCAATATTTTGGGTGAATCCTCCAAATAAGAGATGATAGAGACTTTTTATTTTTCCCCAGACAGGTCCCAACATCATTTCAGTGATGAGTCCTCAGTCCACGGCTTGACCATGGTCTTGTTCCACAAATAAAACCCAAGCCTCAGAGTGGGAATAGGTTCTGAGGGGATTAAATGAGTGACACTAGTTAGTGGTATGAGCATCCATCGTTGCATCCCAGAGGAACAGTCTTGCTGCAAAACTTGGTTCTCCTTTTGTTCTTCTCACTGCTGTGGAAGGAGGAACAAAACATTCTTGGAGTTTTCTTTACAGCTGCAGCAGTCTGCAGGCTCTTGGCAGAAAAACTCAGCTGGGATAAGGAGGGGGAACCAACTGGGAAAATCCTACTGAGGAGGACAGCAGTGAGGTTATAAATTGATTTTTCAGGGAGTGACCTTCCTTCTACTTCCATGGTTCAGTTTGGAGACTGAAACCTAACAGGTGCAGGGTTCTCAATACAGTCTGGAACACAGTCCAGAAACTGAACACTCTGAAAATTGAACAGAGAGGATTGTACATCTTAAAAAGTTGGGAATTTTGGTTTAGTTGGGAATTTTGGTTTAGCAATTCCAGTCACCTATTTCAGGAGTTCTTTTAGAAGTTTACTTCAAGTTTAAAAGCTCATTTCAATCTCAGGACCTCAACACAGGAAAGGAGCTACTTCTAGGCTAGACCCCAATCCTGACAGAGACCTCCCAACCTGACTGAGACACATCCTTACACTGAAAGCTGTCATCTTTGGCCGAAATTATTCTATTTTGTTATGACACTTCCAGTGGAAATATTCAGTTTCCCTTTCTGGTTGCCTGAGATACCTTTGAACCTGCAGATCTTCACGTGCCACTTTCCCTCTGTCTGCAGTGCAAGGAAAAGATGCTTTTTGACCTCACAGTAGCTGAATATTTGACTTAGGGCCAGGTTTCTGCTGTTGTTTCTCATTAAGAAGCCCCATTTCTGTTTCTATCAATGTTCTCTGTGCCTCTTCCCAGCTACCTGTGGGGTCACCCAACAGAACACTGGAGGTTTGCAGCAACAAGGCTCTGAATGCAGGCAGTGGAAACAGGTTGAGGATGTTCAGGGTCCCTCTCAGGTGGGTTCTGTCTCCCCTGGTGTGGCTGAAGGCTGTGGAATTCCACAGGCAGGGGTTTGTGAATCACACAAGCAGCCAGGGGGTTCACAGGGGCTGTGCTGGCAGCGCTGAGGCAGGGAAAGGAGGCAAGCGTGGGGTGAAGGCAAGGTGGCCTTTGGATGTCTCTTAGCATGAAATCCTGCTGGACCTTCTCCCAGATCACGCTCTGCCCCGTCAGCAGCCCTGCTGACTGCCCTGGGACTATTCAGTCTGGTTAGACTTAGCCTGGCCCTAATTTCTCCTTCTTAATTTAGGGATGGCAAAGAAAGTTAGTCGAAATATCTACAAGCCCTAGACAGTTACTACCAATTGCAACAGCAAAACTTTGCAGAAGTAGATCCAATCTGGCCCTGTCAGCCCTTGCCAGGCAATGTTTTGGCTCTGGGTATTTTTTAAGTTCCTTTCTTGTCACTCTAAATCAGATGATTCACGCTGGTAACATGTTGTATCGCTTATGCAGTAATGCAACCTAATAAAACCCTGCTTAAAACCATTTTCCTTAAAGAACCAGAAGAATTTGTTCTTTGCAGAATCAAACCTGTGTTCTTAATAAAGGCAGATTGAATAAAACAAGCTCTGTGAAGTAAAGGGACTAATTTAACAGCTTGCTGATGAAAATCTGTGGCTATGGTCCCCCTCCCTCACCCCTTGCATGAGAACAGATGGTTTAACACAAGTTTTGAATGCAAAGTTAATTAAAAAAAAAAAAAATCCATTCCTCTTACAATCCTTGGGCTAAGACTTTAAAAGTTCCCTGCTAAATCGGAATGCCAATGCTCTTATTTTGAGCTCTGTAATAAGGAAACAGACTCATTAATGTTCTGCAATTATTGAAGTGGAGTGATGGTCATGGATTAGCCCTTGAATTGAGCTCGGCAGGCTCCCTTGGCAGCCAGACACCAGAATGGAATTTGGAAACCTCCGTGCTCCATTTTCCCCACCGCTCTCAAGCTGGTGCTGGGAGCAGGTACAGTCACCTGGATGGCAACGTCCCCAGGGGGAAGAGAAGGCGTTCAAAGGGCAAGATCATTTCCCATAATGAGAACAACACCAGCGTTACATGTTAGGATTTGATTTCAATGAACTCTGCAAAAAAAACACCCCAAATTATTTTATGTTGGGCTGGAATGCATCTATTTCTCGGGTGGAAGGTAATAGTTGGTTAATGGCAGCCACCTTGTATAAAAACCAGCACAAGACGTGAGAAAACTCGTATGAAATTTGTTCCCACTATTGCTGCAATCTCCTGCCTCAGAGACCTTCCAGTCTGAAAATTTGCTTTAAGTTACTGGGAGGAGCTTGGCCTAAGTGAAAAGTAATTGCCTGAATTAGAATCATCTTGTCTTGCTGCATTTAACGCTTTCACATGGCAAACGTCAGAAGGGCTTTAAACAACCAAGGGCACCTGGAGAAGAGTTTTCTTTTATCTCTCATTTACAACAAAAGCAGGTCCCAGTCCAGTTCCTGGAGTTTAATTCCAGATGAAAAGCCACCTCTGAAGACTCAAGAATAGTTTCTTCTGACGTTTTCTTCACCCAGCTTTCGACCTCAAAACAAATTCAGCCCAAACATCCTTATTACCAGCTCCTAAGGAGTGAGGAAATACCAGGCCTAAGGGATGTCTTCGGATTAGGACGAGAGTCCAGATTTACGGTAAATTTTAATAGGATCAGGCAATTCTCATCAGAATCCTAATCACAATGAGACCAAAGCTAGCAGTGAGTGAAGTCACTCCCAGTCCTTGTTGGAGTGTAACTTGGAGGGAAATCTAATTATCCCGCTGGTTACCTTATCCCTTTTCCATCGGATCCTGTACAAGCTCCGGTAGCAGCGCTCAGGAGCCGAAACAGGCGCTGAGTGTTTGTTTCCCAAATTGCACTCATGGAACAGGAATCTCCATGGCCTCACCAGCAAGTGGACTATGAATAGAACACAGCACCCGGGAGCTGGGGCTTCTTGTTGTTGTTGTTGTTGTTGTTGTTGTTGGGGTTTTTTTAAGCCGGTCTTTGATTTTTGCACCACGACTCGATCCCCGGATTGCAAAACCCCGGCAGCAATTAATTGCAGAGACAAACTCTTCCCCAGCTGCTGCCTAATTCCTTAATAGCATCCTGGTATCAAAGAGATGTCTAAACTTTATCACAGGCACCTATGATTAACAGCTCCCGCAATCAATTACAGATGCAAACAGGCAGGAGCAGGCTTGGCCCAGAACGTGAAGGGATGGAAGGGATCGCTCCTGGGACCAAGTGTTCAGTCAATTTATCACCTGCTGCTGGCATTTTATGGAGCCAAAGCTCTCAGAGTTTATCCTGAACGGAGCAGGCTATGGAGCAGATTTAAAGGGAATAAACATGATCTACAGGTGATGGCAAAAATCTTGTTAATAACATTATATCCCTCCAGCTGAGGTGTGGCTGATACTCTGCCTGATGTTTTAATTGGCATGAGGGCTCATGGTAATCATGGTTTACTGGAACCAAAGGAAGCCTTTTGATTTCCAGTCTATTTATTCCTTCTTCATTGCTCCTCACGTGATTTTTTTCCATCCAGTAGTAACTGCTGGGACTTTTGGTGGACTGTGGTGAAGAACAAAGTGACAAAAGCCCAGTGAGCCTACAAAAGATGCAGTAATTAGGGCTAAGCTGGTACTTGGAAAGCAAAATTGGGCAAAGCAGTTTAATTCTCCTCCATGAGCAAGGAGTAACTGGGAGTTATCTTTTATTTCTCTTCTTCCTTCCTCACCTGTGCTGTCCTCGTGGTGAACCTTCAGCGTTGTGGAGATCAAAACTCACTAAAATCACAGAACCACCTCAGTCAGACTCTGCAGATCACAGTGAACCTGTCAACCCCCTCGGGCTCACTTAAAACTCACAACAAAACCCCGACTCCAGTGGAGTTTTCACGTGATTAAGTGCTCAGGCAAAGAAGTTTCTCACAGCCTCAGTTACTGTGAAATCTCCTCTCTCTCTTCAGTGTCCTGCCCAAATTGTTGGCCAAACTGTGGCAGGAAAGTGTCGCTGACAAACAAGACTTTGCTGTCTCTCTCTCCCTTGCCCCAGACACCCTGACCTCTCCAGATCTGCTCTTGCCTCACCCAATCATCCCTCCCAAACTGCTTCATCATTTTCAGAGCTGCAGATGAACCAGAGGGGTTTTCCCTGCCACGAGCGCTGTGGGTTCGTACATGCCTCCCTAATTCTGGGTCTTGCATTGCTAATCCTATTTTCTGCAGGGCAAATGATTCCCATAAATGTCAGCTGTGGGCTCGGCCCTGGTCTCCACTGCTGCTGGCTGAGGCAGAGCTGTACTTGCGGGGGATTGTGGCCGGATTAAATGCAACCCAAACATGCTGTAGGATCTTTTCTCCAGCTCTGCACCTCCTTAAACATTCGAAACTCAGGCAGAAAAAACGAGATGAATACAGGCAATATCTGCTCACAGAATAATTCATTCCTGGTAGGAAAGTGACACAGAACTGGTGGCTGTGGAGGTTCTCCAGGTTGTTCTCCAGACATTAACAATTGAACAGCAGGAAGGAAGGGCTTTCTTCTCAGCAAGTTTCCTTTTCACTGATTCACTGTTATTAAGAAAATGGGTGAATCAGGGAGGGTGAAGCAGGGACTCAGCGTGGACCTTCATCTTTTACAAAACACCTGCGACAGAACCCAGCTGAGATCTTCCCCTGACCTTGCAGCCTCCCCCAGCAGCCCAGGGTTGTTCAGAGTCTGGGTTCTTGTTTTGGAAGCTGCACGTAACACAGGGCAGCTGTGAGCCCACACCAGAGTCTGGCTGACGAAAACCTCATTCAGAGCAGTCTGTAACGTTTTGGGCTGGAGCCATCTCTACCCAGAATTGGCACCCGACGCCTCTGAAAGGTTCCATAAGAATTTGGTTGATTTTTTTTCTTGTTTTGGTTTTCTCTTGCTGACTTCCCGTATTTATTCTGTCTCTGCATATTCTCTCTTCGACAGGGAATGGGAAGTGCTGAAGTATCCTCAGAAAGACTCTGTTTTGCTTTGATTCTTAGGGTATTTCAAGGTGAAGAAACAAAAATGTTGAAAACTTTAGAAGGAAGCTTATAAGGCAAGACAAACCCCACTTCTTTCTCAGAGGTATCCTTCAGATGAATATGGTATGGTTTGAAATGAGTCTGGTTTAACTCCTAACACCATGAAAAATGGGAGTTTCCAAAATGTTAAATTATCTAGAAAATGCTCAGGTTTGATTGAAGCTCTGAACAAAAGCTCAAGCTTATGGGTTCTGGCATGGGGTAAACCCACAGTTATCAGGCAAATCAATATTTGCACCTCCCAGAACGTGACATCCCTCTGTGCCTTGGGAAGGAGAGGTGAAAGGACTGGACTGTCCACAGGAACACAAATAACTGCTGTTAATGTTGTTGGGAGGGGAAAGAAATAGCGAAGAAATTGTGGAGTTTCTGTTTTTCACTCATTTTTCTCCACTTGCCCAGGCACAGTCCCAGTCCTGTGCTGGGGCATCCACAGCATTACTGCACCTCTCATTGAGGGGATTTTGCCATAAAATCAGGTTTGTGCCGTGGGGCTGTGATTCCCACATCCTAAAGGGCCTGAGCCGCGTGTGCACAGCACGGTGCTCGGCTCTTCCTGTGGGACAAATTGGTCTTTGCTGTCGTGAAGGACAAGATTTCAAGTTTGAATAACTTGAAAAATGTTTCCTTTCCCTCACACCATCTCCCCAGGGGTGTTATATCACCTCTGAGGACGCTGACACTTGCTGGATTTTGTAAGGCAAGAGGGAGCATCTCTTTGTTGGCATGGAGAACCTGGCTGATTTGCCCCAAAAGTCCCATCAGGAAGCTGAGCATCCCATTCAGGGCAAGATGGGGAGAGTTTCTGTGAGTATGAAAATGGGACTAAACCCAAAAATGACTGCAGAATCCTGCATGTGCAAATTCCCTCTGGCACTCGCAGGGCTTGGAGAAGCAGGGGTGAGTTCTGCCCTTGTGGGGATCTGTGTGTGCTCAAAGCTCCACTTGGACGCTTGGCCCCGACTTTAACCCTTCCTAGAAAGTTTGGAATTTTGCTACAGCACATGGGCTGCACGACAACATCACTGCAGGAGCTCTGTTTCCTCTGAAAAGAGAGCTGGTGTTGTAAACAAGGATCAAAAAGAGCAGCGAGCCAGGGGAGCTGTGTGGAAAACGCTCTCAGTGATCTGGGGGTGCTCACTTCCCCAGGCGCCTCCTGCTCTGCTGCTGTGGTTGGCCTGTAATTTTCAGCCACTTCTGTGAATGATGATGAATCACAAGGTTTTCTAGATCTCAGAGGGGGAAAAAAAAAACCCCAAACACTGAGAGCATACAGTAGCATTTCCTGGTTAAACATACGTTCCAGCACCACATGAAGTGCTGGGTTTAATGAACAGCTGCACTTTACTTATCTTTTGAATGGATCGCTTTAAATGCTTGTTGGAAAGTACCTTTCACCAAACTGCCCATTAGAAGTGAACTACAAAGTAAAGGGATTGGATATGGGAAGCATTTCTTATCTCTGGCAGTGCAGCTCATCGCCTGCAGAGACTTTTTTCCTTTCTTTTTTTTTTTCTTTCTTTTAAGTAGAGGACATTTAATGGCGCCTTTTAAAACCCTGATAAAATTAACATGTTTTATTTTGACTAACAATTCAGACACGGGTAATCTGATGGCTACAGGCACAGATGTACAAATTAGATGCTTAAAATAATAGGTGAGATTCCCAATTCGGTTTCTCATCCTGCTCCACTGTTTTACTGTAAGATAATTAATGCTCTCTAATATGGGACAACTGGAAAAGAGTGGTTTTGCTTATCCTTGGCATGGCTGATCAGTCCTTGGTACTTCCAAGGGAATACACTGAGTATTTCAAGATTTGGTGGGTCTGGATCATATTTCTGCAGGTTTTCTCTCGCTGAACACAGCCCAGGCAGTCAGTATTTGGTGAGGAGTGGATTATGACAGTCCATTTTTTATTGGTATTTCGCCATCAGGAAATATTCCCAAGTGCTGTTTCCCCTTTGGCTCGCTGTGGCCGTGGCTCTGATGTCACCAGTGGGAGTTACTGAGGGGGCTGAGCTGCTTTTGGGGGCTGCAAAGGTCATCTCCACTGCCCAGGGAGCCCTCAGCTGGTTTACATCCCTGGTTTGATGTAAGGCCTGGCTCAGGAGGGGATTTCTGCCCAGAAGCCTGAAGAACAGAGAATTCCTGACCAAAGAGGCTGCAAAAATAACCCCTGGGATTTTACTGCACCCAGTAACGAGCACCCAGCTCAGAGCTTGCTGCTCGCAAAGTCCTTTCTGAACAGGGCAAGGGTGTTATCAAGGCTGCTGCACCACTGCCATCACGCCACCAAACGAAACAAACCAGGTTTGTTCGTGTGCTCGATGCCTTTCATTCGAGCCATGAATTTCAGGCTTCCCAACTGCCACAAATGGACGTGTCTGCATTTGCCTCCACCGCAAATAAAACAGATTTTTAACAAGCAAATATTCTGATTTCCCCAATTGCTTTTACAGGGCTGCTGCCATTAAAAGGTCCCAGCGCAGCATTAGCCTGGCATTGTCTTTGCAATGGCACCGAAAGCAGACACAGGGGCAGACAAGAACATCCTTTCCTCCCTGCACATTCTTTTCAGGCAATAACTGTGATCCCAGTGACTCATGGACAGCTAAACCCCCATCACCAGCTCAAGGAACAAAGCAACAATATCTGTTGTTAGACTTGGCAGGATCCGTTAAGCTCAAAGTGATGTGTCCTATTTAGTGATGACAGCCAAGCTCAATTAAGTTCCATTTGACATCTCTTTGGAAGCTTTTCCAAACTTTATATGACCCTCTTGGCAGTGTAAATCTCACGGAGCTGTTTTCTTCATGAGATTTTTGTTATAATTTTAGTTCTGGATGGGACTGGCTTTGAGAGTGAGCACAACCTTCCACTCCATGCACTGGCACTGCTGCCTCTAGGAGCTTTAAAGCAAGCAAGAGGAGGAAAACCACGGGACAGCTTTTGAGAAGGGGCAGGAAAACACACATTTTTCTTCATGTTCTGTTCAAAAGATCATTTGGGGGGCAAAGGGAATGGCTGTCTTATTTTATCTGAGCTGACTTCTCATCTGCTACTTGAGCCCCTCTCGTTTTCCTCCTCACTAGGAAACAGCTTGGCTATGGCCATTGCCTGCCTGGTGAAGTCAGGGTCAATTTTTTCCATCTGGACTGCATTAGGAGTCTTCCATTTGCTCATCTCCCTCCCCCCAGAGCACTCCTGCTCCTCCCCAGCCTCCCCCCTGCCGCTGATGTGCTGCCAGGCGTGTTCCGTTTCACCCACAGCCAACAGGCAGCTCCAGTAGGATCTCATTAATTCACACTAATGATGGGGAATTTGGCAAATTAGTGAACAGACTTGATCCTGCCATTATTAATAGCTTTGCTGTTGACTTCAGGCAGAACCAGACTGGGGCCCTGAATTGATAGCTCTCCTCAGACACCAGAGAGAGATTGTATTTTATGCCATAGACTGATTTTTGTTTGGGTTATTAGGGTTGGGTGTTGTGCTGGTGCATATTACAGCAAAAGCAATGAGCTCTAATTAATGTGAGCCGCTCACAGCAGCTTTTCAGCTGCTAAATCTCTGGAGAAAGTAAATGAAAGCAAGGAGATGAGGTTTTCTTCACATGCAATAGGATACAGGAACTTGCACACTGAGAGTCCTGCTTGGCCATCAAAAGGTTCAGCCCAGCAAGGACTGAGCTGATGGGACTCTGCCAGAGATTTCCATGGGACTGGGCTGAACTCTTTGTTCTTCTCGTGCTTGAGCTGCCTTCTGGAAAAAGAAGATATTCTTTCTTTTCTGCTGCATCTATCTCTGTCACTTGGCTGATAATACCTTCAAATCTAGTCCAAGAGAGCTCAGTTTGGGGTAGGAGGATGCTCTCTGAGAAATGACAAAGAGAAATCAATGATCCCCTGGTCGTTTCTATCACCTCTTCTGTCTTTTTCCACCAAGCGCAGTCACATCAGTCCAGAGAATTCCACATCAGGAATGTTTGATATCCTGTGCCAGGGCGATTTTAGCAGCCCCCAGCGGCTCCACGCTCTTGTGACAGCAGGAAGGAAAGCTCAGCAGCACCAGCTGAAGGCCTGGATGAGTAAAAACCCCTTTGCACTTCTCAAGGTTAATGTATTTAAATTCACAAAGAGCAAAGCAAATGCACACACACAGATCTATTCTCTTAAAAACACCAAAGGAGACAACTCCAGTCTCCCTTTGGTGCTTTCCCACCCGGAGGCGATGCTTAATCGACTTTTGGTGTTCTCCCCAGCTCGCAGCGACGAGCCAGCCCGTGAGCTGCAGCAGCTGAGGCACAGACACTCGTTGCCTCCTGCCAAATTTTGGGAGCGAGGCGGGGAAGACAGCTGGAGGCTCTAACGTCTCCCAGCAGCTCCATCGCCGAGCCTGGAAGCTCCCAGGGCAGAAGGGAGGGCAGGGCGACACCAAGACCACACTGAAAATCTCAATCCAGTGTTTCCACCTCTCCCTGGCAATGGATTTTACTTCCTAGGCTTGAGCAGCTCATGGGAACTGGGGCTGGGATCCACCTTGCTGCTGTTCCCAAGGTGGGAAAGAACCACCCGGTCCCTCGGACTGGCTGCTGCTGAGTGAGATCCCCAGAGCTTAGAGGAATACAAAAGCCTCATTCCTCCTGACTTTATTCCAGGCATCTGTCCTCCTACAGAGCAGAAAACATGCTTCCAGCTCCCCAAAGTAAATTACATCCCTTAAAGAGAGTGGATTGGGGTTTCTAAGCAGACGTTTTTTCCTCTATGACGACATCAGCACGTGGTGCTTCCCAGTTGTTGTTCTTTATGTTCTTGCTGCTCAGGGCAGACCAAATTTTGCTGGGAAACAGCTTTATGGGCAGTTTCTTCTCTCCTAAAACATGCGAAATCTCTCAGTCAGAGACATGGAGCACAACCCCAGCACTCTGCAGGTGTTGTGCCCTCACATTTCCCAGTTTAGGATCCAAACTATTGGGAGGACTGGGCCTTACCTCACCACACACGAACATGTGTGAAGTCCACGTTAGAATGTACCAACATGGGCCATAAGATGTTCAGGATTCCTTGCTGGGGTGCCTTGGAGGACAGGAATTAGGCTTAAATCAGCTGGTTCAGGAACTGAGGGGAATTTTTATGTTTAAACACATGGGTGACTCCCCTTCACATTGTGCAGTTTGACTTTTGGCCACGGTTTCTCCTCCACAAACTTGTTCCCACTCCAGTTTCTGTGTGTCCTGGTGAGGCCAGCCCTTGGCTAACTCCATGTTGCATTTCCATCTGTCTCATCCCATGCACTGTTCCGTGTTTGCAATGCTCTTAGATTGTTCCAGTCTTGCCTACAGCAGATTTTCATGTTTTCACCCCTTCTCCTTCTCTTTCCCCACTCACCTCAAAGGGCAAAAATCTTAAAATAAGGGAAATGGTCTGATCTGGGAAGAAAAAAGGATCTGCCAGAAGGGATTGCTGGGGTATGTGTAGGCAGCTGGAAGGAATCCAGTCATATTTGTTTTCCCTTGTTCTATTTTTCCTAACTTTTCCTTTTGTTTATGCCCAATTTGGCTGTGCCTGATGCTAAAAAGGGAGGTGCCATTCCATGAGATTCTTCAGCTCCTGAACACCTATGGCTGGTGAAATCCTTCCTTAGGCTTCAGAGTTAACAGTGCAATGACGTGGAATAAAAAACCTCTCTCTCCCCAGGGCACTGTGAGACCTAAGTTTTGTCCAGGCTCACAAAATCTGTTGTGTTGGGAGCCTTTTCAATGACAACAAACCCATTTATTTTAATAAATGACAGCTCAGATTCTGACACAGCCCTGAGCTGGCAACGTGGCTGATTCCAAACTGGCCCGGTTGGACTTGGCACCAGCAGGGAGGAAATGTCTCATTCCACACTGGGCTTGCCAGGGAAGGCCTCATTTCTCTTGGAGCAGTGCAGGATGATTCTCTCTGAATTAAGAAGTCGAATGTCTCCCAGGGATGGGTCTGTTTGCCCAGTACCACCCCCCTTCCCAGTGACATCCTCTGCTTAAACGTGGACTTGTGGCAGCACATCCCAACCTCAAAATCAAGGATGCCATGCAGCATCCAGCTGGATATTTGTTGTGTCAAGTGGAAATTAATAGATCTGCTTTTCAGGCTGGACTGGGAGTCACAGGCAAAGCCATCGGCTTGGGGTTCAGAGTTTAAATAAAACCATTTCATTTGTTCCTTTATCTATTTGACCGCTTTAAAAAATATCTGGAGCCTGCTTTGAGACTCATCAAAGAACCTGAGAAGATTTTCATTCTTCTCCTCCTCGCTACTTGAGAGGATTTGGATCAATCTGTTAAAAACATGACGTGGCTTTCCACTCAGAGAGAGAACACGGTGAGCAGTGAGGGCACAGCTCTGTTGTACAAACTCAGGGACCACTCATCCCCAAGCTCCTGGGCCAGGACTGAGCCCCAGGCTTCCTCCAAAGACCCTGCAGGTGTTTGTGCTGTTGCTGCCATGGGTGATGCCATTCCACAGCATGGGAACTGTCCCAAAAAGTGCCTAAATCCACCCTTTGATGTTCTGCTGCTCTCCAAGTCAGAGGGCAGATTGGTCCAGAAAGCGGCAGAGATGAATAAATGCAACCAATAAGAATTTCCTCAAGCACAAACCACGTTACCTTTGGTCCTTGTGTCTCAGAGCTGCCAGTCTCCTGGAGCCAGGGTGAAAGCTGCTGGGATATTTGGGATGTTGTGCTCACTCCCATTCAGCTTCTCTGGTGTTTAAGAGTTGAACTCTGGTTACAGCCTGAGCAGGGATTTAACAGGATCTGTCTCTCTGCTATCCAGCAGCCTACTTTCAGGAAAATCCCAGCAACCTGATTATTTCTGAGACCTCTGCCCCCCTGTCAATTTTGATCGGAGTTGGCCCACGAGTTCAAAAGGCTGTAAGAGTTTGATCATATAATCCCGGCTTCCTTAGGAAACCAAGCCAAGGAACAAACAAACAGAAGTCCTCACAGAAATACTCCCTTGACAGCCGAGGAGTTTTTTTAATCAACACCTTGACTTCTACGAAGATTTTTACCTCCACTTCCCACAAAGATTGTCTTACAGAGCAGCCACCAAACGTGGCTCTGGAGTGGCACCGCTGCTTGCAGGTTTGCATTAGGGACAGGCCAGATCCCAGTGGGATCCCAGTGCAGGGGATGAGCCCTGCTGGGCCACCCCCAGCCAGTTTTACCTGCAGCAAAGCTCGGAGCTGAGCTTCCAGTGGATGGGACGTGCAGAGGGAGAGGAATTCCCCAGGTGGACAATTCCCCCTGACCTGTTCACCCAGCTCAAATCCTGCCCAGAGCTGCTGCGTTGGGTGGTGCAGTGGTTCCAGCTCCACCTTTGGGATCCTGGGATTAGGGGAATGGAACAACACCTCACGCTGGTCCCTGCTGGGCTCCTGCCCAGCTTGGTGGGATTGGTTTTCCCCAGGAGTGCAGAGGGCTCTGAGACACGAAGGGCCCCCAGTTCAGCTGAGCAAAACTCTGCAAACCGAAATCTTTGGTGCAGCAGGAGTGCAGAGCAGGAGTGCCCAGATCCCTCTGGGATGGCCACCAGCTTCTCCTCCCTCCATTCCCTTTTCCCTTGGAGCTCCTTCCATGAGCTCTGGCAGCAGATCTGCTGACGGGGCAATTTTACAACCGAATCCCAGTACAGGACAGCAGCTGCCGGTGTGGAAGTCACGGACAAGAGCGTGCCTGGACAATCCAAAGTAACGTGTTTTGGTATTAATTGCGAGGTCTTTTTTCATCTGCCACTTTCAGAGAAGTTCTTAAAAAAAAAAACAAAAAAAAAGGAATTGCAAATATGCCAAAAACGATTATTTATGCTTGTTCAGTGTTATTTGATCTTGGCCAATTACTACCGTGTTCCGAACAAGAAGCTACAAAAGCAAATCTTCCTCCTCCCTTTTTATTTTTTTTTTTTCAGGAAATCGGGACTAACATTTTCCCGGCGTCAGAAACGATGACGCCTCACTCCGTTAGCCTGGGGATTTAAACAGAAAACACGGATTTGAGAGGAAAGCTGAGGCAATGGCCGCAGGCTGCTGGGAAAGGACGGGAAAAGAGGGGACCCTTTTCCCATCTGGGCGGGCGCTGCAGATCCCAGACTTTCCTGGGCCAAAAAGAAGCGAATAAGTGATTGGGAATGGCCTCGCGGAAGGCAGAGCCCGCATCACCCCTTGGCAGAGGGAACGAGATCTCTTTTTTATCTTTTCTTCCTTTCTTCTTCCTTTTTTTTTTGTTTCCTTAAACACAGCTTTTCCTTCGGTGAGAGGTGTACGTTTAATTATAAAAGGGCCTTTTTCTGTTGTAATCTCTTTCCAGCTCAATTCCTTTGCTGGATAAATCCCTTAAACGTGTTGTCATTCCTTATTTATTGATTGCAGGTATTTGGGGTTTAATTGAGCAAGTCGGTCGTGGCCCAGGGCAGGAGTGGCGCTACATGAGCAATTAAATCTGATTAGCCCGAGCCCTTTAAGCCCCAGCTGGGTGATTGATAACCGAGACCAACATTCTTCAATTGACTCGCTACATCAAAAAGGAGAAAGGCTTAGAGGAGAAACGCATGGGTCCAACATGAAAAATAGCAAAGGAGCCGAGCAGATTAGATTTGCAAAGGAGCTGAGCTAAGGGCGAAGGGGGCAGGGAGAGCAGTCCTGGTCAGCCCATAAAATAAATCCGTAAGTGTCTCCTCCTCTAAAACTCAGCCAAGGCTGGATTTTTG
Source organism: Oriolus oriolus (assembly GCA_013400235.1). Classification (NCBI taxonomy): domain Eukaryota; kingdom Metazoa; phylum Chordata; class Aves; order Passeriformes; family Corvidae; genus Oriolus; species Oriolus oriolus. Next base: position 612 of record VXBT01007381.1, on the reverse strand, counting down.
TTTTGTTTCGGGGGTTTTTTTGTTTGTTTGTTTTCTTTTTTTAAGAGGCTGAAGTGACCCGAGCTGGAGCGAGAATGGCTGAAGGCGGCGGAGCTCGGATTTTAACACCCCTCAACCCTCGGAGCGCGGCTCCATCCATAAAGCTGTCGTCTGTTTGTTAGGGTGTTTGTCTGCTCCGTCATTACACTTTTGCCCGGTAGTTTAAGAAAATAAACTGGCGGGGAGAACAGGAGTGAGCAACCCCCATCGATCAAGCTGATGGATGTCCCGTGTCTCCCCTGGGAAGGGGACGGCCCGGGCAGTGACCAGCGCGGGGACAGCGATGGCGCTGCCCGCAGCATCCTCGGGCACCGGGGGCAGCCGAGTGCCCATCGGGGACACGCCGGAGATTTGGGGCACGGGGATGCTCCGAGGTCCCGGTCAGCGCCTCGGGAGAGGTCGCAGCGCTGCGCTGATGCTCCGGGAAGAGCTCATGGATCAGGCGTGCGGAGTTTTGGGGAGCAGCACCCCACGAGTCACGCATCCCGCTGGGGCCAGAGCGGTTTCCTGCCCGACCGCAGAGCGCACGGGGAGAAAGAGGGGTGCGGGGTCCCTCCAGCGCCGCCGTGCCAG
>VXBT01007380.1:30672-107361 GCA_013400235.1 Oriolus oriolus | reverse complement strand
CACACAACACTTTAGGGTCACCATAAGGGGCTGGGCAGAGGACAGGAGATTTATTTGTTTGTCAGAGTGTTTCTATTTTAACCTACAGTTGTTCCAGTCTGGTGACTGAAAGGAAGTGCCTTTATATGCCAGTGGAGATGAAGAGGAGGTGGGATTTCAGCTGGGTCTGAAGCAGCTTTCTCCTGCTCCTCTTTGATTTGCATTATCCTGGCCCTTCTCCTGCTGACAATACACGGGCACAGAGGTTACCACTGTGATAATTGCTGCTGACCCCTTTTCACAGCACAGAACACAGGGTCCCTGTCTCCAGTCTATAAAGTCTGACTAATTAAAGCATCTCTTTCAGATACCAGATTTTGGGGGCAAAAAAAAAAAATCAAAACTGAACTACAAAACAAAAGCTGTAATTCGCTGTTTGAGCCAGTTAATACATTATGCATTCAATGGTGTGGTATCGCTTGTGTAAGTGGAGCTGCTGTGGATTTATAGTGGGATAAATGAGATTTGAGTTCCAGCCTGGAATTTCTGATTGTTGAATGTTTTCTTTTTAGCTGTTTCTAATGAGTTGTCTTGAGACCTTCCGTATCTGTAAATTAAAATGTGTTTGTTTAATCCTTTCTCAAAGCACAAAAAAAGGACAAAAACTGCTTAGAAAACATGTATAGTTGCTCTTAAAAAAAATTGTTTTTGTAGGAAATGTATAATGTTGTCAGGAATTCATGTGTAGCAACTGATTTGCTGATTTTTTTGTGTGTGTTAATTTGAAAGGCCTTGCTGTAACTCCCTAAAATTCTCTGTGTTCAGTCACAGGAGCTGACTTAATTCAGGTCACACTGAAAGAGAAGGAAAGAGTGGCTTTACCTACCTCAGGTATGTGACAGTCTGTGTCAGAAAGCCTTGGTCTGGGAAACATGCCATTTCTTTTTTATGGGTTTTTCAGGAGTAAATTGCTATTTTCACTTCAATATTTTGTACATCTGTCAAGACAAGGGGGGCTCTTGGTATTCATTTAAGCATTTCATTGAGCCCTATCTGCCACTGCTCAAGATAAATGTGTGATTCCACAGTATAAAGCACTATAAACTTTTGCTGGGAAATACCACAGCAGATCAGAAAGGTCATGGAGAATGTAAGGCTACAGAGTATTTTAGTGCTCCATAGTCTGATATTACTGCCCAGTTCCATGTTGAGTCAGACAGAAAAATACACCAGAGACAAGGGAAACCTCCAAACTTTGATATTTTTTGGTATTAACTGCCTTGCTATGTTGTGTATTAACAATAATCACGTAGGTGGAAGAAGGGTTTAGAGACATTTTGACAGGGTATTTCTTCCAGAACAAACAAGTGATTGGAGAGACAGACGCAAACTTAAGGATGTGGGTTTAATTTCTGTGTTTCCCTGTGTTGACAACAGAGGTTTTTTTCTACACCACAACATTGCTGAGCTGGGTCTAGCCCCTGGAACCTAAGCATGAGCTTGCTCCCATGCTTTCAATCCCCAATCAAGCTTTCCTCAAGAAAAAAAATGCCAGAATTCTCTTTACAGTGGAAGGACAGAAGTAGGTGCTTGCAGAGGCCTCCAGAGGGAGGCCCTGCCTGCATTAGTCCAGGATTTCCTAAACTCAGTGTGCAGGATTTTGCCTTAAAGGCTTTCCTTCCTCTCCTGTGGCAGAACAAACTTAAGGGCAATTAATTGATGGAGCCTGGCTCGTTAGCTCTCTAAAATACAAGTGCAAGTCAAGCACCTGCATTTTGTGAACTCAGTTCCTCCCAATGTTTTCTTATGCTAAAGCTCGGGAGTTCTCTTTTAGACTGACCTGAAAAATAAGATTTTGGAGAAGGAGCAGGAGTTTCCATGTGTCTTGGTCAAACTGCTTTTCCATGACAGGTCTTGGTCATCGCTTGGAATAGGAAGACTCCTGCTTTTCTGGGTGATAACAAGCTTGGAAGAGTTGATTGCTCATTTTTAAAAATCTTTCATAATTTAGGAAAGTATGGAAATTCCCATGCCCTGGGAATTCTATCAAGCAGTTTTCTATAATCATGAAAAATAACAAAGAGCAGTTAGTGTTGCTTCATCACTGACAAAAGGAGGATGCTAATGCCACAGATGCTTGACTGTCAAAGAAGTGGTGATTCTTCCAGCTACAGAAAATGATAATTCTGTCTTTATATGTCCTGTTTTGTAGTTCCTTCTGGTGCTGTCTTGAAATGGTCACACCCAGAGACGTGGAATGATGTGGGAAGAGGCTGGGGTGGATCCAATGGCAGTATCCCAGGCCCTGGGGAAGATGTCATCATCTTGCCAAGTATGTAGGAAAGGAAGGTGTTTAATTTCTGTGGAGGTTCTGGGCTCTGCTTACGTTAGGATTTATATTTGTGCTCCAACATGGGCTCCTTGGCATTGGTGGCCATTCCAGTGTGTGCAGGACCCTGAATTTGTTCCTTGTCACCCAGACTGCAGTACAAAAATGTAGATTTTGGAAGAGAATGATAATTCTTTTCCATTTTCACATACACACAAACATAAGCACTTACACTGACTTTCAAGCTGGGGTATGTACAGGGACCTTATTTCAGAAGAGAATTTGTATGACCCAGAGCCACAGCTCACAAAGAGCTCATCTCTTGACCCACATCTCTCTGTGTTTTGGGCAAGGATCATATTTTACTTTTCTGCAGTTGCATCACCTGCCATTTTTTTTTTCTGTTGCAATTCCCACTTATCAATGGTAATCTCTCAAACCATTTGTCATGGATGCCTCCTAGACATTTTAGCTTATGTGTGTATTTCAACTTGTATTTCAACTCGAGTTACTTTTAAATCCCCTCTCATCTTACAACATTACTGCATGAAAACTGGGTTTTAGTAAATATATCAAGGAATTTGCAATAAAATCTGGAGAAAAAACTTGTGATAACCATTTTGCATAAGAGCTGACCCTTCTTTGATCAGGAAGTTGGACTGTATGAGGTCCTCAGGTCCTTTCCAGGTATAATTATTGAATGACCCTATGAATATTGTTTGATATGTACCTGAAATATTCTAGAACCTGATGCTGTCTCCTTCTCATTTGTTTGAAACCAGTTAAGTCTCTCTACCTACCACAGCTTCACTTCTGGGAATGTAGATAACACTGCTTCATGTCTATTCCTCTCCCGCCTGGTTTTAGTTTACGGCTTTCGTGGAAGGCAATGTTTGTGCTGGTGTTTGGGTATGGGGTCATGGTTAGGGCTTCTCTGGCCTGTGTCATAAAGAATATATATATATATATATATGTATGTATGTATGTATGTATATATGTATGTATGTATGTATAATTGCAGGTTACATTAAGAATTATGATCCACCTTCAATATATATTTAGTTTAATCTTCAATTTTCTGATAAATATGAAAAAAAACCCCAATGCTGTACTTTAAAAAATATTTATTTTCTTCACTTTTGAGGGGAGCTTACACTGAGCTGAAGAGTTGGTAAGGTTGGAGTTCAGGGAGAATTTCTTCATGGAAAGGGTGGCCAGGCATTGCAGGTACGAATAAATCGCAATTTACACAGAAGCAGAGAATAGCAAATAAATAAATAGGTTTGGCTGAGGGTTTGGAGTTCTGTTGTTTAGATGAGACCAAGAGAGTGGAAGCTGAAGGATGTTTGTGATGCACGATGAATAAAACTCCTCTGTGTTTCCTGTGAAGGTGAGGGGCTGGAGCATGTCCAGAGAAGGGCAATGGTGCTGGGGAAGAGTCTGGATCACACTCTGAGAAACAAAGTGGGATTCTTGGGGCTGCTCTGTTCGGGGCCAGGAGCTGGAGTCCTGGTGATCCTTGTGGGTCCCTTCCAACCCAGGTTATTCCATGATTATATGGTTCTATAAAAAAATCTCTTCATTCCCATCACTAGAATAAACATGTGTTGGTTGATTGCAGAAACTGTTCTTCTCTCCAGTGCCTTTCTGGAATCCTCCTTCAATTTTATCCTGAAAACTCAAACACGAACACAAACACAAGCTGTTTATCACACCATCTATTTTGTTGCATGTCTGCCTTTTCTGGTCATCCTCTCTGTTTTATTTCTGCTCTCCCTCTTCCTTCCTGCTGGTTTGGAGGTGCTGAGACACTCACTGGCATTGGAGTCAACAGATACAGGGTCTTAAATTGGAGTCATGGTCCTCACCAGGGTGATAAGGGAACTGGATTTGTTGCTAAAATAAATGCATTTAAAATGAAGTTAGGCAAGTTTAATTTTCTGTCCATTTCCCATGCTTTACTTTGCTGCCACAAGTGTTTGAGTTTCCACTTTAAAGGAAATCAGTCCCTTGCTTGGATCCAAAATCTAAAATGAAATCAACAATTTAAAATTTACGTTTAATTGTACCATTTTATAGATGCTTCCCTTCCCATTTCCACCGGTGTGTGCAGACTCTGCTGAGCTCAGAATGACTCCAGAGGGTTTCAAAAAAGTGAGAGTTTGTTCTCATGAGAACAAATATTCTACAAACCACCCAAATTTTGTGCTGCTATGCACACCAAAAGAAGTTTTTGTGATTCACTCCTGGCAGGATGCAGCTGTGTGCTCTTTGCAGCTCTTTGCTGTCTTTTGGTTACTTAAAATTCTCTTCTGGGAGCCATCTACAATGATTTTTCCGTTGAAAGCCAAGACATGAGCCTGCTTATGGTATGCTGTGCATGACTGGCTTAGTCCTTTCAACCCTCAAAGAACAGTTTTGGAGTCATAAAAGCAAATAATAGAAGCTTAGTGCTCGTTTCTAGTGTGAAGAAGTGAGGGAAAAGAATTTGGTCTGACACTTTGATCTGACACTGTTGAAATCTTTGACTGAATGTGGATTCCTACAGTTCACTGGAGAAGTGGAGCACTGCCTAAATTTGGCTATTGAAAGCTTCAATTTGCTTATTTAACAAAATAAGCAAAATTGCATCATTAGGGCCACTTCATGGGCTGGACTCAGGAAAGTTTGAAAAGGTAGAAAATACCTCCATTAGCAAAATATACATATTAGAAACCAGGTTTCTGTGTTCTTGTTGGTGTCTGCTTGAGACCTAGAGATCTGGCAAGCTTGGAAACTGGGGCTGTGTACTAAGTTCTTCCTTTTTTTGCCATGTTTGGCTTCACAGACTTCTTAGTACAAGGATGAATTTCATTTGCAACAGAGGTGGGTCCCTCAAGTAAAAGTGACTTTTAGTGTTGGTGTGTTGCTACAGTTCTCATCTGTGTCTGTCTCCCAAGTGGATGTGAGTCTCTTCCAGCCTGATCTGGAAATCCTCAGCTCAGGCTGCCACAACTTGTGCTTTTATCTCTGGAGGTTCATCCTCCAGAGCCACAGCCATCCCACAAGGACCTCTCACATGCATCAGGCTTCAGCAGTTGCACCACCTTGGAAAACAAGCCGGAGGAGTTTAGTCATGCCATTCCAGCAGCCAGCAGTGGCATTAGCTTCCCAAAGCCCTGGGATTTTCAGGGCTTTGGTTTATGTTTTTTAGTGTGACACACTCCTGATGCAGCGTGCCCTGGGTGAAAGGAGAATGTGTTATAATTCCAAGCAAAGGAATGCTGTTTTGAAGGGTATTGATATGATATCATGTAGCCTCTGGCAATTTCTATCTTCCTTTTTTTTTCTTTTTTTTTTTTTTCTTCAGTGGTGGAATTCACTCTGTTCTTCATTTTCTGATTTTGATTTTCTTTGAAGTTTTTCTGTTTGAAGAGATGAATGCTGAAGTACTGTATCCCATATAATAGCTCTTCTGTTGTGCCTGATTTCCATTCAATGGCGTGCTATGGTGTTTTATACAGCAGTGTGGCTGATCAAAGGCATTTTGTGTCATTGCTGGAGTCATTAGTGACTTCTCAGTGTTGTACATCTGAACATTAACACTCAGGCATACCTGTGAGCTTTTTGTCTGAAGAAAGTGTATGTACAATGAAATATTGCCCTGTTTTCAGGCTCAGACTATGGTTTGCTCAAAGTGGTTTCTTGCCCTTGTATGAATATTTTCATGGGGGGGGAACAGCTCCAGTTTGCCTTTCTCTGAAGGTAAATCCTTTGAGCTCAGTGACCTAAAGTTTATTATTTTAACTGCTAAGGCATATCTCCCTCTACGAGGTAAATGAGTGTATTCTGTAAGGAAGTTGCCTTTGAATCTGTTTGCTTTCCTCCTCAAGTGTGGAAAGACTTATTTCCCCCTCAAAGGAGTGTTCTGTTGTTTCTACAGAACAACATTTCACCCTCTGAGGACTTCACAACCTAAGCATCACACCCCAGAGTGCTGTCCTTTTAAACTGAGGAAACTATGTTTGCAGAGATATCTCTGAGTGGGGGAATTTCTCACTTCTGTGTTTCAAGGCTCACACACGTGATGCCACAGTTACAGAGCAGTCAGCGTTCCTTTTACAAAACCTTTTTTAGAAAGATGTGCAACTCAGCAGAAATCTCTGTTCTAGACTGAAATGTGACATATAAATGGCATGCCTGGGAGCGCTGCTTCTTTTCCTTGCAAAAATGTTTCAGCCTGTGTTTGATGAATATACTTATGGCCTTTGTCAACTGCAGCTTTTTGCCACATTCTTGAGCTGTGATTTCACAAACTAGATTCCCCTTCTTTCTGAGAGATACCATTTTAACAACATCTCCCCCCTTATTCTCCTCTCTGTTTCATAGCCTCACATCCTGAGCCTTCCCTTCACAGCTCTGCAGGGCATGGGACTGTACCTGTCCCGTAAAGAGATTATAGACAGGAGTCTCTTCATGCCTTTAAAAACATATTAAGTACCAGCAGCATAAGATTTAGGGGGAAAAAGTATTGCACTTGCTCCCTAGAAACTTACTTCATCTGAATGCTGTGAAAATTTTGCATGCTTGAAAGATATTTCAGCCCAAGGATGAAGGGAATTTGTTTTGGGAGGAGGGGTTCAAAATTAACCATGGCTTGCTGCTGTACTTGGTGCAGTCCTTGAGAACAGATGTCCTGGGCTTTCAAGGTGCTCATGGCCAGAGAGGAAGGATAAAAATACAGGGGGAAAAGGAAGAGGTGGGATAATTGAGTCACAGGGATAAAGGCAGGAACATGTATGTAGGAGACAAACAAGTCTGTAAGCAGAGCCACAACCCCAGACCTGAAAACACAACCTGAAATAAAATTTTCCTTTCCCTGGAGGTTATGAAACTTCAGGGTTGCAAAACTAAGGAGTCAGAAACTAGGAAATGCTACTTTTAAAGACAGCCTACCAATATTTTCTTTCAGTCTACTTCTGAGTGTATGTCAGGTAGGTTTTCACAGAATCATATTGATTATGTTTCTGGCCAACAGGGCTTGGAGATGTTCTTAAACCTTTGTGCTAAGTATTTTGAGTTGGCCCCTAATTACATGACTTTTGGGAAAGGACTTTCTCTGTGCTACCCATTGTGTGGGTACACATTTGTGTTCCCATCCAAAGCAGTTGCCAGTGTTCACAGGCAGAAATGAAACTGTCAGGCAGCCAAACCACTTCCCAAGACACTTCATGGCTCTGCTTATTCCACACAAAATTGGTTTCAAGTGTCCCATTCTCAATTCTCAATTCACTTCCCACTGTCCACTCTGTCAAAATCCACTGGAAAAATATGCATGTTCCTCAATCTCTCCTGTTTCATGTATCTATGCCTTGCAATAAATGCATATGAAAACAATGAAAATCACAGAAAATCTCTGTGCGGGGTAGGCTTGTCATTTTGTTGAAGATATTTTTTTCTGCAATCCTTTCTGTGAAAGTAATGATTAGATCATATTGTTGAGCCCGTTGTTAGGGAAACACCTTGCTTTTCCTTCTTCCAGGAACACCCACGGACTGAGAGATGCACCATACCTGGACACTGCTACTCTTGTCAATAATGAAAGGGGATGGAAACCACAGTTTCAAGGCCTGAGCTGTTTTCCGGTGCAATCAACTGGGAAGCTCTTAGTGACATCCAAGAACATTAGATGGGTCCTGAGGGTGGAATTCACCTCTGTGCAGTGTTCTACCTCTAAATGATCCACCATTTCCATCCTGGCTCATGACGTACTTGGAACACTTCAGAGGCATTTTAAAGGTTCCCAGGCTGCAGACTTGCAGCTTTAGGAAGCAGCAGTGACGTTGTCATTGTGCTTGACCCACAACAGTTCCCACTCTGTTCTGCAATATAAAAATATCCCCCTTGCTTTCTCCTTAAGGATCCAAGGGAATGGTGCTTTGCCTGGTCATTGTTAACTGATTTGAGAGGGGAATATGAGAATAGAATGGAGAAACTCGTGGTGAACTTGGTGATGATCTGAGAGTTCTTTTCCTACCTTAACAATTCTGTGGTTCTGTGAGCTCTGGCTTCCTGCAGGTTGTGTTGATGTGAACAAAGCTTTCCTCTTGGATGGTGAGAAAGAGGTAGGTTTTCATACGGGAAGACCTGGGAGAGCAAAGCCAAGCTGAAGAGAGGGAAAAGCAGTGACAGAGAGTCAGTGGAAGTAGCTCATGGTGTGTGGCTGCAGTTTGTCACCCTGATCACTGTTGCTGGCGAGGTGGGGACTTGCAGGCCATTTGCACTATGAACAACCTGGGTGATACTGTTGGATTTTTTTCGCTTCCATCAATCTTAGAATCGCAGAATGGTTTGGGTTGGAAAGGACCTTAAGCATCCTCTCGTTCCAACCCTCCAGCCATGGGCAGCGACACATTCTACTAGACCAGGTTGCTCCAAGCCCCGTACAACCTGGCCTTGAACACTTCCAGGGATGAGGCATTTTGTTGTTCTTGTTCTCTTCAAGACAACTCTCTTGTCCTCTTCAATTCCATGAGGCAAAAATGGGAAAGATGGAGGGAGACAATTTGCTAGGGCCTGGAGTGATAGGACAACGGCAAATGGCTTCAAGCTGAAAAAGAGTAGGTTTATGTTGGATATTGGGAAGGAATTCTTCCCTGAGAAGGTGGTGAGGCCCTGGACAAGGTTGCCCAGAGAAGCTGTGACTGCATCCCTGGAAGTGTCCAAGGCCAGGTTGGATGGGGCTTGGAGAAACCTGGGCTAGTGGAAGGTGTCCCTGCCCATGGCAGGGGGTTGGAACAGGAAGGTGTTTAAGGTCCCTTTCAACCCCGGCCATTCCATGATTCTATGAAAACCAACCTGAAAAAACTTAAGCCAAGCTGACATTCTTCACCACCACCCCACACTTTTTGGTAGGTAGTGTTGGCAGGCTGCCATTGACCTAAACAACCCTTTGCTTTGTTTCCCAGACAGGACCATCCTGGTGGATGTGGCTCTTCCGCCTCTGAGAGGACTCTACATCCTGGGGACCCTCGAGTTCCCCAGCAACTCCAGCAACGTCCTGAGTGTGGCCTGTGTTGTGGTGCTGGGGGGTGTGCTGAGAGTGGGTGAGTGAACAGCTGATCTTTGGGATGCCTGGGGTTTATTTCTGCTCTTGGTAGGAAAAAAAATGTGGAGAAAAGACTTAGAGTGTCACTATAAACGTGCTGTCCAGCCTAATGCCCCGTGGCTGTCTGGATATTTGCAGTTTGGACACCTGGAATCCATGTGAAGTGCGATGATTATCCACTGGAGATAATTACCTATTCCTTTAATAGCAATGCATAGCAAATACTGCAATCTGCACCTCACTCCTGGTTTCACTGGGGCAGAGACTTTATCTGATATGTGTAAAAGCTCTCTCTACTTCCTGTGGGGTTGCTTTATGAGACAGTAATTCTTTGGGGCAGGATCTGCCCTAGTGTTCTGGCAGTGCCTGGTGTCTGTGGGCAGTAGTAGGACACTTTTTGTGACACAGAAGTATTTAAAGCCAGCATAAACAGAGTCATGGTGAATCCTCAGAATACCTGGGAATCCTGCTGTGGTGTGGAACAGCTGGATTCAGCACACTTGTTGCTCTCATCCCTCTGTACAGATGAGCATCAGGACCACAGGAAGGTACCACCTTGCCCCTACTTCCAGAGGTTTCACGGTCCCCAAAGTCACTGGGGCTGTTCCACATTATTTACAACAGACAGGATCAGTGTTTTTCCACTCTGAAGTAATTACCCACACAATTCCCTTTAAATATCAAGGTTTCCAAAGCCAGGCATTATATTTACTTACAGGAATCCTTAGGACTCTGGGATCACATTGTTGATCATTGCTTGACCTTTCTCAAGATTGGTTTCATGAACTTTAAAAAGAGAATTTGTTTGTGTAATCACCTCCTGAGGAAGTCTGCTTCAATATTTGTTTGTTGTTAATCTCAAGGGACTGTTTAGTTAATACAGTACTGGCCAAAAAAGTTATTTTGCTGTCTTGTGTTTTTCTTTGGAAAAAGAGGTTGGAAAGCCTAATCTAGGAGGTTAAAAAATATATATACTTAAAAGAGTGTCAGTCATTTCTTACTTAGACTCCTTTGCACTTTAAATATGGTTTCATATTGGTTTTAAGAAAAAGCATGTGTTCTTTGCTAAAAACACTTATTAAAAAAACATTGAGGCACTTTGCTGCACAAACTCCCCTCCAGCACATCTGTGAGTAGTAATGATATTAAAAACCAAACAGGTATTTGCAGCTGTTGAGTCGCAGTCCAGAGTCTCCTGGAGAGCTGTCCTTGTTTCAGCTGTGAGATGATGGGTGGGTAGAGACTCTGCAAGTTTCCCACATCTCATACTGGCTTCTCTGCCTGCATGGCAGAGCTGGGAGTGCCTGTTTTTCCCTCTCTTCCCCTTTCTCTTCCCATGTGTTCGAGGCCTTACGGTAACGTCTTGGAGCCCATCTGTCCAATCCTGCCTGTTCCATGCCTGAAGGAAAGGTTTTGAAGCCCATCTGTCCAACTCCACCACACCCTAAAGAAATCCTGACACAAAAGAGATAACGAGACAGTTTAGTAAACAGATTTAATAGATGTGGACATCAGCGTTCAGCATTGCCTGAGCAGGATCTCAGGTTGGCATCACGTGAGCCAAATCCCCAAGTCCTGCCTGCTGTATAATTTCTTCATGCCCTGTTTTCAGCGCAGCAATCTTCGGCTGCATGCAGTTCCTTCTAATTCCATGGCCTGGGACTAAGACTTTCTGGTAAAGCTCGAGTATTTTTCTCCCTTAAACTCCTGGAGAAGAATGATCAGTTTAGAAATTCATCTTATTTGGGTTTGGCGTCCTTCAGAGCACTCGGCTTCTTATCCGCAGAGAAAAAACAAAGTCAGAAGATTAAATCATGACCATAAATACATAAAAACTGAATGATGATGGGAAATATGTAACAAAGGAAAAAAATTAGTGTAAAATTGGAGTTTATCAACCATAACAAGAACCTGATTAATTTTATTGGAACAATAATTTACAGGCAAACTGGGATGAGAAACAGTGACAGCTGGGAAATCAGAATTCTTGGAACACCCTTGACCCTACAGGGTCAATAATTGCTTTCCTCTTTGAAGTACGATCACAATCCAGTGTGAATTGCGATCACTAGAAGATGTGAGATGATTTAAGACTGACAAAGAGCTCTGTCAGAACCCTTGGAAAACCCAAATTAAAATGTGTGGATCTACTGCCACAGAAATTTCTCTGGGTGCTCCTAGCCCTTCAGTGTTGTTGGATCCAGGCAACTTTCTGATTACTTCTACTTTCATAGTCCTACCTCTAAGATAAGGAGCTTCTCTTTTGCACTTTATCCTTCAAAGTCTTTTATTTGATGGTGATGTTTGCAATAGAATTTTAGTTACGCCATTTGTTTCTGTTGCTCTGCGCTATCATACTGTAAAAATCAGCTATTTTTCCAGCTTATAAAAGGAGAGTTTTGAAGTTCAGAGAGTAAGCAAAGTGCTAAATATCATTAGCACATCTGTGTCAAAACGAGATAAGAGATAATGAGTTCAACATCTCACAGTTGTTTTTTCATTCTCAGCTAGGATGGTTCCGTTCATTTTAACCCATAAGCATTAAAACTCAGATAATATGTACAGAAAGTGCCCCTTTCCGCTGCTGAACAAAGCCCTCAGCTCCCAATAAAGCTGGAGAAAATGCTGAAGTTCACTTGGCACACATTGATCCGTTGGACTCATCCTGAACTAAACTGCACTTAGCTGCTCTTTGCTGGCAGGCTGCTTTTGCTTTTTATGGTAGAGCTCACCAAGTAATTATCCAGATAGGATTTCTCTTTTTAGTTTCAACTTGTCACATCCTTTCTTTCGCATATCTCGTGATGGCTGCTTGTCAGTCATGTCACTCATTGGAGGCAAAAAGCCTAAGGTCATCATTAGCTCATGGCTTGATTGTCTGGAGAGGGAACCCCAGACAATACTACTGCCTCTTATCTTGCTTGTGGTAAGAGCTCTTATGCATTTACTCCCCCTTTTTTCCAGGAAGAACCCCTATACTGACTTGTCAAAGGGTAAATCAGTGTGTTTCATTAAACGGCCATGTGTTAGCAGCGAGTAAATAACAATAATTAGGGCACCAGTGAGTTTCACCAGTTTACTGTCTTTTCCAACTTCTCCAGCACCTGTTGTGTGGGTCCCATCTTCAGCTGTGGGCTGAGTCCCACCCTACAGTCACATATCATCCATGCACAGCTGTCCAGCTTGTATGCAGAAGGGACTCTTTTGGTGTAACGAGATGTGTTTTCATTCCTGATCACAGAAAAAAATGTGGTTTGAAAAGTTCATTGAACCCTCTGCATCCCCTTCAGAGGACCTCTCAGCCTCTGTCTGTTTGCTTTTTACTCCTTCCAGCAGCTCAGTATTTTTTAACTGATTGCACCATGTAGGGAAGGATTCACATGGTTCACATGTTCAAGACACCCGAATTTAGGTGTGGTGTGGACATCAGCACATGAGCTGCTGTTCCATAGAGATCTATTCAGTGTAGCCAGTGGAGCCACTGCAGTCAGTGGGACAGGTTGATACAAGTATATAGAGAAAATCTGCATTAAGAAACCTGAGTGTAGGTATGCGATTCTCCCTGGAAACATGGTTCAGTTGCCTAATTATGAGGATTTTCTGTTGTTCTGGGCACCCTCTGTCTCCCCCTGCCTGCAGCTTCCACTTAAAAATCCCGCTGTTCAGTCATTTATCCCTGCGTTGTATCTGCCAGCCTCCAGAGGGGAGCTGGAGGGCACAGGGCCTCTCAGATCCCATCCTACGCCTCCCACCACTTACTCGTCAAACATTCATCCCACACTTCTGGCTGTTGGTTCCTACTCCACAGCTGTGGAGCTGAGGAGTTCTGAAATCTGTACATTTGGCAGAAAGAGGCAACCAGGTGAGGTCTCCTTGTTTGGATGCTTTTCCAGGCTGCTTTCCAGAGTGCAGCCTGAACACCTGAAGGAAGCTCCAGAAGAAGAACCAACAGTAGGTGACTGTCCAGCTGTGTATTAGCCATGAGTAAAAACTCCTCAGACTTTCTAGTGACCATGTGCCACAGTTTTCAAAATAGCTGGGTAGTTAGAGTCCAAGAAGTTTTGGATTCACGAAACAGAGATAGAGGGGATGGTCCCAGCAAGATACTCAGCAAAGTCTGTTTGCCAGTGAAGGGAGGAGATCTTATCTCAGAGATTTCGTTACTCTTATGTGCAACAGCTGTTTCAGAGTGTCATGTTGTGAAAAAAAGAGAAGGCCAGAAGGGAGGAAACACCCACTATTCTAGGAAAGAATACAGCAAAAATCTGTCAAGAAGAACATCTGGAATAGAACTGAAATATGAAAACAATGGAAAATGCTTTTGAAACTCTACAAACTAGATCCAGACCGCAGTCCAAACCAAATGAAAATCTGGAGAGAAAAAAACATATCTCTATTTCTGTTCTCCTTTTTTCCCTCTTTTTTTCACACAGTAGGTTTTGTCCTCTCCAGAGGTTAGACCTGATGAAGGGTTATGAACCAGCTGCAACCACCGTGCTAACAGATTTGTGTTAGAATCCCAACATTTGGATCTCACACTTCTTCAGGACAGTGTCTAATCAGTGGTGAATTTATTAACAGCACAGGTTGTTTATTAACACAGGATTATCATATATAATTGGGGTTTTTTTCACTGTGTAGCAATGGGAAGAACAGGTGTTTGAGGGAGCCCTGCCTCTGTCTTCAGTGCCTCCTGGCCTTTTCTGCACATCTCACCAGACATTTCTGTCAGCTTTTGGTAATTTCCAGGTTGCAAGTACCCTTTTTTCCTGGTTCTCTGGCAGCAGCACATTATTATCTCACTTTATGATCAGTTGGGTTGCTCATCAAATTTCCAGGGCTTCCAGCTGTAGCAGGAGCATGAAACAGGATCCATTTCTGCTCTTCTTGTTCAGGATGGGGAATTGGGCATTTTGGTGTTGTCTTGGTGTTCACCACAGAAAACTGGGGCAAGAAACCTGAAGTACTCACAACCAAATTCCAAAGATGGACACTTAAAGCCCAGATTCTTCACTTATGTGTTGCAGAGATCACGATTCCCATTGTTTATGGCAAGTTGGTAGTTTTAACAAAACTACTTATCACAAGAGCTCTGATTTCACAGCCAGTCGCTTCATAGGGTCGTGAAGCTTACCCAACCCTCCTGACCTGTGTACATCAACTCTTTTGACTTCCCCTTATGAGTAAGCTGAGGTAGCTGCTGCTTCCATATCTTCATTTTCATGGGCCATTCTGCTGGAATCTATTTAGGCTTAGCCAAAGTGTGTATCTGAGACCTTATTCAGCTTTTCCCTTTGTTTTTCATTCTTCTGCATTCATTCCCAGAGTGATCCTTACCTTCTAAAGACCTCTTGCTTTATTATGTTCAATATTAGAGAATCACAGAATGGGTAAAGTTGGAATGGATCACTGAAAGTCATCTGATCCAACCACCCTGCTCAAGCAGGGTCCCCTAGAGCATTCTTCATTTTTTTCCTGATTCTTCACTTCAAAATTCCTGCTGGCTTTCCTAGACCATCCCTGTAATTTTTCTCTCCGTTTGTGTCAGTTTATCTGCTTACTTCTAGTATCTTCACACAAGTTTGGGTCCCTAATAAAACAAATGCCACAGGGTTTGCAGGACCAGACCTGGTTGAGTCCATGACCCCATTCCAGTCACTCAGGCTGTAAATTAGTGAGTGCTGTGTTCCTCTTGTACTGGTGTAGTTTGTTAATCACAAAGTTTTGTGCTACTAAGCCAAGTGCCTTGGAGAAGCCAATTATACGATATCAAAGCTATTATCTTTATCAACTAGACCTGTAATCTCATTAGGAGATGATAACAAGGAAGTTTCACAGGACCTTTTTTCCTGTAAAAGCAGGTTGATTGGCATTAATTATACCATCCACCTTTAATGATTTATTAATTGTGTTCAGAGTTGGACATTCCATTTTTATTTATTTTTCCCCTAGAATCAGTGTCAAGTTGACAGGCCTATAATCACCTGGGGCTCTTACTTTTATCTTTGTATGAAATATTGGCACAATATTAGGTTTCTTCAAGGGCTCTCAGATATCGTGAGTGATCCCAAAATTATTGAAGAGTACACCTTAATTGTCCAACGGGTTTCCTGGAAAACTCTCTGGTAGCACTTGATTTCATGTTACTGAAATCCATTGATTTAAACCCATGGAACTATTGATGACAATAAGCAAGTATTAAGCCTATTTTTCTTCTAAATATTCTTAAAAGAAGTAGAATTTTTCTACTCATTGATGACTCCTGTGTTCTTTTGTGTCGTTTACCATTTACAGCATCCAGCCACTGAAGAATTTCTGTGAAGATTATCTTCCCTTTTTTATTTTATTTTCCATTCTAAATTATTTTATTATGACCTCTGTTTCTCACTCTGGCTGTATATTTGATTTGTGTGGTTTTGGTTTTTTTTTTAACATTTCTTAATCTGTTGTGCTTTTTTGGACTAAAATTTATGATTTTTAGCTAAATGTAGATGTAATTCTTTTAAGGGAGTGACAACTTCCAATTCATTGTATAAACTCCCATTTCCAATCCTTTATATGGGATTGTTAAGTCTGGAAGCCTACTTAAAAATAGTTTTAAAACTGAGATGAGAATTGGGTATATCAGATGGTTTTAACTGACTTAACTAGAATAGTAAATGCTTTGTAACCAGGAGTAAAAAATATGTGAAATTGTGAAAGCATATTTAGACATAAGCTAATTCCTGGTTTTCCTCTGTCTAAACCACAGTTATGGGAGTTTAAACAAGGAAATCAAAGCTGGTTTGGGTGGATGATGGACACAGAAAGATAATTCCCTCCATGTCCCCAGAGAATATATGAGCTCACTGGTGTGAGATATATTAGATGGGGAGCATGCAAGTCTTGTACTGTTTGCCTTTTACCCATTAAAAAGCTGTACAGAGATTTTAAATATCCTCAGTTATCAGTCAGACGCTGGTGGGAGAACAATGAATTGTTTTATTGATTTCGCTTAAATAAAAAAAGGCTCTTAAAGCAAAGTATTTCTTTAGGATACAAAATCAGCTCTCTTTTCCAAACTAGTAATTTTTAAATACTAAAAGAACATGACAGGCCAGCTAATTTTGTACAGATATGTATATATTTTTTAGTTCTACATCTGCTGCAGTTTTCTGTTGCATAATTGATTTAATCTCTAATTTTAAAGGAACGCTGAACTCCTTTACTGGAGTCCGCATACATTTCTCCAGGGCAAAAACTGTCCTACTTTTTCCTCCTTAGTATCTGTTTAGTGCTGGGCCATTTTCTTCTGAAACTGTAAACTACCCTTGGTGAAAGAAATGAAGGCAAAGTTGGAATACAGTTTAATGTGCAGACTTATCACAATCTCACACACCAAAACTTCTTGGGCTCTTTCTTTTTCCTTACTTTTTTTCCTCAGTCTTTCAGTTTTTCCGATCCTTGCTGCACGATTACCTTGGAACTGGCGAAATTGTGAAGGAGCAAAAAGGCAAAAACAGGTTGAGAAAGGAAATATTAATTCAGCCATTTAGACATTTCTTTAAAATCAGGTTCACATGGATTTCCCCCCTCCCATTTCAGCATCACAGAAGCCATGGATACTTTTGTGATGAGTTTGATGCTGCTTTTATTGCAGGTTCTTCTCTGCATCCCCTAGAAAGGGATTTAAAGCTGCTGTTCCTTCTTCGGGCGTCTGAAGGGATTTACTGTGATCGTCTGGAGGATATAAATGTCCACCCAGGCAGTATTGGTATGAAACATGAATTCCACTTTTCACAAGAAACTAATTTTTGGTGATATCCAAATCTACCACTGTGGAAACTGTTACTGTGTTGTACAGATAAACATAGGTAAACATATCTTTGAGTTAAAATTTAATCTTCTGGGACATGTCATCTACATGGAAAGTTTCTGTATTTTGACTTTTTACTCTGGTTTTGGATGCCATTTCCAAAGGAAAAAAAATAAATTTCATGGACCAGAAAGATTAATAATAGATGCATAATTTTTTGTATCTTTCATTCCTGGAGTTTTAACCTAATTTGTTTACTTAGATAAAATTTTTTAATGGTAGATATTGTTTCTGAAATTCCTTCAATTCTAATTTGTGTCAGTGAGAGTTCTGTGGTAAAATCCCCTCTCTTGCCTGTACATGTGATGGTCATTTTACTTTATTGATGATTTATTGCTAGTTCACTTTGTATTTTGAGTAGAAGCTTTGTGCTGTTCTTACACTTTTCATAAAATATAGAAATATACTTTAGTATATATAAATATTTCCATATATTTAGTTATTTCTTCAGTTCTTCTCAAGCCTCTTTTCCCCTTAACCTTTAAAATCCTCCTGGGTTTTTTTTTTTTTTCCAGGGGTTTATGGACAGGTGCAAATTTATAGTGCTTATCCTAAGATGCCTTGGACACATCTGGGAACTAATGTTGCTCCTGGCAATGAAAGGTGGTATTTTGCCCAAATATGCTTTCAAATATTAAATTTTGGCTCCTGTTGCTATGACTTGTATTTAATGTTCCTAGGAGTTGCATTACTCTTTCCATTTGAGATGGGCTCTGTTTAAATTGTGTCTAGATAGGAAAAAAAACCTAGGTAACAGAAAATTGCGCCATGATGGGGAGGCTGATGATTTTTAATGTCCCTTCCAACCCAGATTAACTTTAATTCTAAAGAAATCCAAATTCTAAGAATCAGTGAAGCTGAGTTTTCCTTCCTTCCTTCCTTCCTTCCTTCCTTCCTTCCTTCCTTCCTTCCTTCCTCCCTTCCTCCCTTCCCCTCCCTTCCCTCCATTGCTGCCCAGATGTTTTATATGCAATATCATGAGGTGCTACGATGCAAGTGTTTGGAATTAATTCATGCACATTAAATACAGCACAAAGAGCCATTTCAGTTGTTAAAAGAAAGGAAAAAGATCCCTATTTTTCCTTAAAAGTGTACAAATAGCCAGCTAAGAATTTAAGAGTTAATGTGACTGGATGTAGGAAATGGGTAAGTCAGTGCTGGAATATGAAAGCTGAAGGAATATGAAAGCTGAAGGAAAATGAAAGCTGAAGGAAGTGGATTTTACTGAAGGAGAAGAGCTGCTCTATATCCTTTTTCAATATGAATCATAATTTAAGGAAGGACTTTCCTGCCATTTCAGAAGATGTGCAGTGATTCCTCTAAGAAAAAAAAAAAACAAAAAAACAAAAACCAAACCAACATAAACTTTTTGGTGGATTTCTCTACTGAATATTCACAGGTGTTCTATATTGTAAGTGCTCATATGGAGCCTACTTGTCTTTGAAAAATATTGTGAAAAGACACTCTGGAGAAACTCGACAACATCCCTTTAGGAATCTCCTTTCTCTCTGCAAAAAAACCACTTTAGACTGCATGTGAGGCATTCTCTGAATTCACTCAGTGCTCTCCTTTCTCAGTAATTCCCTGAGGAGTTTAGATCATCACCTGGCCAGCAGCAGTCACCCTGTAATGGGACAAGGTGTTTCTCAAACAGAGATAAACACTGATCTTTATCCATTTTTGCTGTCACTAAATGCTTTTGTTTTCTTTATGTGAAGCTAAACCCCCCCCCAAACTATTAATACAACCTTGACCGTAAAAGGGGATCTTCAGTTCAAGATTAAAACAAATAAATGTCGGACTCCATGCCATGTTCAATAGCCAGTAAAGTTTCAAGTGCTGGTGCCTAAAGAGTGTTCAGCTACCAAGGGCAGGATTCAGGTACCAAAACAGAGGGTTTGTGTCTGTCTGAGGTGTCTGAGTCCCCTCCATGGCTTGCACTTTTGTCTCCAGGAACGCTCCAGGACCCCGTCCTATCACATCTGCCAGCTGATGTCTTAGATATCCTGGGATGTCTTAGATAGCAAGAGGTGCTCTTGCTTAGGGAAACAAATCCTGCTCAAAGTGCCCAATTCAGAGAACTGAAATGCCTTCCACCCACTACTGACTGCACCAACCAGCTCTAGTGCAAGCTTGGATGCCAAGTGCAGACGGCCACGCTACCCTGCACATTGTTGTTGTCTAAAGCCAGAGCGGACTTTCAGCTCTGTAAAGTATTCCTTGCACCAAAAATGGTCTGACATGTCTTTTGGAGGCAACTTGAGCCTGAAATGCTGTACTGGTATTGTATATGTTGTTGATCAATGGTGTGAAATAGATGCTTCAGGATTAATTTCCTCCCACATATTTCAGACATCTGTTTTTGCAGAAAGCCCTAAAGGGGCTTTTCCTACAGCATAGCCTGTGGATTTTTTTTTTTTTTTGCGATCTCCCTGAGCAAAACTGTTCATTTTTAATGAAATTTGTGAGCATAACTCTCATAAGTGTAATGACATTAAATTTATATCATGGAGTTGCAGGATTTTTGTGGAGGATGAAGTAGATTGGGATCAAGGTGGAGATTTTGTGATCAGCTCTTCCTCCTATGAAGCCCACCAGGCTGAAGTAGTTACACTTAAAGAAGTCCATGGTCATAATATAAGAATTCACGAACATCTTCTGCACAGGCACATTGGTAAGGAATTTTTCTTTCCTTTTTCTGAGAGTTTTGACTTTCCATTTCATATCTCAACAGGATCAATTTTATTTCCTTGAGGTATCTTGATTTCTCTCTCCATACGCTTTTTTCCTTGCTGATTCTGACATGAATTTCTGTGAATAGAATCAATTCAGTGCTGAATTGTTTGGGAAACCTTTCTGGTGTTTCGAGTTGAACTGGTTCACAGGGAGAGAAAATAGCTGAAATTTTAAAGGAAAAAAAGAAATGTAGGATTTTAGGCCCTTTGCACAATTTCTATGGCATGTCAAAAACCCAGAAAAGAATTAAACCCCACCCTTTTCTCAAATTTCAAAATAATTGTATTCATAAAGTTTCAAGTAGAAAATTTTGTCAATTCCGTTGCATGAAACTAATTATTTATAAACTAATATCTAAATAAACATAAAATCTGCATATACTCTATTTTCTGTGTAGATTGCGTGGGATCTATATTTATGTGATAAAAGGGATGCAGTGTTGATACTTATTTACTTATATTTCAGCCTATAAAGTAAATTTAGTACCATCTATTTAACAAAAAACAAAAGAATTTTATTGAGAGGTCAAAATCTGGACCTTCAAACCAAAGAATTTTCTTGTGCATATCAAATTTTTAAAAATTTGATCTTTATTCCAGCCAGTAGGCACAGAAGTGGGTATAATGGATAAAAAGATCCAGAAATATCATGGTTTAAATGGGGAATGTTTAAACGGCTGTGCCAGAAATCAAAGCTTCACTTGGAGCTGAGCTCTGTTCTGCAATTATCCACAGTGTTCATCAGCAGTAGCCTCCATGGCACAGCTTTTTATGAAAATTGCATTTTTTAAACAAAAAATGTGCAGTTCAAAGCATAGCACATCTAGACTTCTTTTCCAGTAGTTTATGCATTTTAGGCCTTCCTTTTTAGCTGATGTAGATACAATAAATGTATCATGATGTGAAATTATTGTTTACACATTGAGTAATGCAGCAGTTGTTAGATACAGCTGGAAAAAAGAAGGACTGATGGGACAATTAAGAGGTAAATACTGTGTTTCACCTGGGCAAATGTAGATACCTGCAGTTAAGTGTTCACACATGAGCCTGTCACTCTCAGCTCCCTTGATAATTAAAGCAGAAAAATGCATACAATACATACTTCTCACTTTTATTTCATCTGCCCCTAGAGCAGGTGTATAAAATGCACGACAAATTGCACCTAAGATACGCCTATTGCTCTCCATCGTGCATAAAACCAGTTTGGATAACTAAATCACATCTGCAGATGTCTGAAGTCATCTGAGATTAATCCAAGCTAGACAGCTGCATAAACCTGTGCAAAAGTCTCCTGTAGAAAGGCATTGAAAAAAACTATTTTAAAATCTTTATGGAAAACACACACGAGCAAGACTCTGCAGAAAAGAGGTTTTTGGCATTGATGTTAGTCTGATCCTGAGGAAAATTCATGGAGATCAACTCTGCAGTGTGCTGATGAGTAACTCCAACACACAGAGCTTGTGAAAAATGAAGTGTGAACCTGTTCATTGCTTTGGCACCTGCACACTGCAGGGGAAAGGTTTAGCACCTTCTTGTTCTAAAAATGATATATCTTGGTAAAATGTAAGCGCACGGTGAATATTTGATGGGCAGGTGGCCTTTCTAGTTTTGTGTTGATGCACGTAGATTGTGCTAGGGGTGAAACACACCTGAATGTCAGTGCAGATTCTGCAGAGGAGCTGTCAGGATTTATGTCCCTCAAAGCACTGGTTTATAGGTATGATAGACACTTATCACATTTGCTTTCTCGAAACTCCCCAGGGCGTCCCCATGACACAGAAGACGGCCGACGCATCCCTTTGGCTGCGGAGGTTGGGCTCCTAACGCGGAACGTGCAGATCCAGTCAGATGTGGCTTGTGCTGGGAGGATGCTGGTGGGGCACTTCACAGACTCCAGCGGGATGGAGTTTGGAGGTAGTTGAGATTCACCTGTCCTCATCAGCCACACTGGTTCTGCCCAAGGAAGAGGTGCAGGAACATGTGTATCAATTCACACGTGCTTTGAACGTCAGAACAGACTGACTGTCAGCAAGTATGAAACTTGAGCACCACTAAAAATTCATAAATATGGAATATATTTTAGGAGGGGTTGCTCTGTGTTTTGTGGGAGTTTACTATGACTTTGCATATATTTATTAACAAATACCCATCACTACAATACACTGACAAAGTGCCTGCTATTTTATGTCTGAGTGTTGTTAACATGGTTGTCCTTATCTGTTCTTAAGTAATATAAGATTTTATTTCACTCCAGTTATATCTCATTGCAGGTGCACTTCAACTCTTAAATATTCAATTTTTGAACTTTGGGCCTCCTCAGCTTTCTGTCATTGAATTCAGGAACGTATCCCAGGAGTCCTCAGTGGTGTCATCCAGCATTAGTGGCAGCTGTGGAGCCGGCATTAAAGAAGTCATGAGCAGTGGGATCTTGTTGCACAATAATGTGATGTTCAACACCACTGGACCTGGCATTGATTTGGAAGGGAAAAATCACTCTCTCATCAGGAACCTTGTTATTCTGAGCAAGCAGCCAGCAGATTCATTAAACTGGGTTGCCGGCATCAAGGTGAACCTGGCCACCGGTGTCTCCCTTCGTGGCAATGCTGTGGCAGGATCTGAGAGAATCGGCTTCCATGTCAGGGGCCAAGAGTGTTCACTAGATGGAGAATATTGCAGTGGAAATGTGGCCCATTCAAGTCTCCATGGCATTCATCTGTTCCAGGAAGATGGATTTCAGACCTGCACTAGAATCACAGGTTTTCTGTCCTATAAGAATTATGACTATGGTGTCATGCTCCACCTTGGAGACAGCGTTATCGTGGAAAACGTGGTGCTGGTGGACAACACCGTGGGACTCCTGGCAGTGGTGCGCTGTGCCTATGCCCAGCAGTGCTACATGGGGAAAAAATTCATAGAGCTTAAAAACTCCATCATTGTCGCAACAAGCTCGACATTTGACTGCCTCAGAGACAGGATCAAGCCTCACTCAGCTGATCCAACAGCCCAGGACCGACCCCCACGCTACCCTCTAAGAGGCCGTGTCGGGATTTTATGGCCCATGTTCACCACCGTTCCCAGCCAAAGGCCAGAGGATCCCTGGCACAAAATTGGGCATTGTCCAAAAGCCCTGGGAATCATGAAACTGAAAGGTTGGTCTTCTGCCTCCACTGGCCAGACTGTTCAGTCACTGTTTTTCTTCACTGATTTCATTTTTCCAATTGAAGTTGCAGCCTCCCACAATTGGACATGTTGGAGAAATCAGAGCCTCAGTGAAATTGATAACAGAATTCTTCTACAACTTGATGCAGTTTAATTAAGAAAAAATATTATTTGGTATTTTCCACTTCCTGAATCTACTGCAGGATAATTGTTGCCCATAGAAGCTGTGGCTGCCCCATCCCTGGAGGTGCTCAGGGCCAGATTGGACGGGGCTTGGAGCAACCTGCTCTAGTAGGAGGTGTCCCTGGTCATGGCAGGGTGTTGGAATGAGATAATCTTTAAGGTCCCTTCCAACCCAAATCATTCTTGGATTCTATGATTCAATGATAATTATGTCCTGTGATAATGTATATTCTACCTCACACATACCTGCCTTCTGTGTTACTTTTCCAATTGATTAATCTATCCGACCCTCTGTTACCTCTGCCTAAATAAAGATACCAAATCTGAGAACGTTGGATAAAATTGTCACAGAACATAATAACTACAACTCACAGAAGCAGTTATGACCTTTATTGTTATAAGAGATTGCACAAGAGGAATAGAGGTCTGTTATGTGTCCTGGATCTTTGTTTCAAATGAATTTTTCAGTCCCCAGACCAATATTTGCTTATAGGAGAAACTTCGTACTTGGTTACAGTGGTGGCATCTAAATACTTCACTGTTTTTCATGTCTTTATTCCTCACTGCTACTTACTTTTGCTAGAAAATTAATTATCCCCTTTTTACTTAAGAATAAGAGAGATAAAGACAAATAGACTTGAGCAGTGACACAAAAGTGTCATGGCAAAATATGGATTTTGGAGCTGCACAAGAGTTGAATGCCAGAGCCAAGCATATGTCATTACACCCAGCTTGTTTTGTATTAATCTCTGTCAAGTAGAAAAACTACCCAGTTCAGGTTGTTATTAAACTGTTTCTTATAGATTCAAATGACAAAGTATTAACAACTCTTGCTTTTTTCTTTCTTTCTCAGTTACTATTTCTTCAATTTAATTTCCTATGGGTATGACTTGGTTTGTGTCATCTTAGGATATAACTTGGCTACAGAGTATTCTAAAGCCACATGAAGATCTATGAACAGTGCTATTAGTCTGATTTAAAAAGAATTTGTACAGATATAGATGGGAGCAATTTAACATGGGAAATGTCACAGGAAAAAAAAACTTTCTTATCTCTGGTTATGGCACTCTTTTAACCACTTTTCCTTGCTTGATCTTCTCTTAATCCCTGGCAGAAGTCACCTTTACTGGTTTTACAAAGAGCTGCTACAGTGAAGACAGGGATGTCTGTATCATGTCAAATGCTGATCATTTAGGCATCATGCCTCTCATCACAGCAGAGACATCAAGGATGTTACATGTCAGTGAGAAGGACAAGTTCTACTTTCATCCAACAAGGTAAAATGCTTCATTCTGAACTATCCTTGCTCAAAACCCGCCCCCCCCAAACACCTACAGCTTTGGAACTATCCTCCCCTCATCTCTGCTCTTGTACTGCTCCTCTCTGACAAAACTGAACAAGCTCTGACATCAAACAAACATGCACAGAAAAACTCAAATACAGAAAAAAAAAAAAAAAGAAGTGGAAAAACACCACTAAATTTAGTTCACAGCAATCTTTTATAATTTGAGTTTCAAATTCCATCAAGGTGCATCTCCAGACCAATCCTCCTGGATTTCTTCATTTCCTGACATTTGTGTAGCAAAACAAGCCTCACATATCCCATTTCTTAAACCCCCACCCTGAGCAACTCTGAATTCTCAGCCTCAGGCTACAGAAAATGTCAGGACCTCCAGGAAAAAACCCTGAGACAGGGAATGTCCTTTTGGTCGAGGAAGCGTGGCTTGATTTGTGCCTGCGAGATCACATCAGAAATGTTGATCAGTACCAGGCAGGCTGTGAGATGTCAAATGATTGCCAGAACTGCTCCTGCCCAGGGAGAATATAATTTGTGAGTGTTGAGGAGGGAGGGGAGAACTTCATCTGTAACCTTAAGTCACTGCTGGTTGCAGTGGTTTAGACATACCACATCCCATGGAAACCGCATGCCTATTTATTTCTCGCAGTCGCTGAACACAATACAGAGGCTATGTCAGGAAAGCCTTGAAGTAGCAAAAAAATTCCAGCATGGACTCCACTTGCCAGTCAAAAATAATTGGAGGTGTCCCACACCGCTATGTTTAGAGCCCCTCCAGCCTTCTGCCAGAATTTCTTATTTTATTCTATATTTTTGCTTTTTGCTCTGGGCATTAGTTTGCGTGTAGATTTCTGAGCCCTGTCCAGCTTGTCAGCTCCCATTATGTTTCACTCTTGTATCCATCCCACGATATTCTGCTGGTAGTGAACTGCTGAATACCCAGTCCAGTGCAAGAGCTGGTGGTTTTCAGACGTGAGGAATGCACATGGGTTACTGAATGCTTCCTTGGGAGGTTGCTGAGCCTCTGAGGGTGGTCACACCTCCCAGTGCTCCTCATGCAATGTCTGCATGCATTTATTTAATCCACCTTTGCAGCTGCTGAGCTTGATCCAGGCTTTGGCTGCATTGTTCTGCTTCGGCATCCTGAAGGGATACCTTGATGGGTATGTCCTGTCAAAGAGAAGATGAGCATTGCCTTGGAGCAAGAGAGGAAATAGAAACATCAGGGAATATAGCAAATCCGTGAAGCACTTTGCTTGTCCCACTAGTAGACCTAACCAGCAGAAATGCTGGGGCTGCTGAGAGATGGTCAAGAACTGAACTGTCAGGATCAGAGGAGGTCTTTGTTCTCTGCCTCTTTTGAGCTGGGTTGACTGGGGGAATTGGCCTTTTTGTTCCTCTGCCCTTGCTGCAAATCTCTGCCTATACCTGTTTGCCTCATTCAAGGTACCAGCAATCGGGTTTTCTCAGCCTGAGACCAAAAAATTCTGCATTTTCTTCAAGGTTTAATTTGAATACATGTAGCAATCTGAAAATGTCTCTACAGACTTTGCTGGAGTACAAGTCTTTTTATTGTATGAATTCTTTCATGAGTGTGAGATGCTCAGATCACCAGCTCCTTTAAGCTGTGTTGAACCTTTATTCAATCTGCAATTAAAAGCAATTCAGCTCAATACACTTTAGTGATCAAAAAATTAGGCAAGTGATCTAAGGACACTGACATCCTTCTGTAGTTGATACAGACCCTTGTTTAGGAAATGATTCATCTCAACTGTCCTATATTTGTCTCAAATGAGATGAGTTCCCCTCAACAATCCTGTCCTGTTACGGGTACCTTCCTCCATGGCAGCCAGTCTTTAATGACCTACATAGAAATTTATAGGCTTTTCTGGCTGTTCCAAGCCACTAATAATAACATTGCCTTCCCTACCTGTCAGTGCTCACACCTCTGAAGACACTATGCTCCCTGAAAAGAGATGCAAAGGCTCAAGGAAAGCCCTTTTCAAGGATTTGGATGGAGGTGCCCTGGATCTAGAGCCACCTGTCTCTGTTTTCCCAAAGTCAGAGTTTGAATGGACACAATTCTACTCAGAAGCTGGTAAGTGCCCCTGTGCTGATGAGAGTGTTTGCAAAGTCATGCAGACATTTGAGCCATGGGATGTGACTTTCACTGAGATCTGCAGCTGAGGTTGAGGTGATGGGGGTCCCCGTTGTGAGATTCCTTTCCAGGATGGATGTAGTGAATTGTGCTGTAGAAGTCTGAGGTGACTCCGTGTGCAGCTCTGTGTCCACCACTTCCACTCTGCCTTCCTGCAGAATCATTTCAACCGGCATCCTTAGCCCCCTTTAGGGTCTAATTCACTAGGTTGGGTGATGGACAGAAATTCTTCCCTGTGAGAGTGGTGAGGCCCTGGCACAGGCTGCCCAGAGTAGCTGTGTCTGCCCCATCCCTGGAAGTGTTCAAGGCCAAGCTGGATGGAGCTTAGAGCAACCTTGTCTAGTGGAAGATGTCCCTGCCCATGGCAGGGGGTGGAATGAGATTATTTTTAAGGTCCCTTCCAACCCAAACCATTCCATGATGTGATGATTCTACCTGCCCCTTGAAAAGTCCTCTGAGAGCATTAAGGGACACGTGCCATGAAAACACCACATAAGTGCAAAATAATACCAATAATTGGCCCCGCAAGGATTTTCATCCACATCTCACTGAGGAGATAATCAAGCTGAAAACACACTCCAGAAGCTTGACAACCCCTCTCTGTTGAAAAAAGGGCCATTCTGCTCAGTAACCGCTTTCTGAAGGCTCCCACAGCAAGGCTCCATTCTCCTCCTGATTAAAACTCAGCTCTCGGATTCCAAATAAACTCTTTAATTACAATTAGTGTTCCCTGCGCCTGCTGCTGACAGCGGCCATTTTGCTGTAGAGATGCATAGTTTGTGACTCTGCCGGTATGGGAGACTGATGGGAGGGACTGTAATTAATCCTGTTTTCCTTCACACTCTAAAACTGATTAAACACACGAAAAACTTTAATCTTTAAACAAAATGTGTAAGGCTTTTCCTCCCAGGATCCTGCTCTAGCTGGCTGCTTACAGGGTTGATTAATGTGTTGTCTAGATGCAAACACTGATTTTTAGTGTACCTTTTCCACTCTAATTATGAATCACTTCCAAGCACTAATGCTCTAGCACTATTACTACTTAGCACCTGCATATTAATGAATATATTTGCATACAAAACCTGGATTTTATTCAGATTAGGATGTGCATTTTTAGCACATCCTAGAACACAGTCACAGATGTAAGAGGAATCCCCACCATCTAAAGTGCACTGAGGGTGCAACCTTCACTCCACAGGGTTTATCTCCTTGTGTAATGGACGTAACAGCATATGGTAAAGGTTGCCTGCCTCTGAGGCTATGATGAAATTGCTGTGGTTCTTTTGCTGCCCAAATCTGAATGGGGGTATTTTTCCCTTCCCTTCACAAATGTGTGTTAAATTTCTCTGCATTTCTTGATCTGACCTGCGGTTCCTTTTTTCTCGAGGCTGACATTTGGAAAGGCAGAGCTTGATGATAAGGTGAATTCAGGGCCGTCTTCTTCCCTTCTCTCCCTCCTCCTTCTCCTTCTGGAAAGCTGTAGCACTGAGTATTTTTCACAGTGCAATGCAGGCTCCCCGGATAGACAAACTGGAGAAAAAGCTCAACTTTCCTGTTGCCACTGATCTGCCAGCAGGACCAGGGCAGTTATCGTCCACCTGTGCTGGGCACTGATGAGGCCAAACCTCGAGGCCTGTGTTCAGTTTTGAGCTCCTGACTGCAAGAAAGACATTGAGGGGCTGGAGTGTGTCCACTGAAGGGAAAGGTGCTGGGGAAGGGTCTGGAATATAAGTCCTATGAGGAGCAGCTGAGGGAGCTGAGATATCTTAGTCTGGAGAAAAGAAGGCTCAGGAGGACTCTCTACAACTCCCTAAAAAGAGGGATTTGCCTCTTCTCCCAGGAAACTAGTGATAGTTCAAGGGGACATTGCCTCAAGTTGCACCAGGGATGGTTCAGATTGGATATAATGAAAAATTTCTTCCCAGAAAGGGTGGTCAGGCATTGGAACAGGCTGCCCAGGGCAGGGGTGAGGCCACCATCCCTGGAAGCATTAAGAAAACCAAGTAGATGTGGACCTTTCTGGTATGGTTTAGTGGGCATGGTGGCATTCATTCAGTCTGGACCTGATGACCTTGGAGATCTTTTCCAGCCTTAATGATTCTGTAGGGCAAGATTCCCCCTTGGCATGGCAATGCTTCAAGGCCAGTGAAGATCGTGGTGTTGTCATTCAATTAAAAAGTATCTAGATACTCTGATTATTCCATGGAGAGCAAACCAAAACACTCAATACACTTCAGGGATGCAAAGCCATGGAGATGTTTTATCAGAATGAGGAATATCACAAGGAAGAGGCTGTGAGAGCCATAACTGGGGCACAGGGGTTAATTCAGACTGATATTAATGCTCCTGAATTCACATGATGTCTTTTATTGAAGGTGCAATTGGTATGGAATTTATGAAATTTATTATTTCTATACCCACTTTTTTTCCCTTTGTTTTCCCGAACTTATACTCGCTGAGATCACTCTTGGCTCATAGATCAAGCTTTGTATTGTGACTTTCTGAAGAAGCAGAACTGTTCACTTCAAAATGAAATTTTAGTTTTCTGGATAAACCACAGAATTTGGAAAAAAAGAACAAAATAGGAGGGAACAGATCCAAGACTTTTGTTGCTATTATTATTTCTACGGCAAGAAAAAAGGAGTAACAACAAAAGTGGGTTTGAGTCCAACAAAGCATAATTACTTTTTAATATGAGAGTCCTTTTTATTTTTTTTTGTTTTTTAAATATAATGTTGCAAAAGTTTAAAATTAAATGTTTTCCAACACCCTCCTCCCTAAATAGTTTATGAGGAACTTTCAAAGCACTATTTTTCAAATTATCCAAAACAATTTAATGAGTTTAACATGAATTTGTAATTATTTAAATCTCTTTGAGCTGCCATTTTTGGATGACAAAATGTTTTTCTCCTAAAACTGATGTCTGGAGCAAGCCTCTTGCAAAAGAGCTTGGGGCCAGGCCTGGAGCACTAAATGATTCCATGATACAGGAAATACCAGAATCATAAGCTCTAGGGCAGAATTAGCTATAAACAGGAGTGTCTTGTTGAGGATGGAGATCTAAGTGAACAGTTTGTGTATTCAACTGATTCCTCTGTCCAGGTTAAAACCCAAATCCATGAAGGGCAGCTGATACAACCATCTTGTGTAGTTAAAGGCTCAGCCAGTTGCTGGCTTTTTGCAGTGTTCATAGGACTCTGTTATCACAGTTCCTCACATCTGTAATCTGTGATGACTCCTAGAGGCATCGAAGTTCATTGTCTTCCCTTGGTGGAAATGTAGCTGAGGCCCTGAAACTGGTAGAAGATCCAGTTGTCCCCACTTCTGTTGTCTCCAGCATCGTCATAGAACCATAGAATTTTAGAATGGTTTGGGTTGGAAAGGACCTTAAGGGTCATCTCATTCTGTCTCTTGTCATGGGCAGGGACATCTTCCACTAGAGTTCACTAATGTCCTCTCCAGTGAGCAAAGAGAGATTGACCCATTAGGTGGGTAATACACAGAATCTGAGAGATGAAACCAAGTCTTTCAAGTTTTGGTCTAGAGCCTGCAGACATATGTTTTCTTCCTGCTGACAGATACATTCTAGTTGTTATTTAAAGCAATTTGGACTGAAAAATCGTAGAATCATAAAGCAGACCAGGTTGGAAGTGGACTCAAAAGCTCATATGATCCACCCTTTTGTGGGAAAGGAGCATTAGGTAGCGCCCTGTACAACTGCATTTTGAAAACCTCAAAATGAGGATGTGGTGGAGACTCTACAATGTCCCTGGGGAGGTTGTTCCAATAAGCCATAGAATCCCAGAATGGTTTGGATTGGAAGGGACCTTAAAGATCACCTTGTTCCATCTCCCTGCTGGGGACACCTTCCACCATCCCAGGTTGCTCCAAGCCCTGTCCAACCTGGCCTTGGACACTTACAGGGATGGGACACCTACAATTATAAACAAGCAAACAAAAAAATTACAGTTGTGTTTTGTTTTGGTTTTTTCAATTATTCTTAAAAAAAATCCAGAATTTCTTTTTAATTGACTCAGCTTTAGTGTGAACCTGTTGATTAGAGGATCAGTGTGTTGTGGACAACTGAACTTTTTATCTGACCAGCAAATCACTGAGATTGTGTTTTCCTGTGTCATTTTCAATCTAGACAAAACTAATTGCTCAGTAGTCTTTCTTGCTCTCTAGAGGTAATCAGTACATTTCCAAAATCACAAAGAGGAAAGTGTTTAATATGTAAATACTTGTCTGAAGCAAGTTATGTAGACATTTAACACTCAATCTTATCAAAAACTATTGTCAAAAACTCTTTGAAATGTAACATTGAAGTTAAAAGTCATAAATGAATATGCAGAAGTTTGCTGGTTTCATCACAAATACAATAAAATGTCAGATCTAGGTAAAAACAGTCTAAAATAATTCGGGGTATGTGTTGAAGGTTTTTGTACAATTTTCTTTCTTGTTGTAATTTTAATTATTGAATAAAAATCTCAAATAATGGTTGGGGAAGCATAGAATTTTGAGACACAGGCTGACACTATAAGTTAGGGCTAAAGCTGGGTGAAAATGTTGCACCATAAATATTTCATATGCTAAGGACTATGATTAGTCACACTATCTATGCCTAATCATATTCTGTAATTAAAGATGTCTGAGAAGAGAATGCAGGTTTGGTAGATCTGCAAGGAATGATAAAATGCAATATCAGCATTGTTCTCCTCCGGAGCTTTTTTTGTTGTTGCTGTTCACAAATAGAAATTTGCTTTTTCTGCAATAAATGGCCCATGCAAAATGGGTTGGAAGCAGCAGTGGAGGACATTAAAAGAGCTCTTACCAAGCTATTGCTTTATAAAAACCAAACCTAATATGATCAGAAAATGCTTGTAATTCTTAGTTTTCCTGAAAACATGTCTCTGGTAAAGATTTCAGCAGACCTTAATTAAGTTGAGACCAGAGCAGAGAATAAAGTTAGGAGGATTTTTGTAATGATCACAGGACAACAAGGTTTAAAGTAATCCAAAGGGAAATTAGGTTATTTTTATGTCTTTGATGTCTATGTGGTGGCTTATCAGGGGTGAGATGGATGAACACACTGAATTTAAGAATTGGCTCTGCCAACTGCCATACAGCAGAGTGAGGGACAATTCTGTGGGTGGAGAATCCACTAGCTGGGAAAGGAGAGAGAACAGGGAATGGCTTTAAACTGACAGAGGGCAGGTTTAGATTAGAGTTATGGAAGGAATTCTTCCCTGTGAGGATGGGGAGGCCCTGGCAGAGGTTGCCCAGAGAAGCTGTGGCTGCCCCATCCCTGGAAGTGTCCAAGGCCAGGTTGGACGGGGCTTGGAGCAACCTGGGGTAGTGGGAGGTGTCCCTGCCCATGGCAGGGGGTGGAACTGGATGAAATTTTTGGAGTCTTCCAACACAAACCATTCTGTGATTCCAAGATCTGGATGCCACAGACAGCTCTGCCAAGGAAAACCACTCCTCTGCATGATTTCTTTTAGTAAATCATGGAGGAACTGAGAAGAGCTGGGGACGTAGCAAACAAGGTCAGCACTGAGGCTGAGGTGGCCATGCCACATCTCTATTTTGAAATACTCTAAATTGCTTTCCCTCACACTCACCTGCATTTCAGGCTCTAATAAACAGTTATTTTCCTATTGCAGGGATGCTTTTTCCTTAATTCTGAAGCTAGGATGTGTGAGATGAATGACATTGTTCATTTTCCATGTGATCAGCATAGAACAACGTATATACACACACACATTATGTATCTGTATATGTACAATTTTATAAGCCTATCAAACCTTATTTCCTTGTTCCCATCAAAGAAGGGTATCAAATTCTTTTCTCCAGATGAAGCCAAAAAAACCTTGGGCGACCCAACCATTTTGCACATTTATTGCTGTAAATGGAGTTTAGCTTTTTGTGCCACCCTTTCTACTTCATTTCTAAATTCCTCAGGTTCTTTCAAACAGTCATGCACTGATGTTCAGCTGCATAAAATGTAAAATATGTGTACATATCTATAAGGAATGATTATCCAAATGAATTTTGGAAAAACTGATTATGAAGTCAGGTCCCTGACAATGGGAGATAACCTTGCCCCTTAGGATAGCAATCCTTTTTGAAGATGTGCCAACAAATAGTTTGTGCCTACACTTGCAATCAGAAATTCTTGGCTTCTCCTTTTAGCCTTAATCCCTGAGGATAAAAGAGCAGGTTTTTCATTTTCCAAACTCAACTCCTGTATTTAAGGAGCTATTTAGAAAAATGTCACCATTTTTAGAGTTTGTGAAATCTCAGAGAGCCTGTTTGCTTCCCTGGGGTCTCAGTGCCCCCAAAACACCACGTCAACTTCATTTAGAATTCTAGTTACGGGTTTGAAACCCACCTCTCTCCCCTTCTGTATGTAAATGTTGTCTGCGACCCAAGCGTAAGGTTTTTTATCATTGATACAAAGAGACTTCTGTTTCAGTGTAGTAGTTCTTAAATGGTGATTCATAAAGCTTTGGTGGTCCATGAAACCTGAATAACTGTTGGACACACCACTCATGGATTTATTTAGAAGCCTGACAATTAAAGGTGAGAAACATTATTAGGCATGTGGAAAAGAGGAGATTTGTAGAATGGCTGGAAAAGTTGGGTTGCTCAATCTCGAGGAGAAGAGGTGGATGAGAGACTTAGTAATGGCCTTCAAAAATATGAAAGGCTGATATGAAGCAGAGAGAAATAAAGTCTGTGCAATCAGAAACAATGGGCTGAAGTTTCATCAGGATGATTTTAGGTATTGGGAGGAAATGCTGGAATAAAGACAAAGAAACACAGGCGTAGCTTGCCTGAGCGAGTTGTAGAATCCCTATCAGTGGTAGCATCCTTAGATAATCACACAGAGCTGATCTTTTCCTGAGTGGATGGAGGATGGATCAAATAAATTCAAATGGCCCTTTCTGCACCTATTTTCAAAATCCTGGAAGGATACCCATGGCCTTCAGGATTCTTTGGGGTCTGACTGATTTATGGGGCAAAGGCCAGGATGTTATGGGAGAACGATTTGGTAATTAAGACTTTCTAAATGCTTCTAATGAAGACAAAGAGTGACCAGTGGGGAGGAAAGAAAGGTGGTCTCTCAACCTATGTACTTGGTTCCTGTCATACCGACTGCCTGTTCTTGTGGAATGACAACGAGCTTGAAAGGTTGTACGATAGGTAAGTGTAGACATGAGTCCCACAGAAAATGGTGTACAGGGTCTGAGCAGAGTTTACAGCACCAGGGAAACAAAACTGGCACAGGTTGCCCAGAGAAGTTGTGGAAGCACCATCCCTGGAAATGTTCAAGGCCAGGCTGGGTGGGGCTGGGAGCAACCTGATCTAGTGGAAGGTGTCCCTGCCCATGGCAGGGGGTTGGAATGAGCTGATCTTTAAAGTCCTTCCCAACCCAAACCATTCTATGAATCTATTCCTTATCTGGGACCTCTCCTCAAAGCTCAGTTGCTCAGACAATCTTCATATTCTCCCAAGGAACTGTTTCATTCTTATTTATCATTCCTTCTTTGGTGATGCCCACAAATCTGAGTCAGTCATTAGGTTTTATTCCTACTATATACCACCCAGAAGCTTTTCCGGCATCTTCTGGAAGAATCACAGAGAAAAATTTGGGTTGAAAGGGACATTAGAAATCATCTCTTTTCAACCTGTTGCCATGGGCACGACACCTTCCACTATCCCAGGTTGCTCCAAGCCCTGCCCAAGCTGGCCTTGGACACCTCCAGGGATGGGGCAGCCCCAGCTTCTCTGGGCAACCTGTGCCAGGGCCTCACCATTCTCACAGGGAAGACTTTCTTCCTAATACCCAATCTAAACCTACTCTCTTTCAATTTGAATCTGTTCCCCGTTGTCTTGTCACTCTGTGCTCTTGTCAATATTCTCTCTCCATCTTTCTTGTTGACTCACTACAAGTACTGGAAGGCCACAATTAGATCTTTCCAAAGCCTTTTCTTTTCCAGGCTGAACAATCCCAAATGTCTCAGCGTTTCCTCATAGCAGAGGTGCTCCGTCCCTCTGATCATCTCGGTCCCCCTTCTGGACTTGCTCCAACAGGTCCATGTCCTTCCTGTGCTGGAAATCCAGGGCTGGACGCCGCTGTCCGGGTGGGGTCTCACCTGAGTGGTGCAGAGGGGCAGGGTCACTTCCCTTCTGCCCATGCTGCCTTTGATGCTGCTGCTGCAGAAGCTGCTGATATCAATAATCAAACCAGAATGTGTCAGGAGAAACAGAGGGAAGTGGAGAAGTGAGTTGCTCCAGTGAGGCACTGATGGAGCTGAGGATAGTATCTACATGGAACAGCCTCTCCAGTCTTGCTGGCTGTTACCTTTAAGGAGGCAAGATGGTTGTGTTTATGCAATTAAAAAAAAAAAAAAGAAATGTGAATTGCATTCTGCAAGCATAACTGTATTATTTCCCTTAGATCTTAGAAACATATCTGTAATCCAACCAAACTGCTGAGTGGGAGTTTGCGGAGCTTTACAGGGGAAGCACCGCATTTTGCAACAATTAATTTTGCAGAGGAAGCAGCCTGTTTAAAGACGCCTGCAGCAGTCACTAAAATATGTGTTGTTTTTCAAGGCCACCAGACACACAGTTGGCTAGGTTGGCTAATAAACAATACAACAACAACAAAAAAAACCCAGCCTTGTGGGGTTTGCAGGAAGAAGGGATGAGAAATAAAATGAATAATGCTTACCTGCTAGGGGTGGGTGAAGACTATAATTGTTTAGCCCCCAGCAGATCCCTGCAAGGGTTAAAAATGACAAAGATATTAGTTGGTGACTGCTAAGATTGTTGGTTTGAAGCTTTGGGCAAAACACAGACTGTTATTTACCGGACTTGGTCGATTTACTTCTTAATGCAATAATGACCTGTGAAATGAAACGTGAGCTAGACAATTGTTCCTCATTGTTTCCAGTAAAACATCCTTTCATACCCCATTAAACCACCATTAATTCCATTTGAAAGAGAAGCAGGCACAAACACCAAGGGATATCTCTCTCTTTTCCTCTTTTCCTCTCTTTGTGGGACGGATCAAGGCCTGTGGGCGGAAAAGCAGCTTTCTAACCCATTTTAGAGGGTGTTTGGCATCCTGTGGGGAACACATTTCTAAATGAACACCACAGAGATCTACTGGATTGGCATTCAGTGGATCATTCCTAAGTTTTGCAGAATGTATCAGCAAATCTGGCAAACACAGTCAATTTATTGGTGTTTATACATCAGGTTTCTGTCTCTTTTTTAGGCTGTCTTTCTTCAAGCATGAGGTTTATGTAATCGTGCAGTGTATGCGCACATATATATGTGTACATCATTTCCCTCCCAATCCTTTTAAACACATCGATTTTAAATAGAAGTAGTCGATTGATAAGTCCTAAAGGTAATAGATTCCTGCAGGTTAAAAAAAGTTTCGATCTGTGAAGAAAAATTCTATGAGTGAACCTCTCTGTCCCCACAAAGTGGGTTATCCCTTTGGAATCCATTTCTTGGCTACCAAGAAACGTTCTCTGGAGAGAAACTCCAGATTTGCGTCTCAACTAAATGAAAAACTCTTGCACACTGGTTCATGCCCAGGAATCCAGCCACAGCTCTGCAGTAAAGCACTGGTTCTACTTTGCATGGAACTGGTTTCTTTACCTCCTGATTCTCCTCTGCTGTGGCATTGAAAGATGCGTTGATGCAGCACTGAGGGACGTGGTTTAGAGGGACTTTGCGGTGTTACATTTACAGTTGCAATTGATCTCAGAGGTCTTTTACAAAGCCAAACCTCCACGGCCTTCCCAATCAGTAGCCAAACTGTCTCCTTGCTGGCGTTTGGCCTTACCTGAAACCTAGACCAAGGCATTTAATCAGTCCTTTGGCAGGTGTTGCCCACCTGCAAGGAGGTTGCTGTGGATCGATGCCCTTGATCCAAGAGTACCACTGATTTCATGCAATCGGTTTGACAGCCCATACTGTAATGTTCCATCATATTACCTGCTTTTTACTTGCTTCTACTTTTGCATTTTATTTTATTTCATACCCTATACTCCTATGTTATTTGCTACGCTAGATGCCTTTCTTTTTCCCTGGTAGATTTATGCCCAGGAAAAGATTTTATCTGAAAGTTTGCTCTGAAATGCTGTTCAGATGCAATGAACAAAATGAAGCTTTCTTTTGGTGTGTGTTAGAAAACAAATCTCTAAACTCTAGAGCCTATGGACTTGCAGTAGAGGTTGAAGGTTATCAGGAAAACAATTCTGTGGCCAGTGAATTATTTTCTATCCACAGTCCTTGTGAAAAACTATGTCCAGAACTATTTATGAAAATAAACTGCTGAGATTCATTATCTTGTCATGTTCTTTGAAAGATCTAAGCCTTGTCTGTCACTTGTGAAAATTTCAGTTCCTGCTCTGCTGCATTGTTTGAAGCATAGACATCAAATGCTTTCCTGAGTATTTGGAGCCTCAAATCCCACATTCTAGTTCCCTTGCATTGCATCTGCTAATTAACATAAGAATTCTGGGCACTTCATGACCCTTGTTGTTGCCCAAGGGCTGTGTCCCCAGGAGGCAAACATGTGTTGTGTCCTGACATTACAGACTGGATTGGGCAGGAGCCAGGGGATTACACAGACTCCTCTGGGGTGGAATGGAGAAGAGACCTCAAAGTTTAGCCAGCAACAAGTATGGCATCCACTGGGAAAAAGCTGGTTGGGTTTTGATTCGCCAGCCTTACTATTAAAGCACCTACCACAGTTTAGCTTATGTAGCGTTGAGATTTTTTTTGTGTGCCTATTTGTGACTCAATGATTATTTATAAGATCAAGTTTCATTTGGGAAAAAAAAAATTGTGAAAGTATTTGATTGGAATTCTGGAAAGAAATGGAGAATGAGAAGCACAAAATCCCTTGTCACGTGTAGGAAGAGCAATGACCTGGGAAAATGGGTATCATTTTTCCTTTCCGTCTAATTCTTCCTTCGTAGCCCTGCTCTGATTCAGAGTGAATCATGATGATCTGCTTGTGTGCATGCAAACATTTGTGTTTATATACACACAGGCACTATCCTCACAACTGGTCTTGGGAGCATTTCATCATTTTTTCCTCTTATCTTCCAAATATTAGCATTTAATGAAATACACATTTCCTTCATTTATTTTGAACCTACTCCAAGGCCAGCAAATACCAGAACCTCAAATGTTATGACAGGATAGATTCTTTATTGGTTTGTTTTCTTTTCATTCTTTCTGTTTTCACTGTGATTTTTAATTTTTTTAAAAAAGATTATAGACCCTTGTGTTTCAGCTCAAGGAACCTGGCTTCCAACTGAGGTACACAAATATGTCCAAAAAAATGTCCCTGAGACCCATCCAATGCAGACAGCTGTGCAGCAAACAGGAAATTGAGGAAGTCAGGTTCATCAGAGGCACAGGATTTCCTTCATGGATGTTTCAGATAAAGCATCTTTAATTTTTCCATCCTGGATCAGTGCTGTAAAAGAGCCATGAGAAAAGCAGGGTAATTATTGCCCTGTGCTTTGATGTCAGGGATGTGAAAGTATAACTGAAAGACAGGTTCTTGTGGGGACCATCACACCTTGGCTGTGTTGACATGGCCTCTTCCAAGCAAACTCTGGCTTGTCTGTCTGCGGTGCGGGCTGGCAGGGCATGAATCAGCTCTGAACCAGGAGCTGTGTCACTGTGACATTAAAGAGCTGGACTGCTAAGGATGTCTGAACAAATGAGTTTTGAGGAGAGGTCCCAGATAATGAATATAATCATGGAATTATTTGGGTTGGAAGGAACTTTTAAGACCAGATCTTTCCATCCCCTGCCGTGGGCAGGGACACCATTCACTATCCCAGGTTGTTCCAATCCCCATCCAACCTGGCCGTGAGCACTTCCAGGGATGGGGCAGCCACAGCTTCTCTGGGCAACCTGTGCCAGGACCCCACAACCCTCACAGTAAGGAAGTCACTTGATTACCCTGTGAAGTGATGTTCATTCTTCTTTTTCCCTTCACTCATTAGTTTGTAATAACTCTTGACATTTCAGTGTCAGGAACTACAGAAGTGTCTGTGTAGCATCTGGTATGGTGTGATTCCAAACTACTTTGAGTCCTCTACGAAACACTGGGAAAAAATTACATACTAGTAATTGCCAGTGTTCCTGTGGCATTACTAAAGCAGGCAAGCACTTAGATTTTGCCTGTGTGACCTTAGCTTGCCTTGCTCTCCTCTTCGTGCTTTTAAGTTTTGAGAGTCTTTGTTGGCTTTGAGAGATTTCATGATCACACTAACAAGCAAGCAGTTTTGACTCACTTGGCCCAAAATGTAATTGCCCTGGAGATGGCTCAGGGCTGTGTGGTACCACATGTTTGTATAATAGAGAAGGCTATGGGGAGACCTTGTTTTGGCCTTTCAGTACTTAAAAGGAGCTTTTAAGACAGATGGGGCAGACATTTTAGCAGGTCCTTGGTATACGACAAGGGTTGATGGTTTTAAGCAAAGTTGTTGACTTAGGTTAGATATAAGGGAGAAGTTTTTACAGTGAGGGTGGTGAAACACTGGCATGGGTTGTCCAGAGAGGTGGTGGCTGCTTCATCCCTGGAAACATTTAAGGTCAGGTTGCATGGGGCTCTGGTGTAGGTGGTCTCAGGTGATATTCTTTAACCATGAGGGTGGGGAGGCCCTGGCACAGGTTGCCCAGAGAAGCTGTGGCTGCCCCATCCTTGGAAGTCTCTAAGGCCAGGTTGGATGGGGCTTGGAGCAACCTGGGATAGTGGAAGTTGTCCCTGCCCGTGGAAGGAGGTTGGAACTGGATTATCTTTAATGTCCCTTCTAACCCAAAGCATTCAAGGATTCTATGATTCTATGACATGCACACCAAAAATCAGCAGGAAGTGCACAACCATCCATCCCAGTTTCAACCACAGCGCACTCAGGATGACTTAATAGAGCATTTTAGTGAATGAAGATGCAAGTGTTGAAAGCTTGGGCCAAGAGGTTGCTACACACAAAAGCTGCATTTCACAAGATAATTACTGAGGCAAAGCATGCAAACTCTTCATTTATAAAGCATGGCTTTGATATGGATGTCATCACTCTACCAAAGTTCAAAGCTCATGTGGTTGACACTATGTGTACCATGGGGTTCTCAGGATATGTAGCATGAGTATAATATAATGCTTAGTTAAAATAATTAGTTGAAAAGACCATATTCATTTCCTAGTGAATTTTTGGAGAAACAGATC
This sequence comes from Oriolus oriolus, assembly GCA_013400235.1. Taxonomy (NCBI): domain Eukaryota; kingdom Metazoa; phylum Chordata; class Aves; order Passeriformes; family Corvidae; genus Oriolus; species Oriolus oriolus. The sequence continues at coordinate 67,303 of VXBT01007380.1, read as the reverse complement.
AGTGCTTTGGAAAAAAAAAGTTATTAACTGGCATTGTGTGTAAAAAACTGGAAAATAAATATTTTCATCTGGGGTAGTTATGTTGAACACAGTTTTAGATCACGCCAAGAACATGCTTATTAACTTAACATGTAAAAATTTATATTCATTTCAGTATACAAATATATAAATATATTATGATAATATACAAAAATATTAATGAATATACATTATTATAATATCATTCCACATTCTCTGGTTGCTGGGGAAAGAGGCACAACCAGTGAGGCAGCTACCACAGCACCATGAGATGCTTTTGAAGAACTTTTCAGTGAAAAGGGGTAGGGTTTTTTCTTTTTTTTCTTCTCTGTTGTAGGCATGCTAAATTGACAACAGTACCTCAACTTCTCTTAGAAAATAAGTTATCAAGACAAGGTAACCTTGCAGCTGCAATTTGCCCCACAGTGGAAGTCATGGACCTGAGCAATATATTTGACTTCTGTGTCCTTGCTTTTTTTCTTGCCTTTGTCTTTCTTATTCTTTTTTCCAAATCTGAGTAACTGCCCAGTAATTCTAGTTTCAAAAGGCCCTATTTTCTGGTTGCTTGGAGAAGGCAACTTGAATTAAAACTTTGGCATAAATCTTTCTTAAGAGACCAATATAGAGTGTAGCTCCTGTGTTTGACAAGCTAATTGGCCAAGGTTTAAAACCATCAGTTATGCAATAAAACTGTATGCAATTAATTAAAGGGAACTGATTATTTTCAGTTGGGCTCTGTTCCTGAAACATCCTCCTCCTCACTAATAAACTTTGTTCCTGTGGTGGTTTTTTCTGAAATTAATAAGCTCATTGCAAAACCAGGGTAAGCCTGTCTTGTTGTTTGCTTCCCATGCTCACCAGGATGCAACAGTTACTGGACTGAAAATGAAGTTACATCCTTATAAGCTCCATATTGCAAGAGCAATATTTTATTCTCCTCTGTGGCACTGATAGAATCACAGAATCCATTAGGTTGGAAAAGTCCTCTAAGGTCATTGAGTCCAACCAGCACTGCCAAATCCACCAATAAACAACGTTCTTAATGCTGAACGCTTTCAAGGATGGTGATTCCACCACTCCCTGGGAAGTCTGTTCCAATGCCTGACCATCACTTCAGTGAATGAAATTACAGAATTAGCTGATCAACAGCACCAAATTGCTTCAAATTTGTACCAAAAATAAAATATGAAAGAAATAGAAGATGCAGCTCCGTTGGATAAATAATCAATGAAGAAAATGCTTGGCAAAAATTTCCCTAACAGCTGCAAGAATCCTTGGATCTTCTTGGACCTCCTGATGCACCTTGTAATAAATTACTTAAATTTCCTATCCGTGTCTGGCTCTGAGGAGGAACCACAATTAAAAGCACAGATCATATTGGAGCAGGGCTGGGCTTACTCTGGTCTCTGTGCCTTAGGAGATGGGCACAACTGACTTCTTTGCATCTCTGGAGAGGGAGCTGAGAGATAAAGCAGCAGTAGGATGCGTCAGGAATGAAGCCGGGCTGACCTGCCCTTGCTGTGGAGTGGACGAATAGGCTGTGCCACCTCCTGAGGACTTTTCCAGTTCTCTGAATAATAGAATCACAGAATGAGAAGGGACCTTAAAGATCATCCAGTTTCCAGCCTCCTGCCATGGGCAGGGACACCTTCCACTATCCCAGGTTGCTCCAAGCCCCATCCAACCTGGTCTTGGACACTTCCAGAGATCCAGGAGCAGCCACAGCTTCCCTGGACAACCTGTGCCAGGGCCTCCCCACCCTCACAGGGAAGAATTTCTTCTGAACACCTAATCTAAATCTATCCTCCAGCTTAAGGCCATTCCCTCTTGTCCTATCATGACATGCCTTTGTAAAAAGTCCCTCTCCAGCCTTCTTGTACTCCCCGTTTAGGTACTGGAAGGCCACTATAAGGTTTCCCTGAATCTAAAAGTTATTATATACTATTAGACCTGTACATAGTACCACTGGGAACAATTTTCTCATTGCAGGAAAATTATGTGATGTTCTCCTTAGTGTTTGACACCACAGAGTAAGACATCTTAATCAGCTTTAGAGAAACTATTCCGCCCAGTTGCCTGTGCAGTCAGCTTCAGGCTGCTTTGGATCCTCATGCAGGGAGAGAAACCTGCTTTGTCCTCTCCCCCTCCAGACCCCAAGGATACAAACTTCCTCAGCCGCTAAATTTATGTCTGAAGGAAGAAGGAAGCCAAATGGAAGTCAGTGACCACATGTAACTAAAGCCATCCCTTGCTCTTGGAAAGGCTGAGGCTTTCTGGAAAAAGCTCTGACTCCATGTATGCCTGAAGAGCACTCCAGAGGAAAGAACCCCAAACCAGTCAGAGCCTACAACAGTGTCCTGCAAACAGGAATCCTACAGAACTCCAGATAGGGCTTAAAAAATCAGGTTGACATTTTAGCATGTTTTTAGCTTGATGTTGGAGGCAGTGGTTGCTTTAGGAAGAATAATCAGCATTTATAGGCTGACTTCTTTTCTCATACCCCCTGTTTTCCAAAGCAGCTATTAATTCAGGATAGTTTGACCCAAAAGTAAAACAAATTCCTGTACTATTTATTTATGTATCCTGTCTCACCCACTCTTTTAGCCATTCAAACCTCCAGTGGCAAAGTGTCCCAAAATTTATGACTGACAGCTTCTGGGCATGAAGTGATCCTTAGGAATTCTTATTGATAGCAAGTACCTCCATGTATTATTGCAGACTGAACAAGTCACTTGTGTTCTCTAACATATTCAGGTTTTGGATCTTTTCTGGGTTTTTTTTACTGTTCTTGGCAAAGTGAGTGTGGGTTCCAATTCAGTAGAAATCAGTATAGAAGTTTGTTTGTTAACTTTGACTGATTTTATGTAGATGTTGTTTTCAAAGAAGCTCTTTGTAACTAATAACTCTTCACTACAGCCCTGGAAGGCTCACAAGTTATGGGATGGCGGTTTAGGCAAGAGGGTGGGTGGGAAAAAGTCAATAATAATACCAATAAAAAAGCCATATTTCTGATCAAAGCAGCAAGTGCTTGAATAAAGATTATATTAAAAAGAGAAAAATGTAGAGGTCTTGTTAAAACCTTTGGGTTAGTGTCCAGTTATGTGGATTTTCCCTCTAGTGCTTATTCTGGCATTCATTAAACTCTGATAAGTTACATAGAAACACTTGAAAGAATGATTAGAAATGCTATGTGTGAATAATAGAATTGCTTAAAGGGAAATAGAAATTCTTAAAGGGAAATGCATTCTGACATGGAAAGTGAACTTGTGCAATTTTCTCATTGTCCGGGGTTATTATCTTATTCTTCTTATTTTGAGGGTGTTGAATTTGTATCCTTTTATATTCACAGTTTGGGAGCTGCTTAGGGAAATAATATTGCTGCAGTGGGATTCAGATGTGCTCTTTCGAAAAGCAAAGTGTCTTTTTTCTTGGGTTCTTTCTTTGAGAGGCTTAGGCTAGAGTTTGGGGGAGAAGGGAATAAAAAGAGAAAAATTCCAAACCAACACAGGGCTTTCCTCTCCATCCTCCTGCGTTCTCGGGATGAAAGTCCTCATAATTCAGTTTCAGATGACTTTGCACAGGTGTTCCATGGTAAATAGGACCAACAGAGTCCATCTTTGCATGGAAAGAGCATCGTGCCGACAGGAGTGACAAGGGAACCCTTCATGTTGCAGGAAGCGATGCAGCCAGCACCTTCAGGAGGCTTTTTGCTTGAGTAAAGGTTTATTTCTTGTTTACTTGGTGTTGCTGTTTAAACAACCAGAGTGTTAATGGCTACAATGGCAAGCACTGGAAGGTTAAACCAAAATTAACTTGTTGCCACGAGAACATGTTCTATTCCTTTGCTCTGCTCTTCATGTTACAGAAATATACCAGCACTGAGGCAGAGGGGAGCAGAGCTGATCCTGTGGTTGAATTAGGAAGTCAAGCTATAAAAGCCCTAATCTAAACTGTGGGATAATGAGATGTGAGAGGATTTTCTGAGGTCCACTGCTGATCACATCGTGTTTGTTTAGTAAGATGGGAATGTTTTCACTGACAAAAAAGCTTAGATTTCATCAAGAGAAGTTTCAAAACCAACCTTCAATACTTTAAGCCACAGTGATTTAATGGGACATGGAAAAGCATTTTTTAAGCCATTCTGAGGTTTTTTGCTCTACATGAGCTATATATGGGTATAACACTGATGTGCCATTCCTTGCCAATGTTATCCAATGGAATTTGAGAAGTGTTTTTTCCTTGTGTTTTATTTTCTCAACAGTGCAGTCAAAAAAAATCTCTAAGTCAGAGAACGAAATCCTGCACCTCTGATCTCAATGTCTGTGTTGACACAACTCTCAAAGAAGGGTCTGTGGAGCAATTCAGGACTCAGTGAGCTCCCAAATCCATCCACCTTTCACCCCACAGAAACCACACAGGTAGATGATGGCAGTGTAGAAACACCTGAGGTCACCCACGGACAACAGGTCCTCAGGTCCCTCATGGTCTGCAAAACTTTCAAGCAAACTGAGGTTCAGAGAGTCACATTTGTTCTGAAAATTGGTTTTCTCTTGTTCCTGGGACCTGTAATTCCTGGTTTATTGCTGCTGTGGGCTGTGGGTCAGGTCTTGAGGGAGACCTTGCAGTGTGCCAAGGAGAAGGTGTAGATGTATCCTGAATGTCATGGACAGGGTTAGATTAACTTGCTTTTCCAAAGCGACATTTGAGTTAAACTCAAAAAATTCAACTTGCCTAGCTGAAATAATTTCTTTCTCCCTAAAACTGGTGTCTAAGATGCATAAATTTCTCATGCAAGGTGTTGATTTCTCTCAGCTGAAGGAGCCAAGCTCAGGCTCAGACACTCATGTCAAAACACACAAATGTATAAACTAGATAAAAAGCCAGACCTAGGGGAAAGAATTACGTGGAGACTATTTCCCATGTGGTCGATGAGGATGTTCTCTGAATTGGTTTTGTAAGGCTACGTCATAATTTTGACAGTGAAAATGTAGTACTGCAAAACCATGGCCTTCTGGGGATGGCACTAGACATCCAACTAGGGTTGGATTTTCCAGTGAGATCTGAAAGAGAGACTCACCTCTTTCTGACTGAAAGGGGTGGGGGGGAGGGGGGGCGGTTAGATTAGATGTTAGGAGAAAATTCTTCCCTGTAAGGGTGGTGAGGCCCTGGCAGAGGCTGCCCAGAGAAGCTGTGGCTGCCCCATCCCTGAAAGTGTCCAAGGCCAGGTTAAACAGGGCTTGGAACAACCTGGGATAGTGGAAGGTGTCCCTTCCTGTGGCAGGGAGTTGGAATGAGATGATCTTTAAGGTCCCTTCCAACCCAAACTGGTCTGTGACTCCATGATTTTACTGTTATCACTTTCCCTCCAATCCCTGGGCTAATTCAACATCAAATTTTAGGTAGATTGGGTTATTTCAGCAATGCATTGAGCTGATTGGTGAAAACTGAATAAAGCTCCTTGTGTTGCCAACACATTTATGCAAAAATTGAACAATATTAAATAATTATATTCTGCATTCTTGTAAAACCAATACAATTCTTAGTTTTTCTGTAAAAAAATATTTTAACCTTAACCTTATAAGACACACCTTAAATGTGTATTTTAACTGAATGTACACATGGCCTGTTATGTATTTGTAATACCTAAAATAAAATATGAATACATGTATATATATACACATACACATATATATATATTTGGATTGCAAGATAATAATAGATAGTAGATGCATAACAGGATTCTGCTGCCTTTGGTGTACAGATCATGGAATAGTGAAGCTGTCTCTTTCTTTCTTCCTGCTGCCACAATCCTTTTGGTCACCGTCACCCCCCTGCAGTCCAGTGATCTAAAAAACAAGGACTGGCAGTGACAAAGCATCAGAGGGAAGCTAAAATCCGTGTGGCATGTGACATAGAGAAAAGGTCACATTGCCCTGCATCAGCCTTCTCTTAAGTCAAGTTAATTAATGGTTCTTTTTTTTTCTAATTCAACTGGATGGGCCTCCAGGCAAAGCGCTATTTGTACTGGGACCATGCTCTGGAGTCACCCAGCCTGGCGCTGGCTCTGCCCCTGCACGTCCCCATGTCTTCAGGCCAGGAGGCATCAGCTCAAAACTCCACTCACTTTTCAGGTGTGTGTATTTCTCCCAAGTTACCTGACAAAGGGTAATAATGAGCCTGATCTAGGCGACTTGCCATTGAAAATCCAAACACCGGCATGAGTACTATGGAGCAAAGCAGACAGGACATGCAAAGAGAGTCTCAAATGAGAAGCCACAATAATTTCAGCTTTCTCTGTTGTGAATGTACAATGGATTCCTGTCCACAAAAGAAAAAGAATCACCTCAAAAGAGGAAGAGAGATTGAAACAAAGAGGCAAAATATGTCCCTGGTCCTTGCTGAGGGCAGGTCTCTGACTGAGCAGCAGTGTCTGCCTCTTTATTCAGCTCTGCCTCCATCTTGGCTGGGATGTGGTTCATGATATGGTTTACTGGGCATGGTGGTGTTTGGTTGAAGGTTGGACTTGATCCTGGAGGTCTTTTCCAACCTGAACAGTTGTATGATTCTGATTCTATGATTCTATGATTCAACAATTCTATGATTCTGCAAGTCTGTGATGTGTTCGTGTCCTTTTCCCTGTGTGCTGTGCACAGATGTTCTTGCCTGAGGTGGTGTCCATGACACTGGACCTGGTTGGGTCCTCCTGAGGGGCCTGACCTCAATCTCCCATTGTCCTACTCTCTGTGGGTACATTCACACGCAGCCTCAGCCTGTGCTTCTGACTCCTCCTGGCACTGATGGAGTCTGCTGTGGATCAGCCCTGTGTGTCTCTGAACCTGTGCTCAGAGCAAATGTTTCTTTGCACACAGTGTAACATGGTTAAATATACTGCCAGAGGTTTTACTGACGTTCACAGTTCTCATCCAAGGCAAGGGCACGCAACAGACTGTTCTCTCCAAAAACCACTGGTGGCAGAGTCCTGGTAGTGTAGCCACTCCTCACCTATTCCCACTCTTTCTCTTGCATTTGCTCAGTGTGTCTGTAAGAGGATTTACACAGCTTGTTTGTGACTGTGAGGCTTTAGGGACACATTTTTCATCCACTGTTTGCCAGAGCATCTGAGTTAGAGGGATGCCCACGTGTGGTGAGCTGACTTGGTGGCACCACCAAGCATCAAGACTACTTCCCACAGGTAAATGTGGCCAGAAACTCACTGAACTCATAGATTAGGACTGACTGTTGAAGACCAGAGTTCAGTCCAGCTGCACCAACCTAAAGAGGCACAAGCTGAGTAGAGACAGGAAAGTATTCCCAGGTTTGCTCCTGAGGTGACTCTAGTCCTCCCAAGCTCATCCTCCCTTGAGTATTAATTAAGGTTGCAGTGGGTAGGCAAGTTTCTCCTCAGCTGTTGTCAATCTATTGCCTATTTCCAGCAGGGAAATAACAGCCAGGAGGTGATTAAGTTGTCCCTTCCTTCTCTTCCACTCAAGTTTGAAGCCTGCTCTTACAATCAACAGAAGGCACACACCAACAACTTGGTTTCCTGCCCCATTAAAAGTAGTTTGAATAATAACCAGAAACAGGGTTTTTTTCACTTTGAAAATTTTTCTAGTACAAGAAAATGTCATTGTTCTGGTGAAAGGTGTCCCTGCCCATAGCAGGGGGCTGGAACTAGACAATATTTAAAGATCCCTTCAACCCAAATCATTGTGACTCCGAACTTCCAAAGCATGACGATGTTCAGCAACCCTCAACAATGCCAAAAGAAGGCCAGATATTTCACACAACATCTGCTTGGACTTTTCCTCTGGGTGTGAACTCTTCTCTCAAACAGGCCCAGAAATTATCTGGGCTGCAGGTTTCCCTGTTCATTTCCTTAGGTTTGGGATACCTCTTTGACTGACATGGCCTGTGCCCTCTGTTAAGTTTGCAGGTAAGTTTGTGGGCACAGAAGCACTCTCCAGGGGCAGAAGTTCAGGTGGACAGGGGTGTTGTCCATGCTAAGATAAATAAAATCACACAGATGCAATCTGATGCCGTGATGATTTTTTGTTTTTTCTTTTATACCCCTTTTACATACTCTTTTATATAGCTTTTATGTATTCTTAGTGCTTTTAGCCTACATAGTTATAATTATTTAAGTTTGATAACTTCTCTTAGACCCAATATTCCATTAAGCCAAGAGACCAAACATTCTGGAAGCCCCAGACACCGAGGGCCTCTCCAGAACACATTCTGTAACCAAAGCCAGGCCCAGCCAGGGGAAGGTTCCTCAGAGGAAGGGTCTTGCTCGAGTCCCTCATTGGGGAATCTTTGATAGATGTGCTAATTAGCAAGGCCTGTAATTGTACACACATCACATCGTGGGTGGCCGTTTTCTTCGGGGTTCATTTTGGGGTGCATTTCGATGTGCATTTTGGCGCACCTGAGGATCCTTAAAAAAATACCAAGGTAAAATCCTTTTCCCCTCTTAACTGTGTTTAGCTCTCTTAATTTTAAGACCAAGAAAAGGCATCAAATCCACTGCTCTGCAAAAATGTTTACCACAGCCCCGGCATGCTTTTGTCCTCTGCCAAGTAATACTCTCCCAAACAATTCTTGAGTTCTTGGGTGCAGTTTGGGAGTTTGCATGTGCCAAGGGACATTCCCAGATGGTCTGGTGGATGAATCCATCCTATTTTTAAAGCTGAGATAGTTTAAAAAGATGAATGCAACCAGATCATGTCAGTTGGCCTCTGTGTCTGGGAATATTCCTGGGCACTTTTAATTTGCTAATGAAGAAGTAGTCAGAATGTCTCTTCAGGACTATCCATTACTTAAATATCTGGGTTGAAGCTGATGTTTTTTGCACTAGTCTGATTGTATCCCACTGCCTCTGGTTTTAAAGATCTTATTTTCCCCTTTTGGCTGCTGTAACTAATCTGGAACATGATCTGCTGTCTTCATAAATCTGTGTTGTGTGGGTTTACTTGGTCTTCAAAATGTTCAGGTTCCGAGCTGCTGTTTCCTTTTCCTTTTCCACCTCTGAGGTGATTAAGCAACTCTGACTATAGTGAATTAAAAGGCACCCTTTCTCTTTTCCAGTTTATGTGTTACATTTTTTGAACAGTTTTTGTTCTTTTTTGCCTTTATAGGGTTTCTCATCTGTATTTAGATAGTCAGAAAAGTAATTGCTGACTCTGTTGGAGTATGGAGAGCTGGTAATGAAAAACCTCATGGTGGCAACTTCATTTTTAACTCTACCAGTGCCTCCCATGCTCCTGAGTGGCTTGAAATTGGACATATCCTCATCCCTGGAAGTGTTCAAGGCCAGGTTGGATAGGTTTTGGAGCAACATAGTCTAGTGGAAGGTGTCCCTGACCATGGCCAACTCTTAGTGTGACCATATATATAATTATTAAAGTCGCTTTTGCTCCAGACCAGATTTGTTGCATCCATATTGGGATGGTCACAAATCATATTAAGCCTCAGACAGTTCCTAGACACAGTTTTGGTCAGTGCTAGCTGACCTAGACAAAAAAACATGCCAAGCATTGTTCTAGGAATATAAAATATTTGTGATTGAATACTAGGGCTAAGGCATAAGCCTTCATAAGTGTGGACATAGCCTCAGTGTACCTCTTTTAAAGACTAATGGAAAATGTCTGTATCCCACTGTGTCCCAGAAGGTGGAGTTGAGCCTGGAAAATGTATGATTCAAGCTTTTGAGACTTTTCATCATGGACAGCATGTTTAGCATGCCATCTCTACCCCAACCCTAGACAAAGAAAAGTCTCTGTGGCAGTTCAGACGTTTATTCTGTTTATTTTTCTGTCCTTTATGAAAGAAATTCAGCCCACTGAAATCTCAGATGTTGTTCCTGGCTTCAATATTCATGGCTAAGTTCTGAGGTGTTCTGACCCTCTTCAGTCCCCACTGGCATCACTAATGTTGAGAGTTATTCCCCCTTCTATGAAAGAAGTTTGGTTTCTGAGAGTAGAAGATCTGAGAGGTTACAGTTCCCCTCAAATCCTTCTTATTGATCTCTCAAACGCGGAATAAAAGCAAGAGCATTGGAAAATGAAACAAAGAAAAGGGCTGAGCAATGCCTTCCTGTTCTTTCAGTGATTTCTGCTGCTTAGGGCAGAGAGGAGAAAGATTTGGGAAGTACAGGAGAAGCTTGGACAGCCTTCAAATTGGCGATTTTTGGGGCTGCTTGCTCAAATTGTATGTAAGGCTAGAGCCAGAACTATTCTGGTTCACAACATATTCTGTGCAGAGACTTCTTGCATGAAGTGCCTTTACACTTTTCTTAAATGTCTTTTCACTTGTTATTCAGTTGACAGAATTGAGATTTCGGTTTTGGTGGTTGTTCCCAGATTTACTGTATGATTTGGAATTACCTGGGAAAATATTAACTACCTGGGCTTGAACTGAATACTAAACTGGACTGTAGCTGTCAGGTCCTTGGAAACCCTTTCTTCCAGCAGGAGAACGTGAATTGCCGTGCTGGAATTGGAGGCTGGATCTGGTGTGGGTCCCTGTAGGGCTCAGCTCCTAAAAGGTATAGCTCCCTTTCTCTTCCTGCTCTCTTTTTTCCTTCCTCTAAGCCATCTGAAGAGGATCTCACTGATAGCTTTTTGAAGCATAGCGAAGGCAAGTCCTATCTCCACAGACCCCTGGCCAGAGCACCATCCAGGCAGATAATCTTAACTCATTCTCACTCCAGACCAGCACTGTCAGTTTGCACAAACCATCAGGATAATCCCTAAACAGTCATGGAAGCACTGTTTCGGTGAAACACGGGGTATTGATCTCCCCTGATCATCCTGCTTGCTCCCGGGATGGCTGGTGGTGCCTGGAGGTGAGACGTGGACGTGGTGCCTCCGAGATGCCGCGTGGGCTTTGGTGGCACAGATCTGACCAACGTCCTTATGTCCCTCGGATGCCTGCTGGATGCTTGTGCAAAGGTCAGGTGTCTTTAGTGCTCTCCCAGAAGGTTTGTAATGGAGTGAGCTGCAAGCTTTTATCCTTCCTCATAATTTCATGAGGCAGAATCCCCCCTCCCCCAGGCAAGCGGCCAGCCTGCCACAAGCTATTCCCTTTAAAATTATGATGAAGCTTGAAATAAAACACAGCCACGGACTGAACCCACTAACCCTCAGTCCAAAGGTATTAAAGCTGCTGGTTGATAGAGACAATATCTAGTTCTTGGAAATGTTTTGCTTCTAGCACCCCTGGCTGATTAGGAAGGGAGGACTCGGCACAAAAGATAATGATTCTGTATTTGCTGTGGAAATGACAAGTGCAATTAGAATTGCCAACTGAGTTGTGATCAAAATTCTGATTAATTACTTACTGCTATTTCACAGAGAAGAAATTAGTGCGTATCTAATTGGCGTTACTGAAATGTATTCTGTGCCTTGCTTGCATAAATTAAATGTAAAGAACAAATCTACTGCGTGTCTGTTAGAGGGAGAGAAAGAGATGGAGCAAAAGTGAGCGTGTGATACTGGGCAAGATCCTCAGGTGATGCAAATCAGGACTGCTCTGGTGAAATCCCTGGATGGTGAGGCTCAGACCCGGGTGCTAAAAGAGGTGCTTTGATTTGGGTGTTTACTGGGGGTCTGTGCTGTATGAAAAGAAGAGGTCAGGCTGGAGGATCACAGCAGCCTTTCTTCCAGTCTTATCAAATCTCACTCTATCAAAACCAGTCACAGCTGTATGAAATCCTATTTTCAGCTTGTGATACCACAGCACCAACCCCCACCATACCATCAGAGGCTCGCTATCGTATGATTTTTGTTTGCTTATTTATTTCAATTTCAGCTCTGCACATGCTCCAGGCACATACACAATAATGGCAATTACACATTGTACAAAGCACATCAATAATTTTAGTATGAAAGAGAAGGAAAAGGCAGAGATTCGAGTGCTTTAATCGGCAGGACCACATTATGTCAATGAAGCAGGGACACGGAGGGCTGATTAGATAAATTCTCCCTTGCAGTTCCAGCACCCGGCACTGAAGTGCCCACCGTGTTCTGAAAATTAAATGCATGCATTAAAAATGTATCTGCATTTATTTTCCCTCTGGTGTCTTTTTTTTGGTTTTTCTAACAAACTGAATCATATGGAAAAGAAAAAAAACATCCTTAGATGGGAGCTTTGGCACTGTAATTGCTAGTTTTTTCCTTAAGGAAGTCAACTTGGTACCTTGGTGGAGGGGCCTGTGTCAGTGGGGATGAGATGAGCTTCCTCCTCCTCCCTGCTCCCCTCAATTAACTTTTAGTCTTCAAGCTGAAAGAGGAGAAAGGTTGCAGAAGTGGGGAAGCAAAGAGACCCTCTGATTATGTTAATCTGTGGAATTGTTTACTTGAAAGAGATTGTTTGCCTAAACAGGGGTCTAACTTCTTGCATACTGTAGGTGTAGCTGCACTGAATTTAAATGGTCATTCCAATATCCCCCAAAATTGTGATGAAATCCAGCAGCCCTATTAATTACCTTGCAGCATCTTGCCATTATCCATGTCTTCCCTTGCCTTTGGTCTATCCTCATTACAGTGGCATGGAAATATATGTCCAAACCATAAAATACTCTTTTTTTTTTTCTTTCCTATTCTTTCCATAATGAACTGGTGTCCTGCCTCTTAAACAAATATTTCACTTCCGCCCGCTTGAGTCTGAAAGGGCACAGCCATCACCAGCCAGCTGTAATGTCCTTTCTTTTCCTGCCTTCTTTTCTCTGCCTCTCTTATCTTCATGATCTTCTCTTCCCTGTCTCCCTCCCCCCAGACAGCTTTATTAAATTCAGACCTCTACTTCTGAGGCCTCTCTGTCTGAGCTCCTGCTCCACGTGAGACATGGAGAGCAAAAGGAAAAAGAAAAAAGCCAAGATTCCCTTATATTCCTCCTCCCCTCAATGTCCTTGGCAGCACAGGGATGCTGTCCAGAGCACATCCTTCTGGCTGGGCATTCGGATTCCTGACCGTAGAGTTGCCAGTATTATTAACCATTTGGGGACCTCAGGGAAACACAATGTGCAAGAAAATGTGAATCCATTTTTGACAACACTTGACATAAAATACCACCCTTTTGGGCAGGACTTGGGTTGGAAAGGGGAATTATATGTAAACAGAATTTGTGGCTTTCATGGAGAGTGGCTGTAGCCGAAATTGTCTTGATAAGACGAGGCAGGTTTGGAAATGGCTTGTACCAGTTCTCTACCTGCTGGATTAGCCTTGGTACTTAGCACTGAGTTCTTTGTGTACTCTGCCTCTGGAATGAGCCTTTCCATCCTGGTGGGTCACAAACATGTTCTACAAGTCTCCAGCCTGCTGTCCCCTGTGACTGCCACATGAGAATTGTGAAACCTGAACAAACCCTGCCAGATGGGCTCTTTGAAGGCTCTCCAAAATGTCTTGGCTCTTCATGGCACTGAAAGACACTCCCTGATGGCCCAAACCAGAAGAAAGGCCTGTGGACGTTCCTGCTGTGAGCTTTTCAGCTGAGATTTTCAACTGGTGTGTCCAGAAAATTAAATGTGCTCTGGTATTTTGATGCCATGGAAGAAACAAATAAAAATAGTGCTTGTGCTTGTCTGATGTGTGTGTCTGGCAATGAGGGTGTTATACCAAAAAAAACCCAGACCAAAATTGTTCATGCTGACAATTCCCTTCATAAGAGTTAGATAATGTAAACTATTATACATGAAGGGCATCCTTTAAATTCCAGCAGAATGCCTGAGCTAAGAAGCTTTGGAGAATCCTGAATTGTTCTGCCTATCCTAACACAGTATCNTTTTTTTTTTTTTTCTGGTGCTAAAACACTAAAAACACTCAAAGAAGCAAATCTTCCTAATGCACTCCTCTGGTTTCATGTGCGCAGATAGTATTTTCTCACCTAGCATCTTTGATGAAGTTTTGTAGAAACTGAGTATTTTTATGCTTAGCCCCATAATCAGGGCAATGATAAATAAATACATAGTGCCCCAACACCAAGAGTCTCAAAAATGCTATTGACTGTCAGGGTTTGAGCATAAGGTAAGTGCCCTCAATAACATTTATTTTCTATTTTTCACAATGATCTGGAGGATTGCCCAGTGTAGGAATGCAGCTTTATAATTTTATTGTCAGATAGGGTCAACATATCAGCTGTTTTACATTGGCCTCATGCTGTCACCAGCTAGACCACCTGAGGAAGTGGCCTGCTGGGAATGCATTTTAACCATCCAAACAGGGACATCCAAACCTTTACAAGCTCAGCCACCAGAAATTACAGGGAAAAGCAGAGAACAAATGGGCTTTGGTTTTACTTCCTTCTAACACCGTACAATGGGCTGTTACTTCTCTTTTCTGCTTCCCATTGCAGCCTGGGATGTTTTCAGACTAAACAAGTCCCTGAAACCTGAAACTTGGCCATCACTTATAGAAGTATCCTGTGCAGCATGGTTAATAAATAAAAAGTTAAGAAAAATATAAAGACAACCTTTCCACTATTAACAAGAGACTCTTCAAAGCTACTCTTTTGCTCTGGGCTTTTAAAATAATAAGCTGAAAAAATACATTAGAGAGCAGACTCCTTTCTAGCCACTTCATATTTCATTTTGCCTCTCGCTTGTCTATTTATTTTCACGTCTTTCCTGATTACCTCTCAATTGTAGAAAGACAACATTAGGCACAATGAGTTTTAAATATACTCCCTGGCCAAAATAACTCCAAGGGCTGTCTGAAATTTCAAACAGCTTTCTAGTAAGTCTGGAATAAAATATAAAGGAAGTGATCCTTACTGGTTAGAGCAGGACAGTCAGGACTGGTGGGTGTTTTCAGTGCTCCACCAATACCCTTATTATTTTTCTCCATGGGCATCACACCTGACAACCAGGATCAGTGTGACTCTGTCCATTCACATGGACATGAAGATCACTGTCTGGTAAAGTACAAGAGATGTTCCACCTCCAAACGTACTTTTTCCTGTTGGAGCTGTCCAGAAGACTTGGGATGGGGCAAGGAACAGACCTTGGACTACCTAAAATAACTGCACATGAGTATAACAACTATTTGCAAAATCAACCCTCAAAGCTTCTTCAGTCTTGCAAACATCTGAAGTTAAACATGAAAGTGTCATTGGGATCACAGATCTTCTCTAAGTAATTTTCAGTCCCTGTGGCTTCTCTGGACATACTCTAACCTGGGAGTTTTGTCCTATGAAACCTAAAAGCCTAAAATGTAGGTGTACTATGGTTTGTGATAAAGCCCTCAGAAGCCTGATGTAACTTTGTAGCTAGCCTTGCTCTGAGCAGAAGTTTGAAATATTGGAAGTTTGACATTTGTAAATCTCTTCTGAGCTATTTTTTTTTTCCCCAAGATTCATTGTAGGCATGGTATTTTAGGACTATGCCTACAGCCACATTCGATTTTTTGGAGGTGGTGTTTGAAACCAGTGTGCTTCGGTTCCTGCATCCATGTTGGTTCCAGAGATTAGAAATAATTTTTTAGGGTCTTATTCTGTTTGCTCAACTTTTTTTGGATAAGTTCTCTAATTTTGGGCTTTCCAAGGTACTTTTCTGAGGGCCTCCTCTGTTTCCTGTGTGAGCTGCACTGTTCAGGAGCAGAGCCTTGGTTTGCAGGGTGACTGCACCTTGCATGTGTGGGGAGTACCTGGATCCCGTGGCTTGGTAATCAGAGATACAAAAGCCAAATGCAGAGTTTGGTCTTTTTCAGGGTCTTCCTCAAAAATTCGTTGATAGCTTGTTTATATCTCTGTCAGGGAGAGGGGAGATTTTTCTTTATTTTTTAGCTTGATGGTAGTGGCTTCATCTCCCTCCTTTCTCTCTTTCCTCTTGTTCAAAACTGGTTACTTAGAGGTGCGTACAGAGCTGTCATTTTTCACTTGTTTCGGAACATGAACATGGCTGTTCCACAAGCCTCATTAGCAACGTCATTAGTGCTTGGGCTCATTTACCCAATGGCACTGGTACTTAGTACTGTGGCTTAATGGCAAGGTGGCGATCAGTCAAAGGTTGGACTTAATGAACTTGGAGATCTTTTCCAAACTTAATGATTCGGTGATTCTCTGATTCTAAAGAAAGGCCTTCAGTCCAAAATATCTGTCTAGGCTCCCCACATAGCCAGCAGAGACATATACCTCCAGAAGTGATACAATCCATCCAAAGAAGAGCAAGAATGAATGATCCTCTAAAAGTCTCTCCTCTCCTCCTCTCTAATGATTATTGTCTAGATGAACGGCTTAGACCAGACAATTAGCTTAGACTAGATGCTTAACATTTAGGCAGCTAGAATTAATGTGATGAATCCCATTCTATATGCTCAGATAATGACTGTAGCCTTTGTGTCTCAAATTTTAGCTCTTCAATATGTTTTCATAGGTGTTCAGGTTCTGCACTGTGCTCTCAGATTAATTTCGACTTCCAAGGCTTAAAATACGCGCCTCCCATTACTGTTCATTGTCATAAATATGCCATGGCATAATATAGCTGTCTGTACCCGTAATGAAATCATTCTGCTTTAAGATTCAAGTCCACAGCCCATACAGGACTAATATTGCTGAAAATCACCCTAATAATGTCACAGGGACTCTTGTGCTTGTGAACCTTTCTGTTATGAGCGCAGGCTCTTGGACTGAACCTTCAGCCAAGGCAGGTGCAAGCAGGATTTTAACACTTTTTTATAACTTAGATGGGGAAAGGAAGAAAGAGAAAGAAAGAAAGAAAGAAAGAAAGAAAGAAAGAAAGAAAGAAAGAAAGAAAGAAAGAAAGAAAGAAAGAAAGAAAGAAAGAAAGAAAGAAAGAAAGAAAGAAAGAAAAGAGAGAAAGGCTCCGAAGTGAAATCTGTAATTACGATGTTCCCAAAAGAAATTACTATAACCTGCTAAAAAATCCTTCACTTTTGTTAGTTTCACCAGGTTCCTAATCAGTTGATTTCAAGCTCTTGGTACTTACATTTTTTTTTTACTAGAAAGACGGTCTTCTAATTTCCAAGCTAAGCCACTCTGCCTAAAATAATAATACCTTTATTTTGTTTTCTCTGCATTGGACATAGGAAACCAACCTTCCTTCCTAACAATTTTTATAAAACTTCTATAAACTAATTATGCCATTTGCTATGGTAACTGAAATGTCTGTGATCTTCCTGGGCTGAAATTATTATATATGAAACATGTTTTTTTAAAATGGTATTTCTGGGGGGAAAAAAGGGGGTTTGATAACACAGTTTTACAGAAGAAATTTACACAGACCAAAAAGAATATAATTTCTCAGGGAAACTTGAAAAGTTAGTAAAAGTTTGCTATTTGGACAAAAAATGTGATTTGTTAATGAATAAAAAAGGGAAAAAAAATAGGACAAATGATAGGTTTTGTTTTGCCTTCTCTACCTATTTGTCATAGAAATGCTTGTCATTTTAAAGCTAATTTCTAACCCAAATATTTCCAGAAACTGCAGGTATTTGGCATTTTCCTTCTAGTCTGCTTCTAATGGAAAATCATTCACTCTCTTTGTGAGTCAGTTCCCAGGACCAAAAAACTGTTCTCATTGGGAAGAAATGATAATAATAATAGCAGTAAAGTGGAGTTCCCTGAAAATTTTATTTTGAGGCAGTTCATTTTATGTCCTAACTTTATTTTTGCAGAAGAAAAGGATGATTTGTCTTTGCAGTGACTGTGGGCCAAGGCGGGAAAGTGAAGCTGAGACCCTCCCCATCCATAACAGCAATGGTCTGAATAGGGTTCAAGTTTATTTGACTAATTCTTTCACCACTTGTCAGAGAACATACTTTTGTTTGTGGTAACAAAACAAGCTCTTTCCTCCCCCATTTCTCCAGCGAGTAGCACAAGCACTTGTGTGGAGCACAAATTACCGTAACCATTATGATGTTTGCTGTCAAACCCATTTATTTATGCAACTGCTGTGGAAAGGCCTGGGGCCCAAAAGCAACCCTGAAAGATTTCAGAGCCCTGGTGTGGGGTCATGAAAGGGAAAGTGAGGGGGAGGGCAAAGCCTCCACTGGTTATGAGAAAGGAACTGACACAGGAAATGGTCACATATGGCACAGATTTATCGTGTCCGGGACTTCCCATTCAAAACTCATTATATCCACAGCTCAGAGCAGTGCGTGGCACGGCCACATTCATTTTTAGGTCTGGCATCTGACAAAATTGCTGTTCTGCTTTCAGGTGGTGGTGGTGGTAATTTTATCATTCCTAGACCAGAGAGATGGTGACTGGAATTGTGTTGGCAAAAGCTCTGCTGTTTGCTGCCCCTCACCTTTATGCTGAGCCACAGGTATTGGTGTGATTAAAGCTTCAGTCAACAAGGTTGCTGGTCAGGAGGAGAGAAAAATCCTTTTAAAAACACCTAAAAGAAATCAGGATTATCTTCAAAGGAAAGAAAATGGGAAAAGCCTTGGTAGCAACACGAGAAAAAAACTGATACTTGCAGAACTGCATGTTTTTCAAAGTTGAAGTAATAGCGAACAAAAAATGTTTCTCTTTTCATTTTTATTTGTCTTTCCCGGGAGACAAGACCTGTATCACACAGTTATTGGCTCTTTGGATGGTGGTTAATGGCTTCAAGAGGTTTGTGGGAATAGTTTGTTTGTCTTGCCTGCTTCATGTGACCGTCTAAAAGCTCCAGTCAGGGTTGTTTAACCATTTTTATCTCCATGCAGAATACAATGGCAGGTAACACTTTTGTCACTGCATTGGATTTGTTCTTGAAATAAGTATTATGGAGACCTTTGTGTTGTCTGGGTGGCAAAAATTACTAAAGTTCCCAAATCACTAATAATAATGCAGAAAAAATTCCTTCCCAGTTGTGTCTTTCTAATTAAGTTTAACAAAATTATGGACAAGCTGCTCTGGGCCAGAGCAGACAGTAGCAGGAATGGGCCTCTACCCAGTCAAGCAGCACTGGGGTACAGACAACTGGAGCTTCCTGTTGCGTCAAGAGTACAGCTCCAATCCCACTTTGGTCCCAGCCAAGCCAGCAGTGTCCAAAATAACTCCTGGGTGCTTCTAGAAATTAGCACAAGTCAGGATTCAGTTCAAAAGAGCAGTTTGGAGATGACCACAGTCTTCTGGAGGGTCAGTGACTTTAATACTAGGGGACTGCCATGCCAGCTGGCCTCAGGGCCTAGAACCTGACTTGGCACTGGTTATTTTATAAGTTTTGATGGAAAAAATGCTCTAGCAGCTCAGTTCCAGCTGAGTCTTCTGGACACAGGTATTTCCAGGTGTGGCACCTTGCAATTCAGATTTGTGGAACTATAAGGAAAATCCCTTAATCCAGCCTGGTCTGGGGAACCTCACTAATGGGCTCTTCCAGATTTACTGACCCACCTCCTTCGAGAGGGCTCAAGATATTTTCTCCTGGCTGGGTTATTCTCCTCCCCAAATTTTCATGGGTTTGTGAGACAGGTTTGGTGTTTTCTCTCAAATACAAAGACCAACAAAGATCTCTCTAACTCAAGAGGTTCCTGACCTGTAAATCACTGAAATCTTGAGAAGCACTTTGGGTTAACATTGTTATATGCATGCTTTGTTCCCATACTCTTTTTGATCCCTGTGGGAGAGAATTCTGACCTCAGAGAGTTGTTGGTCTCTCTTCTTAAGACTTTACTTGTGCACTGATGCTTTGAGGTCAAGAATGAGTTGTTATTATAGTCTCTGGGATAGTCTCTGGGAACTGGAAAACTGTAATTTTTTGTTCATGACTGGGAGAGATATATTGTCATCTGTAACATGTGCCTTCCCTCTCAGGCATGGGGAGCTCTGAAGGGTTGATGCAAACATAAAAATGTATAACTGTATGAAAGAGGCAAATGACACTTGATTTTACAGAGAATAAATAGTTGCAGTGTGTGTGGCCATATCAAAGCATGCACACAATGCATGCAGGAACAAATATTTAATGTACTACACCTGTTTTTCTTTGGATTTGCATGTGGAAGGGAAGGGTGAATTGCAGATCTCAGGATGTGTAAGAAGAGAAAGTTTTACTACAGACCTTCCTTCAAAGAAAGCACTAATAAATCTCTTTTCTCTACTTGGGCACCTACTTTTACAAACCTTGAAGGAATATAGTATTTTTGAGTCCACAAATGTGGCTAAAATTGGCTAGGGGGTTCAAAGTTTTTTATAGAAGAACGAGAAACAGGAGAGCATAAAACCCCCACACAGAGTGATGTTATGAGACTCATTTCCTTCCAAAATAATTTTCTTTAAAAGAAGGAATTAACAGCCTAAAGCTGTCACTCTATTTCTATTTACATGGTCTCTGCTATGCGTACCTATTTATGTGTGTGTGTGTTCCCATGGTTTAACCCCAGCTAGCAACTCAGCCCCACACAGCCCCCTCACTCACTCTGCCCTGGTGGGATGGGGGAGAGAACTGGAAGGGTAGAAGGGAGAAAACTTGTGGATTGAGATAAAGACCTTTAAACAGCGGAAGTAAAAGTTGTGTAAGCAAGCAAAATAAAGAGTTAATTCACCACTTCCCATGGGCAGGCAGGTGTTCAGCCATCCCAGTGGGACGCCATCACATGGAGCAGGGACTTGGGAAGACAAACACCATCACTCCGAATGTCCTCTCCTTCCTTCTTCTTCTCCCAGCTTTATAGGCTAAGCATGACCCCACATGGTCTGGGATATCCCTTGGGTCACCTGGGGTCAGCTGTTCTGGCTGTGTCCCCTCCCAAATCCTTGTGCACCCCCAGCCCATTCACTGGTGGGATGAGGAGCAGAAAAGGCCTCCACTCTGTGCAAGCCCTGTGCAGCAATAATGAAAACATCTCTGTGTTATTAACACCATTTTCAGCACAAACCCAAAACACAGCCCAAAACAGATGCTGTGAAGCAAATTATTTCTGTCTGATCCAAAACCAGCACACTGGTACACAAACACACGAGAAACATTTGTACCACTGTGCCTTCCTGTGCAACTGAACTCAGAATAATTTACCTTTTCTAGATTTCTAAGATGCTATTCCTGGGCCTTTTAAATTTTTTTTTCCTTTATTTCCCATTTGAATGTCAGCAGGTCAAAAGGAACAGTTAATGCTGATGAATATTTCCCCCTCAGCAAAGATATGTGCTGGCCAGCCCAAGGCCAATGAATCGCAATTTCTAAACAGTGTCCCATTTATCTCTTCCCTTCCCCTTCCTCCCCTCCTTGCTTTTATATTTTTGTAGCTATAATTGTAGTTAAATTAGAAATAACTGACGGGCAAATCCAGTCAGATGGAAAGAAAATTGTGGGAGATTTATTTTATTTTGATAAAAAACTGACATTGCCTTTTGTTTTTGTCAAAAAAAGACTCTATTTTTCCTTGTACCATGAATTGTGAAATCTATCACGGAATGGGTAAAAATTATTGAAGCAAATGGTGGTGTTAACCTGAAGGGAAAAATCATTAATGTTGATGTATTTCATTCAATTTTAAATGTAGAATTTATTTTATTTTATTTATTTGGCATTGGGGAACAAGGGAAAAGGCAAGAGACTTGTAAAGGACTCCATGTGCCTTTAAGTCAAAACACCTATTTTAAAAAATGCTCTTCCCTCCTTCCACCTCTCTCCATTTTTTAAAATAAAGGATATGAGGCGGTGATGGTAGTGGTGGTGGGTTTTTTTCCTAAGCAAAGAGGGCCCCCTCGGCGCATTTTTCTTTTCAAATGTGAAATGAGGTGGAAAATCCTCATTTCACGACAGGAAGGACAAATATTGACACAAATTTAATATTTGTCAGGAGCCCTAGAAGCAACTTGAGTGCTAAAATCTCATCTAGATGTATATGCTGGTGTGTTTATGTGTATAAATAAATAATAAATTTGCCTTGATGATGGGGGCAACCTGCAGAAAGCAAAGCTTGATCACTGAGGTGGAGGAATTACCTGCAGAAGGTGGACACACACACATTCCACATATCATTTCTCTCTCCTTTTTGTGTGGAGCAGGACAAACAGGTGAATTTATGAGCCCAAAGCACACGTCTCCTTCCTCTGACAGGGTGCACAAAGTCCCAGCATGATGTTCAATAGTATGCCAATATCTTCTCCATCTTTCCCATATATTTCTAGGGACTATGGTTGACTCTTTCTTTTTTCCCCATTTTGTTCTCCCTCTCACACACGTGTGTGTGTATGTGTGTAAACACATACAAATAAAACCTGTGTAATCCAATTTCACCCACTGCGGGGGGATGCTTCTGGAATTTATCACTGTTATTGTTCATCACCAATGTAAATAGCACATGCCAGCTCAATATTCAGTGGTCACTCAGTATTTATTAAGTCCTGTCCACTCTGGCCTTTTTTAGAGGAAAGCCCTGGGGCAGATTAGCTGCTGGCCGTGACACGCCGCGTCACTTATCTGTTCGCATTGATTATCAGAGTCAGCTGTGGTCAGGACTCACTTTTTTCTTCTCCTCTCAGACCTCTCTTACAAGCACCCCTGCTTGGATTTTCATGAGGAAATAATCAGATTAGGGCTTCAGTGGTGAGTTCATATGGAGTTCTCTTTCTCCAATGTGCTACTAACCGAATAAACGTGTTTTGTGGTAAATTGTAAATGACATTATGATTACTAAGGCCAGCATGGGTTTCATTTAAAAGTGATCGAAATTGCAGGCTACAGAAATTGTGACTGGCAGATAAGGCCATTTGGAAGGAGACAACCAACTATGCGTGTGTGTGCATGGGGGTGTGTGTGAGTGTGAGCAGGAAACCAAGCCAGCCCCCTTTGCAAGGCAGGCAGAGCAAAGGAAAGTCCTGGGGAATAATGAAATATCATCAAATCCCATTTGTAGACATGAGAAATGTCACCAGGGGGAGATGGGGTGTTTCCAGGAGAGCCGTGGATGAGATGTGTCAGCCTTTGTGGGCAGGCTGCCGGCAGCATGGTGCATCCTCCCAGCGCTCCGGGACAATTCCAATTTCTCTGAGCCCAGCATTTCCACTTCTGTTCTGAACAGAGTTGTTCCTCACTCTATTTTTGGCTCTGGCACACACCGACAGCAAAATGCACAGCAAAATACTTGCACTGATAAAGCAAAAAAAACACACGGAAAAGCAAGAAAAGGAAAGCAAATTTGTAAGCTGGTGTCTAAAAACAGGGGGTTTTGTACAGATCCCATCTCACTTGGACATCCTCCCTGAGCAGAGCTCGACATTTTTGTAATTCCACTGCTTTCCTTGGTGATGTGCAGAGAGAGAGCTCATTCTGGGGAATGCTCACAGACCATGGTCTGCACATGATGATTTCCCTGGAAATACAGAGTAGGTGAATACCCACAGGATCCAGGCTTTGAGATGTAACTAAAGGCAGAGCCCAGAATTAATTAAAAGTACCACAGAATGGTTTGGGTTGGAAGCTGCCTTAAGGATCATCGAGTTCCAGCACGCCTCCCCATGGGCAGGGACACCTTCCACTGGACCACCTTGCTCAGAGCCCCATCCAATATTTCTCATGGTTCATCTCTTTTCTAGGAGTCTGCTACTTTTATTTTCATATAATGTGTCCTTGATAAGGGATGTCCTTTTGTCCTAATGTCCTCTTATTTGTCCAGAAGTTTGTGACTCTCAAGGATGTTGCTGTCCCTTATTTTTTATGTGAACTGAATACTGTCCCCAAGTGCTGAATGAGGAGCACAGAGTTAGTTTGGACATTGGCCATGCTTTGCCCAACACGTTTGTGAGCACAGCTGACTAAGGAGGGAGCAGGCTGGGTGAGGGACAGAGGATTCTTGCTGGCTACAGCAGCAAATTCCTCCTGTGGTTTTAGTTTGAAGAGAGGAAGGAAAAACAGAAACACACATCTTTTCCTAAGATGCTCCAGGCAGAAATGTTTATGTTTTTGGTGCCTGTATCTGAACTCATTTACTTTTATTCTCTCTTTATAATCAGTGGTGATCTCATTGTTAGAGCCCAAGGCACAATTTCTCTCATCTTAAAGCAGAGACCTGTATTTGGTCAGATGGAGCACACAGTAAACTTACAGTACCTTTCAGGACTTTTGACAAAGGTATGGAGTGGCAGCACAAGGGGGAATGACATCAAACTAACAAGGGCAGGGTTAAATCTGATATTGGGAAGAAATTCTTTACTGTGAGAGTGCTGAGGCACTGGTTGCCCAGAGAAGCTGTGGATTCCCCATCCCTGGAAGTGTTCAAAGACATGTAGGATGCGGCTCTGAGCAACCTGGTCTAGTGGAAGGTGGTCCTTTGCACAAAGGTTGGAACTAGATGATATTTAAGGTCCAACATTTCAACCCAAACCATTCTGTGAGTCTATGATTCTGACTCAGAAGACTGTGTGGATTGCATCTCCTCTCTACAGAGCCTTCTATAAAAGGATCCTCTTGACTTGTCTCCAGAGACACATGGAAGGGGATTTGCTGGCAAGTCCTGAGATATGTGTAAGGACATTCACTTCTGTTACATTCAGTGAAAGAACAAAGTGCTATCTGAAGTGTCTTTTGCACTCCCATTGATTGTGTGTTACATCTACAGATGTTGCAGCTACCAAAAGAAGTCCAGGTGACACTCTGCACTTGTGTTTAAGTGACAGGATCCCACTTCTGGTCAATAAATTTATAGGATAGTAAAGTGTAATCCAGATGACTAAATAGAAGTATTTTAGGGTGATTTTAATTGGTTTTAAACTTCTTTGTGTTGATGGCTGGAGAACTGGGTGTGTTTCAGTTATCACAAATGTGTTTTGTGTAATTTCTAGTGCTGTTGGGGTGGTGTCCTTGAAGGGCATAGGTCTTCTGTAGACCCTGTGTCATACACCTCAGGGCATCCCAAACAAATCTAGACACCTGTCTGTGAGCAAATGGTTGAAATTCCAGATCTCCACTGACTGAAGTGGGAGTCTGGACATTTGGAACACGTATGAGAGTCTCCTGTATATGTAGGTATCTGAAACTGGTGGTTTCTTCCAGCTCTAAAACTCGATGAGGTGGTTCAACATTGGAGTAGATTAATGACGTTCTGGTCCTTTCTAGTGTGTTCTGTTTGAAGCACAGTCTTTGTGAGTGGGATGAGACACCTTTTTGTAGAGTTAAATTGTACCTCCCAAAGAATAGTAGTTATGCCCTGATTCATCACCCTGCTACAGTCTTGGGACCAGGAAAATGTAGAAGACACAAGGACATAGGGACATAGTGCTGGGACAGACAAAAAGTCTGTCTTGCATGTCTGCTTGTTCAATGGGTATCATAGTTTGAGATCTAGAAAGAACAAGGTAGGTGTATGTGATGCTTCTCTGTCATTTGTTTTCAGTCTTCAACGATTTTCAACTCTAGGACATCTAGAGGTAGATGTGGTTTCTACCTATTTAATATCCCTCAGTGCCCAGGCTTCTCTTAAAACTGCAAAATTTTTAACACTGACAAAGTGACTTTAAATTTGGAGTGGGAAAATAAGGAGCTGTTAAAAAGATTTTTGAGATGATGTCTGAAACAATTCATATTTTTCCCCATCTCCTTTTATTTTCTACCAGGAATTTACAGAGATGACAGTAAGTGCCTCTTCAAGCCCTCAGTACAAGGCTACTTCTGCAAACAAACAGATCACGCACTTGTCATCTTAGAAAACTTGGACTCCAGTGTGGACAGCCAGAGACTGTTCCCGGTGGTTACAGTGACTGGCAGTTTTATGGATACCTTCAGTGATGAGACCTCACATTCTCTGTGCTACCCTGCAGAGCATCGTTCTACTTTCTTCTCTGTTCTGCCATCCACCAAACTCACCACGGTTTGCTTCCCAGACCTGGCACCTCTGGCTTTCAGACTCTACCTCCTCAGTGGCCAAAATGCAACCAGGCTGCCCCTGGCCATATTCTTCACTGAACCACTCAGCCTTCGTGTTTTCATCCAAGGGAATTATGTCTCTCCCACCCCATCTTCTTTTTCAGTGAACGAAGGGGCAGGAGCCAATTACTTCAGCTTTGAGGACAACCTTCTCTATGTTCTCCTCCATGAGAAGGAACCCGTGGAAATAGTTGCTGGCCTTTCCCTTCTTGTGGCTTTCACTGTAACTGAGGCTGTTGCGGAAGAGGGTGAGGCAACCATACTACGTCGATTGGCTGATTTCTTAAAGGTTGGTCATGACCAAGTCAGAGTAGTCCATAATGTGCTAGGAGGTGAAAGCATGCTGAAGGCAATCTCAGCCAGTGCCAGCAAAAAGAAGTATCATTGCCCCAACATGGCATTTTGCACAGCCTTTCATAGCAGATATGGCCCAGGGGAAGAGGGGACACAACCAGGGAGCACCCGGGCTCTGCATCCACCTGATGGGGCTGGTCCATCAAGAGTGCTGATCATTGAGCTTGGTGATCTGCCGGGTCATCCAAGAAATGAGTTGACAAGTGACAGCTTAAAGAGTTTGGCCAGAACAATTATCAACACTCACCAGACTGGAGAGCTTCAGAGTGGCCTTGGCTTGCCAGTTGATACCTTAATGGTGACCCAGTCTGCCTTGCTGTCCCCAGCAGAAGGTAACAGTAGGTAAGTAGCAGATGTATCATCACCCGACACTGATTTAAGTGTAGTGAGGCAATTTATGCACTTGATATGATAATTACGTTCTCCATTGACTGAAATATGACTAACCAATCTGAAACACATTATAAAGTTTCCATGACTTGCCCAGAGAAGCTGTGGCTGCCCTATCCCTAGAAGTGTCCAAGGCCAGGTTGGACAGGGCTGGGAGCAACATGGTCTTTTGGAAGGTGTCTCTGCCCATGGCGGAGGGTGGAATGAGACCATCTTTAAGGTCCATCCCAGCACAAACCATTCCATGATTCGGTGATGTCAGAGCTATGCCCAAGTACTAGCTGGACTCCCAAGTGTCAATTACCATGTTTTTCTGTTGGTGCTCATGAATCTCTGTGGTGCCAAGATGTCAGTGGTGCTTTAAATGAGGAATAGGGTTCCTTGAAACTGTAAAGAATTGGGTTAATTCAGGCTATTGTAGCTCTTAAATACTAAGCAATTAAATTTATGAATGTTTATAAATTGATGTGGCAGCAGGGATGAGTTATTGAAGATGGGTTGTTGCCTTAACTATCTTGAAGATCTAAACATTTATTCATACACTTTTAAAATTTAAGGCCGCAAAAGTCTATTTAATCTTTTACTTCAATATTCTGCATGATACAGGCCACTACTCTTCACTTTGATGACTTAGTGTCGATCTTTCTTTTTAGCTAAAATTCTAGAAAACCATCTGGTCTTGATGATACAAGAGCTGGACACATCCAGTACTACCTGAATATGTGTCTAGATGTTGGATGCTATTCCTGTTCTTGCTGTCACAAATACTTGCCCATTTTCTCTTGTCAGCCTCTCCCTTCAGCGTCTCATGAGAGCTTCTTGTTCTTTCCTCCACTTTTACATCAGTAACTTTCTGGGTATTGAGTCTTCCTCCTCCTCGTCCAGATAGCTTCAGAGTAATCAAATCACTTCACTGTCTACTTTGAAAAAAAAATTGAAAAGTTTGAGTTCTGGTGAGTGTTTTTTTCTTTCTCTGTCTCTGTTTTCTGAATCCTTTTGGAAGTGTGCATGGCTGAAAGTCAAGGTATCCTTCTTGAAGGATTCCCCAGCTTTGGACATTTTAAAGATTCAGCTGGACAGGGTGCTGGGCCACCTTGGCTAGACCATGATTTTTCCAAGAAAGGTTGGACCACACGATCATTGAGGTCCCTCCCAACCCGGTATTCTATGACTGTATGGTATTGTGCCAAATACAAAAGTGGTATAAAATGCCATTTTCTACTGGCACAATTCAATGATCTCATTAACCCATTCTCCCACAGAAACAGGAGAGCTTATGATCTTCTGTTTGCTCACTGTATTCTTCAAATTCTTTTCAGTTCTAACTTTCCAGAACCCAATTCCATCTGTTTGCCCCGATCCTACATTCCACATGATCTGGGCCCCCATGTTTGACTTTTCTGTTTATAATTTATCAGCCCACAAAACCTCCTATGCATTTTATTGGTAGTGGCTTTATATTTGTATCTCCATGCAGGTACAGCAACACACCTGCATCTCATTTTGATGGAACAACACAGGACACTCCTTTGCTTTGCTCTACGATAATTTCCCACTGGAGCTCCCTTTTGAACTCTGCCAGTTACAGAGTTCTTGGTCAGTTTTGTACATACTGAATTTTATTGATATTCAATACCCAGACTCACTTTTTGAATGTAGTTTTTTCCCTCTCTTCCACAGTAACAAACAACCCTTTCTCTCCCTCCTTCCTCTGTCCCTCTCTTGCTCTTTTCAATCTCTTAAAGCGACTATTTGCACAGCCCAGATGTCAGCCTTTATCTACAGGGGAGGCTGTGAGGAGCAGGGCTGGGATGGAAGCAGACAGCAGTGTATTTCAGCATCAGATCCTGGAACTGTATTAAAAGCATATGGGTAATATGAAAAAGGTAATATCCCATCTGTTTTTAATAGGGGACATGGGATTTGATGTTTGGCAACCTTATTGTGTACTCTCTTATATTGCATAATATTATTTTTTGATGTTGTGCACTATAGAGCCTTACCCAAGTATAAGAATATTCCATATATTCCATCTATGCAAGAAAGAAATTGGATTTGTCTAAGACTTACCCTCTGTAATTAATACCACATCCTCTCCCACTTACTGCTGACCCTTGGACCATCCTGATGTCTGCCAGTGATACAAACTGCTGTTCACATGCTTAACTTTTTTAGTAGACATTGTGTGGTTTGTGGTGGAGAAGCAGCCGCAGGGAGGACACTGGTCTGTGACTGCAGGAATCTTTATTTTGGTTTGTTGTTTTGCTTTTCTTTGCAGGTTTCAGATGTAGGTGGGGTTTTTGTTTGTTTGGGGGGTTGGTTTTTTTTCTGTGGGGAGAAGATTTTATTTTTGTTTCCTTTTGGGTTTGTTGGGGGGGAGTTTGTTGGGTTTTTTTGCTTTTATGCTTTTGGATTTGGGGTTTTGCTGGTTTTTTTGCAGTGTTGTACTAAGTCCAGTGAGAAATTATTATTTGCAAGATCAAGTCTTAAATCAGGGCCAAATTCTGAAGACATACTGTATTTATGATCAGCAGAACCAACATCACTGTTGTTAATGGGGCTGTTTGTGTTACACTGGAGTACACCGTAAAATGAGACAGCAGAAAAATGACATGACAAGTTTTACAGGGGGTGCTGAGGCCCTGGCCAAGGTTGCCCAGAGAAGCTGTGGCTGCCCCTGGATCCCTGGAAGTGTCCAAGGCCAGGCTGGATGGAGTTTGGAGCACCCTGGGATAGTGGAAGGTGTCCCTGCCCATGGCAGGGGGTGGAACTGGATGATCTTTAAGGTCCCTTCCAACCCAAAGCATTCCATGATTTACACCATTCCAAGATGTGATCCAAAGAGACCATTTAAAGGAGGGAAGCACCATCTTCTGTGTGCCAGTAAAAAGTCCTCACGGCTGCTTTTTCAGGCAGAGATGACATCTCCACACTGGGACTGCTCTCCCAGCTGCAGTTTGTCTTCCTATCTGTGCACGCTGTGAAAAAATTCCAAGCAGCAAGGACTGGGAGAGTTCTGTAGGAAGAAGGCTGTTTTACTACAGACACAACAGCAGTGCTAGCTTAAAGCCATGGATTCACTGTCCCAATTATGGGAGGACCTGGGATCTTTATTGAAGAGAACACTCACATCACCAGATCATAGGACCGGCTTAGAACTCATCCGCCCTCAGCTGCTCGGGCTCCTCTGCACTGTTATTTATTGCTCCCCATCAGTCATAGCTTTTCTGGAATTACTCATGGCTGACATTTCTGATGCAATAAAGCCACAGATAACCTGTGAAATGAAATCAGGGCTTTCCTGTTGGGACATGTACTGTCCCCACTGTCTATCTGTCTCCATTTAAGCAGCACATGCTGGCACAGGCATGGATAATGGGGCTGGGATTACAAGTCAGACTAAGTATTCCATGTATTTTTCTGTGGAAGGAAAAGAGGAATATTTTCACACCTGAGTCATGCAAAACCTGACTGGACCATCAGATATACACAGAATCTGCACTCCTGCCAGGCCCATCTCCCTGGGCTTTCAGACCAGTGAATTATCTTACATCAATATAACTCTCAACATCTCTCTGCAAGGAGGCTGGAGCCAGGGGAGGGTTGGTCTCTTCTCTCAGGTTATAAACAACAGGATAAGAGAAAACAGCCTCAAGTTGCACTAGTGGAGGTTTATGCTGGATATTAGGAAACAAATCCTTCACTGAAAGAGTGGTCAGGCATTGGGACAGGCTGCCCAG
This sequence comes from Oriolus oriolus, assembly GCA_013400235.1. Taxonomy (NCBI): domain Eukaryota; kingdom Metazoa; phylum Chordata; class Aves; order Passeriformes; family Corvidae; genus Oriolus; species Oriolus oriolus. The sequence goes on along the minus strand of VXBT01007380.1, from coordinate 36,994 downwards.
GGCAGTGGTGGAGTCACCACTCCTGGAAGTGCTCAAAAGGCTTGTGAATGAATGGGGCATTTGGGGACATAGTTTAGAGGTGAACACAGGGGCGCTGGGTTAATGGCTGGACTCAATAATCTTAGAGGTATTTCCCAATATTAATGATTTTATGGTTCTACAACACAACAACAGCAAAAAGCTCTTTAATCAGCACAGACTGGACCTTCATTTGCAGCCCAGGACAGTGAAGGGAGCCTTGAAAACCCTGCTGTGGTGAGGTGTTAGTCAGTAAATCTGTATATCACACTGCCAAGCCTTTAAAAAATACGGCTTGTCTTTATGATTTGAAGTGCTTTTATACATGATTTTAATTTAACTCCTTTGTTAGGGTCACTTCAAGCACGGCTCATTAATTTGTCAAGAGAAGACAGAGGTGATTGCTGTGACTGCTATAGTCTTGCACAGCTGGAGAGCCAGGGATGTCTATCACATAGTTTATCTTCCTGTGAACGTCTGTGTATAATATATACTGTGATGTATCTACAGACAGAAATCTCTGTTTCGCAAAATATTTCTAATATCAATATATATATGAAAGAACAAGAAGCACAATAGTGAATGTATTGTGTGTGTTTGTGCAGATGCCTTCATACAAAATCAGGAAAATAATTCTGGAGAGTCATCCAGCAGCCATTTAGTCCCTATCCCCGCATTACAGCAGGGTGCTTTGCTCCGTCTTGATGGACCTTTAACCTGCTACAAACTGAAATATTTTTTTATTAAGAGTTATGTTTGAGGTAGCATGTGAAAAATGGTGCTTGTGCAGGAAATTTGAGGCTCACAGCAAGAAATAAAAGGGAAGCAAATTATCAAAGAATGGCTCATTCCAACATCAATTCCCATGCAGAGCACTAAATGAGATATTACTGCTAATTCTCTGTGTCACATGGCACGTACACAGGCAGGCAAGGCTGGAGTTCAAACCAGATGAATTCTGACACCTCCGAACCCCAAAGTGATTCGGTAACCTCTGTGCAGGTTTCAGGCAGGCTGCTGTGTGGAATTGCATAGGGTTTTATAAAAAAAAGACTTGGCAACTTTTTTCCCTGCATAAGGATCCAAGTTTTTCCTCCAGACAGTAGGCAAAGGCAGGATGCTAAAATTCTCTATGTCAAGAGTTACAGAGATCGTAGCACTTGAGGTTATATCGAAGTTTTATCTGCCACACACACCTCAAGTGAAGGTGTGGAAAAGTTGATATTTAGGAGGTTAAACTAAGCTTAAAATCTCCTTTAATTTAAACTTACTTAGGTTAGATATTCACAGGGACAGTGTAGAGGGCATAGTCTTATGTAGAATGTCCCACTTACTCACAGCTGATGTACAAAAAAGACAAATTCAGTTCAAGTAAGTAAAAGGAAAGACATTTAAGATGATCACTGAAATGGAGTTTATTTTAAGAGGTAAGGAATAGAATCATAAAGCCATTTAGTAAAGTGTTTGTTTAACTTGGCAAAGCAAATTTGGGAGGATGTAGTTCTATCTCTGAAAATACTTTGCAAGACTGAATACCAGTGAGGAATCTCGTGATAGTAATGGACAATGACAGCACAAGAACAAGGCATCAAGAGGTAAATTTGCATTTAAAATTAGAAATAGGTTCCTCCTCAGATAATAAAGAGGAAGAGCTTTGCAACAGAACTGGAAAGACAACATTTCACATTTCCATTCAATAATATTTTCATTAATTTTTCCCCCACATGGCCAAAATTATTTAATGAATTTTATTTATTTATTTATTTATTTAATAGTTTGATGATAGTTAAGGTGGCCAAGATCTCGTTTAGCAGTCTAGTAAAATGGTGGGAAAGTCCACATGAATAACCTAGAGAGTTTTCCATCAGAGGTGTGGGATTCTGCAATGGGCTCTTTATGGAAGCAATGGGATGAGAAATGTCATGAGAATGAAGTGGGGGTTAATACTTGTATAAAAAGTGTTATGTCCTATAAAACTGCCTGATCAAGTTGTACTTTAGGAATCAGGATGAAATTTTTATTGTCAGTTCATAATTCTTTTTCTGCTGGGAAACTGAGTAGTTGTGAGATGGGCCGTAAGAGGCGGATGGTCTTCGGGAACTCAGAGACTCAGACACCTCTTCCCACAGTAAAGATGGTTACCGTGGATGTAAAAAGAGTTTATGCAACGGGATTCTGCATCAGTGGATTATTGATCCGTCTGATCAAAAGTGAAGTTTTAGCCTTTTACTAATTTTTTGCTTCTGGTAAAACTGAAATTCATCATCAAAGCTGAATTGTCAGTGTCAGGAAGACCCAGTCATACCAGGGATGCCCATGCTACAAATGTCCCTAATTATGGAGATATTAGGCCCCAGATGTACTATTTTAGCATTTTTTTTTCTTCATTTTTAAATCAAGGAGGGAAAACTAAGGAGGCATCTTTTGGCCTGAGTCCATGGTCAGTAGAGTAATTGAACTGCAACATAAGCAGAAGTATTTTTCATTCAAAGACTGTTCCAAACAACCACAAAATATGATGTCTGTCCACAAGACTGGTTTTGAAGGGGAAAATACCAAAAGCAGCCCTTCATATATGACCCTTGTGGGAAGCCAGCATTTCCCTTGCAAGTTTTCAAACAAATCTCCAGACTACCTTTCATGGATCTTCACATTGCCTCTGCAATAATACTAGATAAATATAATAATCGGTTTTCACCACTGCTCTCCTGAGCAGGAACCCTTCTGACAGTGTAGGGGTTAAGGGGTCTATCACCAAGATACATTTCACCTCTAAGCCTTAAATTTTAGATTAATTTCTGTTAGTATCTAGTGTACATGGTAAACATATCCAAGAATTTGTCATTCCCACTCAAAGGTGACAGCTGTGAATTACAAGATGCAGGCAATTAAAAGGTCTACCCACCATGTAGCTCTGGTGGAAATTACAGCTTGCTCTGACAGAGGCCTTCCAAAACTCTACTGGCTCCTCTGCAGGAAAGGAGCGGGAGGTAGGAAAGGTGAAAGGAGAGCAGGAGAAAGCAGAGGAAGAGGAAGGTGGAGAGGGTAGGAGAAATTTGGGAAAAGGAGCACAGGATGTTACATGTCTCTATGGGAGGAAGGAGGGATCAATTGCCACATATCCCCCACACCAGTCTTGGTCTTTGAAACTGATGGGTTTGTGTTATTACATCTCAGTTAAAAATGAAGAGGATCAGCTCAAGAGAAGCTATTCCCTATTTCAGTGTTCCCTCAGAAGTTAGCGTTGCTCAGACATGTGCAGGAGATCCAGGAGTGTCCCTGTCATGCATCTCAAGCACTGTAAAGAGATCTGATCCCTGCACTGATACCCCAGTGCTGTCAAACAAAACCTGCCTTGCTTGTGTCACATATGGATTTATTTTCCCTCCTAACAACTAACGGGACCTGTAACATAAGCGATGATTTACACAACACAGGCACCAGCAGAGACGAGCTGCTGGCCACATCTCCAAGGGACCAATCCTGTCCTCACTCTGCCTTATTTAACATGTGAGTGGTGTCACCTCTATCAGCAGAGCTTGTCTGCTGTGACATTCAAGTGAGTGACGGCCGTGTCAGCTCCCAGACCACCCCGCTCTGCTGTCGCATGGCGCTCTTGCCCTCTGCTGAGCGTCTGATGGGAAAGGGGGAAAAATTCTTCCACATGCTTTGTTAGCAGGGATCTGGTGAGCAAAGGGTTAAATGGCTTGGGCTGCTGGGTGTTTGTGGGGAAGTGTGCATGTGTATATATGTATATGAGTGTGTATGTGTGTACATATATGTAGTAAAAAGAAATATATATATATACATACACAGGCACCTTGGTTTGGCTGTAGGACCTCGTGCCCGCAGGCCACAGTCACATTATCATCTGGAAATTGGATAACGACAGCACAATGACAAATCCAGGTTGCCTGCAATAAGGTGCTAATCCCTTTGCTTTAATATCGGAGCAGCGTGTAATGATGTTTGGACATCACTCCAGTTTACTGACGACCCCACTGGGGCCGGCAATAGAAGCGTACAACTGTCTAACAAGCCATCAGGTGACCGCCGTCGTCAAAGCAACGGGGGATGCAATCTAATCTTCCCTCCATCCCTTCCAGCTCCCAATAAGGACCAGATTATAGAAGTGGCCCATCAATGCTTGGTAACTCGAATCAATTAACGTTAATTCGCACAATGCTATGATGTATTGTGATCACTTTCATTTCGGAGAAGGGGGAAGAAATTGCTATAATTCACCTAAAATGAGGTTGTCTATGGTGCTGAGGTATTAATTGGGTGTCCATATTAAATGGAAAAGGAGCACGGTAGTGAAGGAAAAGTGGATGAGTGACTCTCTTGGCTGCTATTGACCTATCAGAAGAAGACAGTGCCCTTTTCCTTTGCTTTTATCTATTACAGTTTTCCCTATTGCGTGTCAAGTTGATGTATTATAAAAAATTCATTTGGTGACCTTCCACCCCCCTAGCAGATTAAACAATTTCACTGGGATGGCATCATTAACAGGGCCTTGCATTTAATGATGATTTCTCTAAAAGGCCACGGAGATTCGATTTTAAGCTAACAGATTTATTGCACTATTATAACATATCGTAAAAAACTGTACCACCTACGGTCTGGTTTTAGGATAGAAACTGTTTAAGAGTTTATGTGGAGCTTAAAGTGGTATTACCTTGGGATACGCAGCACTGCAAAGCTCTGACCTCCAGCGGGATGCTGTTTACATTTAATAAAAGACATTTCTCTGACAGTAAACTTGGGGAGTGTGTTATGGAGGAGGTCTGGCTTAGCTCCTTGCCGCTGGCTTTGTAAATAGGGGCATTTCCACTCATCTACAGCAATTAATGGAAGTCACTAATGAATCTGGAGGATGTTTCTCTCCTATCTGATGCATCTGCTCTGTCCCTCTCCTTCTAAAGGCTTCTGGTGATCCCTCATCTAGACCCTTCATGAGCTTCCTGGTCCTAATGAAAGAAGGGCCTAGAGGGGAAATCGTAGGAGGAGAGGCTGAGATCACTTGGTTTGCACAGCCTGGAGAAGAGGAGACTGAGGCGAGACTCATCACAGTTACAACTTCCTCATGAGGGGAATGAGAAGGCAGGCACTGATCTCTGCTCTGTGGTTACCAGTGTCAGGACCTGAGGGAATGGCATGAAAATGTGTCATGGGGTGTCTAGGTTGGATGTGAGGAAAAGTTTCTTCACCCAGAGGGTGACTGGGCACTGAACAGGCTCCCCAGGGCAGTGGTCACAGCACCAAACATGGCAGAGTTCAAGAAGTGCTTGGACAACGCTCTCAGGTACAGGGTGGGATTCTTGGGCATGTCCTGTGCAGGCCCAGGAGCTGGACTCCATGATTCTCTTTGATTTCTTTCTATAATGTGCGAAAATATGGGAATTGGTGGAAATAAAAGTCATCCTTCAAATGTCTTTTCTTGCTTAAAATAGGAATGACCTCAGACTTCTCATTGTCTTCCGATGCTCATGTCTGTCTTCTCTGTCTGTATTAATTAGTGACAAGATCTGCAGGGGGAGACAAAGCTCCAACAGTGCAGCTGAGACGGCAGAGGTCTGGCTTATTTCATCATCCCATGACATCAGAACCCATTCTCACCCAAAGATGTTAAATTCCTCACAATCCTTCCAGTGAATCTGTACATACTTTGCCTTCCACAAGTCCTCAGCTTGCCTATCCCCTGTCCTTGCTGCACCTCCCTTCCTTGAATTCCTGTTTTGAATTCATCAGCAATCTCCACTTTTTCAAAAACAAAGAAAGATATCTCTTTGTCTGGATCATGATTCATTTAGTCATATTAGTCCCGAAATTCTTCCCAATTTCCTTCCCCTTCCAAGGATATATTGATTTTACAACACTAGCATTGCAGACATACCAGACAACTGTTCAGTTAATTTCAGTGTCTATTAGGAAATTAAATATGCCAGGGGCTCTTCTTTGGCACCAAGGCCAGTTGACATATTTCAGTGTGGCCTCATCCAAACTTCCAAGTGAGAATATTTCCTGACTATATAAGCTCCCAGATCATTTGGGAGTTGTTCTGGAGTTTGCCACTGGACCTAAGCCACAGCTTGAGAGCAACTGACAGTTTAATGGTAGAGGTGATCAGGTGTCAGCGACAAGGCTTGTTTTGGCATCATTTAGTTTTCTAGTAGACACATATCCATCACCTTTAATGGACCTTTGACCCAGGCTCTCATCCTGGTCTCCTTCCCCTTGAAGTCAATTGATAATAGTAGTTATTGTTCTATTATTATTATTATTATTATTATTATTATTTATT